>OX467712.1:29307906-29901472 GCA_950111635.1 Agelastica alni
GATACATGGAGAATATTGAGGATTACTTGAGAGTGATTGGAGTCAGAGGATAGCGAAGGAAGGCGCCTGACAGGAACGAATAGTCACAAATTCTACAGCAGGCTAAGGCCCACCCAGGGCTGTAATGCGATAATGATGTTGAAACTACTAACCTACAAGGAAACAACATTTCGACTAAGCGAATTAAAATATTTTTCACAAAATTGTTGACTTACGGTAAAGTTCTAAATAGTGTGGATGGAGTATTTTTTTTCATAAGATGAAAGAAAATTATCAAAAATTAAAAACCTAACCTATAACAACAGTTAACCTAAGACAAATATTGTTTATGTTTATTATATAATTTTGTGCTACTTTGTTATAAAAAAAGGTTTCTATTTTCACAGATGCGCAAATTACAGTTGTCAGAAAAAATAAAAATCACCATGGTCATAAAAAATAAATTTATTTTAAAGCCCCTTAACACATTTTGATAATAAACGTGCTTAATACCTTCCATACTGATGTTTCAATAACAGCTATTAAGAGGTAATCTGGGATTTGTGTCACTTTCATAACAACTAAATTAGATATTTTCACGACATTTTTAAATTAACGTAAAAAATTACTATTACAAGTTTAACATTTAATGAGAATAGTGTAGAATATTCTCAGATTTATTCATCAGTCCTATTATGAATAATATTCTGGGAACATTCAGATTACGTTTATAGAATTTATTAAACAAATAAATTAACCTCATGAGCGTCGGAAGAAGATACCTATATGTTAAGAAAAATGTCAAAAATGTAAAAAATGAACTTAAACAAAATTGAAATGTTAAATTTCAAAAACACATGTAAAATAATGGATTGGAAGTAAACAATAAAGTAACAAATTGAGAGTAAATGTGAACTACCAGATCAAAAGACCAGATACCTAATTGTTATTTAAGTATTTGCTTCTAAACAGTTTAATAGCATTAAAATTATTATTCTAATTTCACATTTATTAAAAAGAAGGTTTATTGGTCTATCTACTAGTACCTTAATACTTTTAAAATTTTAAAGAAGGTTCGATTAGATTTTTTGTATCACTACAAAAAATTTTCAATGCAACCACCTTCTACTTCTAAACACTTTTCCAATCTCCGCCTTTCTTCTCTCACTGAAGCCTTACCTTACATTTCTCTTGATAGTTCATCGCAAGCATTTCAGATTTTTTCTTTTAAATGTTCCAAGTTACAGGTGGTGTTCTTAAAAATTTATTTTTCAAAGTTCTCCACAAGAAGAAGTCTAGTGGGGTCAAGTCCGGTGATATAGGCGTCCACTGTATCGTGCCATTTATACCTAATCAATTTTCTCTGTACGTTTTATTTAAATATTGTTGGACAATTCTTGCTTTATGCGGTGAAGCTCCGTTATGCTGGAAACACATGTTTGTTCGCAGCTGTAATGGGACATTTTCAAAAAGCACAGAAAGTTCTTCTTGAAGAAATTGCAAATATCGCTCACTATGTAAAATATCTTCGTAAAAATATGGACCAATCAAATGCCCATTAATAATACCACGCCAAACATGAATTCCAAAGTGTTCTTGGTTTTCAATTGGAATGACAAAATGTGGGTTTTTAATAGTTTTTCAAAACCTCTAATTTGTTATTTTCATTTTACGGTGAGTACAAAATTACCTATTTTACATTTAATAAATATTTTTAACATAACCTTACTTCTTAGACGGTGGTTAAACTTTTGTGAAACAGGAACATTATTTATGGTATATTTATAAAGTCTACTAAAGTAAGAATTACTTTAACAACCAAGAAGTAAGAAATATACATGCATGTAAACACTCTTTGGAGTCTGGCGATGATTTCTAAAATACTAAATATATTGTAAACTTCGGAATAATAATAAATGTATGAATAGTGTACATTCATTACCAATGATTTGATATTTTTTATTATGCTAGCCAATTGTTTTTATTAGCCCTAAATGATGTTTTAAATTTAAATAAATTTATTCAAATGAAAGATTCACAGAAATTTCTACTTTCGTTAATGGTTACAGAATAGTTTTTTTGTGTATTAGTAGCAGACAAAATAATTATTAGTGAATATTATAGGACTCTTATCTAAATTTTCGACTATTTTAAAACAGTAATTTGGAATTATTTAAATTGACTTCAACCAACAGCAATATTTAGTTATTTATAACGTAAAAAAATACTGACAAGATAAACAAACAGGAAATATTTATTAGGCATACGACAAAGTAACAGTAGCCATTTTTGACTCATTGATTCATTTCGCGAGGTTTGTAGGTATGTCGTCAGGGTAAAGGTCGATTTGTTTTAGTGTATTGTTATTAATACTAACGTCACTTGAGACATTTATTTACAAATTTACACTCATTTTGTAAACAACCACCTTTCAAGCACCCACATTGTAAAAATATTTAAAATATAGTCTTAGAAATAATATGTAATATTGTTAGTAAATAAATAAGGCTTATTGTTTACAAAATTTGCTGCTAATAGTATCTGGCCCGTATGCGGCAACGCCCATGATCGGCTTGTATTTAAATTGACACGGAGGCTGTAGATTAAAATGGAATTTCATTAAAACCGACTTACAGGACATTTTTATTGTCCCATTGATTTTGATATCAGAAATATTTAAGTATTTTTAATAAGTTTTGTGTGTACCATTAAGATAGAAGCCGTTTATTATTTTCTTTTTAAAACTTTCTCGTTTCAAAACACATAAGATTTTAATGAATGTGGAAAATATGCGAATTTGTGATATTTTCGAAAAAATATTACCTTTAAAATCGGAGATACAATAATAACTTTATTTTTAGGTTCTAAAAAGAAATATTGAGTTCGTCTATACAAAAATCATTCTTTTTAAGATATTGTATTTTAAATGTTTTATTCTGAAAGTAAAAGTTTTCCTTTTTAAGTAACATTTGGTGAACACAATTTCACCCTTGAAAAAAGTTTTATTTTATTATTTCTATTTCAATAAATAAAATCTTCCAATGAATAAAATCATCATTTATTCTAAAATAAAACACCGTCACTTTTATCCATAATCCCAACACTACCGATATCTAAAATGTTTGTTTTCCTTACTGTTATTTAAATTTTATAGTTAAGTACATTAAAATGAAGCGAGATTTTTATTTTATAACGTTAAGTAAAAAGACTAGTCAATTTTATGAGCATTACTATTCTGCTTTTCTTAAGATTTTAATAAAAAACGTATGCTACGCGTATAATTGGATTATCCTTAAAAATTTAATATTCCTAGCACTTAACTTTTTGCTATTACTATTTCTTTACTGCCCCATAAAAAGCATCTAGCTAAAACTATAATGAAATCATCACAAAAGTTGTAACAACAGTTTGCACAAATAATGATACCTACATCCGTTAAGATTTATTCGAAAAATGAAGTTTTCAAAATTTTCCCATAGCATTAGAAGGCGCTAATTCAATAACTAACAGCTCTTATTGGTAAGTTACTAATTATCTTTTTGTTAGAATAATTTTTGAGAGAGCTGTATTACCATTTAGCAACTATTCGTTAATTACAATTAAATAAAAGTATTTAACAATCCAACATTGCATGTATGTTTGATAATTTATGAGATCGAAATTACTTGAATTATGTACATTGTTGATTGTGCTAATTACAGCCATAAATTCTGGTAAATACAGTTCATAAACGTGTGAAAATTAAATGAAATATCTATATGGCAACGATTAAAACTAAAAAAATAAATATCTGATGACATACTTAATACAAAAGAAACAGGATTTTATATGCAGAATAAATATGATTTTGTGACAAAAAAAGTATTATTAAGGATTAAGAATTTGAGAATTTGAGAGAGGGAGGCCAGGATAGTCTCCTACAGATTCCTGTCTTTGGAAAGGCAAATTAATGGAGAGCAATTCGGGGATCACTCCGGGATACTGAGTAAAACAAAAAACCACCGAATTCTCGGGATGGTCCCTGACTTACTAGCCACAAAAATACACGTAGAAAAGTCATTCAAATTCCTCTTTTCGAAGAGAGACGAATGGGTGAGGGGAGGAATCCTCTTCCCAGATACTGAATACGTAATGTACACAGATGGCTTAAAAACCTCTGATGAAGTTGGGGCCGGTGTTTTCAGCAGGAAACCAAAGATTAAAATATCTACCAGTCTTGGCAGGTATGCTACAATCTTTCAGGCTGAAGTCTTCGCTATCGAATTGTGTGCAAGAGAGTTGAACAACAGATCTCTAGCAAACAAAAACATAAGTATAATATCAGACAGCCAGGCTGCTTTAAAAGCGTCAGGTCTTTAATGTTAACCGAGCTACGATCAAATAAGTTCGGTTGCCCTAGTATAGAAAACCGTTTTCTGCATAAAACCTACCGATTTAAAAATTTTTTTACCCTATACAACCATGAACTTCGTTGGATTGTGCGGTGAACTGTAGCCTCTAGGGATGAGACACAATAGACCTAACCTAACCTAAGATCAAATAAGTTATCAAAGTTCGGTTGCCCTAGTATAGAAAACCGTTTTCTGCATAGGGCAGGGCAGTGGCAGAAAATATTTACCATTGTTTCCTCCTCTTTCTTATCGTGACAAACTCTGTAGAAGTCTGTCGTAGCTCTGCGTGGGATCCACCTGCCCAGTGTCTTGTTATGGCCGCGATCACGCTTTCAATGAACTCCCTGGATAGAGTTAAAACATCATCAGTTCGACGTAGATCCAGTTTAGGCCAAATCTGCTTCGATGATGTAAATGTCGGTTCATTTTTCCACTTCGGGTTGGATTTTTGAACTGCTTTGCTGTGCAAAAGGAGCCGGCAGTTTGCAATCGGTACTCCTGGCTGAGATGAGGCGGATACAGCTGGGAGGATGGTGCCTTCTATTGCTAGCTCGTCCGCCCTACAGTTGCCTGGTAGGTCCCTGTGGCCGGGTACCCAGACAATGTGAACTCTGAACTGAGCTGCTAGCTCATTCAGGGTGCCTCAGCATTGCAAGGATGCCTTAGAGGTCAAGTAGACTGAGTTTAGTGATTTAATAGCAGCCTGGCTGTCGCAAAGAATGAATAACTCGTTGAATTTTTGTTCAGCAATGTTTAAGCTTGCCTATGCTTAATAGATGTTCCCAGGTAGTTTCAATTAATTTGGCTCAATAAAGCTTAAGAATTATCGCTTCAATTGATCTGAGGAAATGTTTAAAAAAATCCTAACAAATAGCGTTATATATTTGCAAAAGCTGGAAACCAACTAACAAATAAACTGTTTCACTTATGACAAAGGAAAATAATTAAATGGCCAGGTATAAGAGCTAACCAAAGTTAAAAATATTTGCACTAGCAAGAAACTAAGTGACCATGAAACGATTTCAAAACAATTTTTGGAGATTTTAAAACGTAATCCAGCTCAATGTTTGCGTCGATTCATAACTGTGAAAAAAAACATGGATGATCCACTTCTACACACCTGAACCGAAAGAATAGTCAAAACAATGGATTTTACCGGGTAAGCCAGCTTCTACAAAGATAAAGAATAACTGGGCTAAATTTAAAAATCACTTATAAAAAAAATGTGCCTTACAACGTTTCTCTAAAAAATTAATAATTTGCCTCGTATAAACGAGTTAATCTTTAAAATCGGCTTAAATAATCATGTTAAGAAACACTTTACCTTTCAAAAAAAAACCTATGGATTTCTACTTGTGTATGTCCCCCTCCATGGGAAGCTCTTGTTCAAACTAATTTATCTTTATTCAAACGTGTCCAACGGATAAAGAATTCTATTTATTTTATATCTTTACCTTTACTTAAAACGTGACCTTTATACGGGTTTAAATTTTTTTAAAAGAATGCCGCGAACGTGTGTAATTTCAACTATTTATAAAAAAAGGTCCCCAAACTTTTCGTGTAATTTATTGATTTTGTCCGAGTGTATTGACAATTTAACAATTTAATTTAAATAAATGCGATGTAACTTTCTTGTAGTATGTAAGACATCTATTTAATACTACCGCATGTATTCGAAACGCTTGTCTAAATGCTAATAACATTTTTGTATAATCCTTTCATACTACCACGTTTATAAAAAACTGTAAATAACCTTAAAATATAAATTAACTTAGGAAGAAAAGAATGCTCTGAGTGTCAAAATATTTCAAAGATGCCAAAACGAGATGAATTGCTTGCTTATTCCAAACACTAAACGACTCTTTAATCAGATTTTAGCCAAAGATATTATACATTTAGATTTTTCAACCCTTACCTTTTAAACGCAGATAAGTCAAAATAAAGAAGCAACTTAATGAATTATCGACAAATGAGGAGTTAACTCCAATGGTTGAATAAGGATATCACAAATTGTATTTACAAAAAAAAATATCAATTTTATATTCAGCATTATGGGTCACTATATACATATAACCTTTTGATTGCTTTTTCGTCTTCCTATTTAGTTAAACGAGGATTTAGTATAGTTTTAAGCTTTCTAACGAAAAAAAGATACCAGCTACCGGCTAGAAATTAGTTGAGACTGTGGCGAATGTGGCTCACAGGCATAGAGCCGAACATTATTTATTTATATCATCCCATCAGATTCATTCATCTTTTTGAAAAGTAAAGTTTTAAAGTAATAGTTATAATTTGAATAAATACTACTTTACTACCAAAGCTTGCATAAATTGTAATTGTTGATGTATATTTGTTTCTATTGATTAAGTACAATTGTTCGTCGTTATTCGTTAAATATGGGATGTAGTGAAAAAATATGCCATTTTGTTCCGGTCGCTTCTAGAATAGCGAGAAACTCTGATTGGTGAAAGCATTGAATATTAAAAATTCTTTAAGCTGTGGTGCATGTGGGTGTTTTAACCCAATGACCCCCTGCATAGTAAAGATACTCTTAGAAAATATGTCGTTAAAAGTACTAACACGTGCATTTGTTAATTTATCATGATCTTGAGTAGACGTCTTACATCTTGCCCTTAAAGCGTCAATGAAGTAATAAAAAGTTTAATAATGAGTTTCTTAGGCGCCATAACTATTCGTTTCTCAGCTGGTGAAAGTAATAAATTCATAAGGGTCGACTTCTAAAATGAGTCAATTGTAAAACGATAACGGTCTTAGTTAAATAGATCAGAACTATTTTACAAAAAAGGATCTTATAAAAATATAAACAAAAAGAAATAATCACAAAATCTAAATGTGTATAACACATAAATAAGTATCGAAACAAAACGTTTTATTTATATTTACGTCACCGTTTGCCACTCAAGATACTAAAGTTAAATTTGTTATTTTTACATTATGCAGTTATGTAGAGTTATTTCCCTTGGAGGTGATTATTTCCTATAGTTTCTAAAGCAATGTAGGTCGGTTGTTATTAAAAATCAATCAATCAATGAAGGTGAATTTTGAAGATCTAATTAACTACTGCATAAAACTTTTTTGTTTTTTGTTCTCCTCTTTATATAACTGTACAATATTGTTGTCAGACATTCTACGTAATAGTACTGGAAAATTGAATTTTTGAATTAGTAGATTGAGCGAAAAGAGTTAGTCTGGTCAAGTTGCTTCTTGAGTCCCCTTTGATCCCATGGAAACCGTTTTAAGCAAATTATGTTTTCTTTTGTTGTATATTCCAAGAATAACAAACCAACGAAAAGCGTCAGCTTTGTCGGAACGTTTGATGTTTATGGGGTCGCTTTTCGATGACCTTCGTACACCTTAAATATACACTGAAAGACAAAAAAATATGAGCATCACAATCGCGTCGAAATTCAACGTGCTAAAAGACATACTCACTATTTAACTACCGATAATTTAATAGTAGGTACTACGTCAAATTTATAATAAAAATTGATTTTTGTGAAGATTTATTTCAAAGGGAGAGATCAAAATAGACGGTATTCTTTGCAATGACGTACTTTCTTTGCACATTTTATGTCGTGTGTCTTCAGTAAGTAAAAGAAGGAAAGGATGCAAGTTACAAAAAATGTGCGTAGAGGTTCAAAAAGCAGTGTCAGAGAAGAAAAAAACCTGGCTGGATTGGCTGGCTCCAAAAGCCAATCAAAGAACGCAAAAAGCGACGATTGAGGATGTAAACAAGACAAAGAATGAGTATAAAAGGTTAAAAGGTGTGGCAAAAAAGGTTGTGGCAAGAAAGAAGAAGAGTGATAAAGATGAATTTTATAGAAGGTTATCTGATGATTTTCAAAACAATATTAAACTCTCCTGGAAGTCCATCCATAAGAACAGCCAGAGGTAAAAATACTACCTCGCAACTGGAAAAATCAGAAACCAAGATGGTGGTATGGTAAAAGGAGAGGAATGCGTATTAAAGAGATGAATACTTCAAAAGTTTATTTAAGAAAGAGGATACACAAGTACAGGCCCCATTCAAAGACATGAGTGACAGTTGCAATAAAAGTGAAATTAGTACTACAGAAATTGTGGAAGCGTTGAACAGTATGAAATTGGGTAAAGCTGCTGGGTACGACAAAATAACAGTTGAAATGCTGAAGGCTGGACAAAGCGTGGTAACTAGTCTGCTGTACCGCCTTTTTACCCTTTGTTGGAGGAGTGGTAGCGTACCAGACGACTGGTGCAAGGCCTTTATCGTGTCGCTTTACAAGGGAAAAGGTTCGCAGCAGGACTGTAAGAACTACCGAGGTAAGAACTGTATGCAAATATATTGATTAAAAGAGTGACAAATGAAACTTAGAAGATGATATGGGATGTGCAAACAGGATTTAGAAGAGGAAGGGGATGTATGGATCAGGTCTTTTCATTACGAGTTATAGTCAAAAAATTCTTGGCTAGAAGTCAGAAGGTCTATTGCGCTTTTAAAGACTTGGTAAAGACCTATGACAAAGTGGTAAGGAGTGAATTGTGGTCGACATTGTCTAAGTATGGGGTAAACGGTAATTCTGAAATCACTTTAAGAGGATTCCACTGCTTGTGTCAGGATAAACGGAGCTTGCACGAAATGGATTAACATCGAAAAAGGTGTGAAATAGGGATGCGTGGCTTCGCCATGGCTGTTTAACTTATACATAGGCGATTGTTTAAAATATTTGAAAGAGAGTGCGTATGGATTGAAAATGAATGATTTGATCGTCAAATGCCTTCTTTACGCCGATGATCAAGTCATATTAGCGTCATCTGAAGAGGAGTTGCAGGAGTTGAAGGATGGTTAATGGTAAAAGAGGACAAACTGTGAAGTTCTGATTAAGTTCTGATTGGGTTCAAAGTATGACAGTGACATTGAGCGAAGGGTGTTGGCAGGAAAATAAATGAATGGGGCACTGCATAGATTTATGAACAGCCAGAAAGTGTCTAAAAAGGCACCTATGGCTGTACATAGAGGTGTGTTGGTTCCTACACTTATGTATGGTAGTGAATGTTGTTTTTGGCAGAAAAAGCATGAAAATAGGATTTATGCTGCGAAGATAAGGAGTCTGAGAAGTATAGCTGGAGTGACTTGGTTGGATAAAGTAAAAAATAGTAAGATAAGAGAACGCTATGGTGTAAAAAAAGATGTGGTTACAAAATAGATAAAGAAATGCTTAGATGGTTTGGACACGTAGAAAGGATGGACGAAGGAAGATTAACAAAACAAATTTATAAGGCGAGTGTAAATGGACAAATCGGTAGAGTTCGACCTCGACGAACATATCTCGATCATATAAACATTGTTTTAAAGAAAGGCCAGGTCAAGAGCACCAACAACCGACGATCATGTATGAGAGCACTGATGAAAGTAGAGGAAGCAAAAGATGTGTGTAGGAACCGTTACAAGTGGAACGAAGTGGTCTCTGCCTACCCCTACGGGAAAAAAGCGTGACAATATGTATGTATGTGTCTTCAGAAAATGTTCGCTTAAAGCAGGCTTTTGTCGCTTCTCCTTAATTTGTTATTCTCTGATATAATTATTATTGTCATTTATTGCTATACATATTATACATTTTTAATGTGAGTTTAAATAATATTCGAGCTGTTTTGATGTATTATTTTGTGTTCATATTAAACAAATTCCAATTCCCAATCTCTTTAACTACTACAATTTACATACCCACGAGTATTACAAAACATTATCAGAGCAAATATCGTAACGATTAAAAAATAATTCACCATGTAATTTACAAGAAGCCAAACATAAGTACGTACGTAGATTTGTCTTTTGATTAAACATTTTCTGTGATTTTATACTCCCACGGTGTCTTGTCAACAGTCAGGTTATAGACAATCAAATGGAACATTGTAAGAATATTATTGTAAGAATTATCCATTAGCACTAAACGGCATTCCTAGCTAAATAACTACTTTATCGAAGATTATTTTTCCGACATAACTGGTTGAGTACTTACAGGTATTCGACTATGCGTTTGTATGTATGTGAAAGACTCTGGAGACACTTTAATAAACGTTATGTAACTGTACTTATGACCATCTACTGTCGCTTTATTGGGAAATTACCGGTCAAATTGTACTATGTCTATCGACTTTCTTCGTTGTCCTATAACACATAATTCGTCAAAAAAAAAGTTTTTAATTTTATTTGGAACAGTTCAAGTGTATATTTTTTAAATAAATTTAAATATTCATTGGTTAAATGTAATAAAATAGTGATAACTATTTCACGCACCCATCAAATGAACCAATCAGAAGCTCTAGTCAAGTTCGGATTATCGATAACACCAAACTTGACTTTTGATTCTGATTGGACTGTCAAGTTCGGTGTTTTCAGATTTGTGTATGTGACAGTTAAACGTCAAATATAAATAATCACGATGTGCACGCATTTAAAATTTTTTGGGATAAATTCCATTTAATAAATTAACAAAAACATTAATGAAAATCAAAAAAGTACGTTTGGAAGCAATTTACTAGATTTTGCGATGAACGAAAATACCTATTAGGCGAATCAACGCCTGTCGAGAGACTAGCTGTTATATTAAAAAAAGAAAAATATAATAAATATGGACGAAGTTTCGAGTTGCTTAAAGCATTGTATATTGTTACGATTTCTCGAGTCCGTCTCTGTTGACCCTCTCTTTCGCGACAGTGCGTCGGCCACGATTGTGAGACTGTCGGCGCGGAGAACAAAAGGAAACCTCCTGCAAATTCTCGACGAGGTGTCTAGTAAATTCTCGCCGTTTCGAAAAGGGAACTGTCGCCTTCGCGAATAAGGTCGAAGTATGATTTACAGGTATAAAAAGAACGGCGGTCGTGAGGAGAGAGTTGAGTTAAGTTTTAAAGTGTTTATGATTTATGCAATTTAAATAGTTATAAAAAGTTGTAAAAGTTGTATATATGTTAATACTGGTTTACTGTAAAGTTTCGATTGGGGAAGAAAGAGTGGAATAAGTAAATAAATTTGTGTACTTGGGTTCAAAGTTTACGAAAGATGGAAAGTATGACAGTGACATTGAGCGATGGGTATTGGCAGGAAAACAAATGAATGGGGCACTGCATAGATTTATGAACAGCCAGAAAGTGTCAAAAAAGGCTCGTCTGGCTGTGCATAGAGGTGGGTTGGTTCCTACACTTACGTATGGTAGTGAATGTTGGGTTTAGCAGAAGAAGCATGAAAATAGGATTAATGCTGCGGAGATGAGTAGTCTGAGAAGTATAGATGAAGTGACTTGGTTGGATAAAGTTAAGAATAGTGAGATAAGAAAACGCTGTGGTGTAAAAGAAGATGTGATCACAAAGATAGATAAAGGAATGCTAAGATAGTTTAGACACGTAGAAAGGATGGATGAAGGAAGATTGACGAAACAAATTTATAAGGCGAGTGTGAATGGGCAAATCGGTAGAGGTCGACCTCGGAGAACATATCTCGATCGGGTCAACATTGTTTTGAAGAAAGGCCAGGTCAAGAGTACCAACAACCGACGAGCATGTATGAGAGCACTGATGAAAGTAGAGAAAGCAAACGATGTGTCTAAGAACCGTAGCAAGTGGAAGGAAGTGGTATCTGCCTACCCCTACGGACAAAAGGCGTGACGTGATTTCGTTCGATGTCAATGTCAAGTAATAGATTCGGGATTCGCAAAATCGGACTCATTACCATAACTTCTCACTGGAAATGTAATAAATTCTGAAAAAGAAACTAGTAAAAGAGCTTTTTTGAAAGATTGTACTTTAAAAATACTCATCATAAATAAGAAAATGATTAATCCCAATAAATCATCTGCAAAACTCATGTAGAAGTTCTTCAGAGAGTTGGATGAATTAAAGAAAGATGATTGTACATCACAATCACTTTTGTTGTCATCGGACCAAATGTCTTCTTTGCAGGACCATTCATCATTTGATAATTCTTCCTCCAAGTTTTCTGTAAAAATAACACGTCGGCCCCATTCTTCTTCCCAAACTGAGATATGTTCTTTTTCAACCAACTCAGTCTAATTTTTTAAGCAGTAAAAAACACCCATACATCTAAATTTTAACCTACATATTATTATCACCCTCGAAAAAAATTTTGCGCGTATTTCTTTGTAGTCATCGATCGGGGCTGTTCGGCAATTGTCGTGTTTTGTATTAGTTCCAATCCCACTTCTTCCAATTTAGCAACTCGGGGTGCCTTTCAGTAGTAATTCATTTCTAACAACCGTACCCGATCTTCACTAATTTGTATTTACCAAAAGGCGTAAAGCGTTACACCGCCTATATAACTACCAAACATATATTAACATATTTTTATCGTTAAAATAATACATCCACGTTTTTTACGACACTAATATTTCTAGCCGATCGGCGACTTTGTTTAAAATTTCTTGTTAGTGGATACCGTATGTAATGTTACATTAGAATACTGTTTATTAATCTGTAGGTATGTAACGGAAAATTTAAAGCTGGCGTTTAATTTTGTAATTATCTTACGGGGGCGTATGAATACATTCTTAACATTTTATAGAAACGGTAATAAAAACAAAAAAATACGTCTACCGATTCTTCGGTCATCTGGCATAAAGCTTTATAAAATAAATGTATGCAAATGTAATCGGATTATTAAATTTTTGAGATTGTTTGTATAAGGTTGCGAAACATGGGCTCATCCGAAGAAAATTTTAATGAGATAAGACGTAAATATTTAAAAAAATGGAAAGTAATACAGAAAATATCGGGAAAACCAAAAAACAAATTAAGAAGTATTTACGATAGCCAAAATAGATGTGGTTCAATGTTCAAATAAGACAAGGATATTGTAAGGAATTAGCAGTGCGACCAGAATGACAGAACAAAGAAGTTGATAACAGAAAAAGACTAAACAGGAGATAAAAGCAAAGAGTACATACATATAGTCACGCCTTTTTCCCGTAGTGATAGGAAGAGAACACTTCTTTCACACTTTTCTGCACCCAGAGTCACTCCTGCTATATTTCTTGGATAACTTATCTTCGCAGCATTGATCTTCCTTTCATGCCTCTTGTGCCAAACCCAACATTCACTACCATAAATAAGTCAATGAACCATCACTCCTCTATGCACAGCAAGTTGTGCCTTTTTTGACATGTTCTAACTACTCATAAAAAGTTTTCTACCAACACTCTTTGCTCAATATGACAGTCATACTTTTTGTCTCTCATAAAATTTGAACCCAACTATACAAATTCATTCATTTGTTCCACTCATTCTCCTCCAATCAGCACCTCGCAGTTGGACATGCTTTTATCTCTTTCAAAATCTATTACTTTCGTCTTGCTTACATCTACTTTCATCATTTTCATTTTTAGGGCATCATGCATAATATTAACCGTCGCCTGTCACTCTTCAGATGATGCTAATATGACTTGATCATCGGCATAAATAAATTATTCATTCTCAGTTCATATGCACTCTCTTTAAAATCTTTTAAACAACCGTTAATATATATGCTAAACAGCCATGGCGAAGCCACACATCCCTGTCTAACACCATTTTTGGTGTTAAATCAATCAGTGCAAGATCCATTTATTCTGACACAAGCATACAGGAATCCTCGTAAAGTGATTTCAGCGTTCATATCAAACTACCGCTTACCCCATACAAAGACAACGTCGACCACAATTCATTCCTCACCACTCTGTCATGGGCCTTTTCCAATTAAATAACAAAAATTAAGAAATTATTCGAAAAATAAAATTTATGTTAACCTAATTACAGAGATAGAATCGTAATATAACGAAGAGAAACGCTAGTTAAGTATATTTGGCGCGTAAGTACAGTTGGAAAATTTTCAAGTATTTCCAAAGGTACCTACGAAACTACTTACAAGTTTTCAGGTTTCTTAAGTGTATGAAGAGATTTATGTTCATGAGTGTCGTTCATGAGCCCAAGGTTAGGTTAGGTTAAAAGGGCGGTTCGGAGGGAACCCACTTAAGCCTTTTGGCCCGTTGTGATACCGTGATGGACGGTGGTGCCTTTTCCCTCTACCGTGAGAACCATTTGGAACTTTTAGTGCAAGGTCTTTAATGCTAACTACTCAGATAAGTCATTAAAGTTCGGTTGCCGTAGTATTGAATGCCGTTTTATGCCTAGGGCAGGGCAGTGGCAGAGAAAATGTACCATTGTTTCCTCCTCTTCCTCATCGTGACGGCACGATTCCCATGCGCCGTGCATGGGATACACCTACCCAGTGTCCTGTTATGATCTCGATCGCGTTTCCAATGGACTCCCCGGCTAGAGTTAAAACATAATTAGTTCGACGTAGATCTGGTTTAGGCCAAATCTGTTTCGATGATGTGCATGGGGATTTATTTTTACACCTCAAGATGGCTTTTTACACTACTTTGCTGTGCAAAAGGAGCCGGCAGTTTGCAATCGGTACTCCTGGCTGAGATGAGACAGCTACAGCCGGGAGGGTAGCTCGTCCGCCTTACAGTTGCCTGGTATGTCCCTATGGCCGGGTACCCAGACAATGTGAAAAATTCATTTTTAGCTAAAATTCGACAGAACTGTAAAAAATGCAACATGCAGTCGTAAGGGAGGCAAAGGATTTTGTAAACATGCAGCTGTCTGTATTTACGTAAATTTTCGATCGTTCCTTTTAATAGAAAGTTTTTTATAGAAACACAATATAAACAAATATAAAATTTATTATGATTCTACACTTATTTCGTTTCACATACTGTGTTAACCACAAATTAACATTCTTTATTTAGATACTTTACTAGCGTATAAGTAAGAAAAAAAACTAAAAATACGTTTAACCAAAATAGTAATATTAAATCTCAATAGCTCTGTAGCGGCCATACAGACAATTTATGTACAGACGACGAAACGAAACTTTTTCATTCGAGAATCCTCAAAATTCCGACAGCCAATTTCACTGAAGACTTTTTTAATCTCAAGTCTTTTCCCTCTCAAAAAAGCACGTATACTACCCCAATCTTTACGACCCTAAGTTCTGATCCTTTTCAATAACGCACGTATACGAGCATAACCTTTATGACTAGAGCTCCTTTCCTTTTCATCTACTCACGTACACTCGCAGTACCGATGTAAATCTTTATGACTCTAAATTCCTTTCCACCAATTTACGCATCCGGCACCTGGGGGACGAAGATAAAAAGGACGGAGAGAAGTACACAGGACACGGTCTCTCAACGAACTCCGATACTGGCGCGTATCGTCCCCTTTGCCAAGTTTTTCTTTCGTTTCGGTAATAAAACGTATAGACCGGGAGGTAGCGTCAAATTTTCATGGGTTATTTTACCGAGAATATCCATCCTTTCATACCTTAGTTTTCTCTTTAGAAGTGAAGAAAAAATATGTTAGCTGACGCGACTCAGTGACTTAAGATGGTGGGAGGCTGCGGATCTCGCGGGAAAATAATGATTTTCGGAGTATTTTACCGAAGGTCATAATTTGTAGATGGCTAAATGATTGAATTATAATCGGGAAAAAACATGTTAGCTGCATAATTTCTGTGATTTAACTTGTTAGCTGCGCATACGAATATAAAGGAAAAATCTTGAAAATTGGACCATTTTACCGAGGCTGAAAATTTTATACTCAATAGTAATCAGGTTAAGAATCATAAAAAATCATATTAGCAGTTCCTCAGGTGTGATTAAACTTGTTAGCTGCGCTTTCTTTGTGCAGCGCGTGGTCGGACCATTACTGTGTGCGCTGCTCAGATTAACTTCAATATTAATTCAAGTCCCATCATTTTCACCAACCTTTTTTTTTACTTTATAATGGGGATAAATGCACTATTAATCTACATCAGATTAATAAAAATTAGTCGATTCCTGACTGCAGCGAACACAGTGATGGTCCGACCGCGCAAAGGTAGCGCAGCTAACAGGTTTAATCACACCTGAGCATCAGCTAACCTGATTTTTTATGATTTTCAAACTGATTATTATTCACTATAGAGTTTTTAACCTCGGGAAAATGGTCCGATTTTCAAAAAATTTCCTACATGTTCATACGTGCAGCTAACAAGTTAAATCACAGAAATTATGCAGCTAACATGTTTTTTCACGATTATAATTCAATCATTCAGATATCTGCAAATTATGACCTTCAGTAAAATACTCCGAAAATTGTTATTTTCTCGCGAGATCCGCAGCCTCTCACAATCTTAAGTCACGGATCTGGACCAGCTAACATGGAAATTTCCTCTCAAAAACATAACAAAAGCCTTCACTAGAAAATTCAGCCTCAGTAAAATGATCCGGTGAAATTTGACGCTACGTCCCGGACTAGTAGTTAACAGTAATTCGAATAGTTCATCATTTTTCTAACACCCATCACACACAATTATACCGAAGCTCCAACAAGTGGTTGTTTTTAAAAACTTTATACGCGACTCTCGTACAACTAATAGTCCATTGAAATGTTACATTTTTTAGGCCTTACCTTGCGTTTTTTAGAGGACGCAATTTTATTTTTTTAATGTGTAGTGTAAAGCTAAAACCAAGTTTGTGGGGTCGCCACCCTTGTCCCACGGCCGCCATCTTGAAAATAGGGGTTGAAATTGATTTTACGATATATCTCTTAAACTATTTATTTGATAAAAAAAATTTATTTACATTTTTTGTTGCAAACTAAATTCTCTACAACTTTGGTCCAGTAATTTTTTGTCGTAGAACTATAAATAAAAAAGTTATAAGCGAAAATCTTCAGAGATTCGAGAAAAAAATTTATATTTTTCGATATAACTTTTTTTTTTATCATTTTAAGAAAAAATGATATCCGACCATTTTTGTAGACCGTTTTTGGAGGAACAACTTTTATTTGCATCATTTTTTCATTAAGTCAATAGCTAAGGTTTTACAGCGCTCCGAAGTGAGTACTATTTTTCAATATTCTTAACTATACCAAAATTATACGTGTGTATGTAATATGTCATCAGTTATTGTTTTTATTTTTTTATTTTGTTATTATAACTTTTTTAATTACAAATTTTGCAATATTATTAATAATTAATTATTGACTCTTTTCCCCACCAACCACGAGGTAGAGTCTAGAGGCACGTTTTTTTTTACGTGTTATCCCCAATAGGCATAATCCACGGTGATTTTCTAAATTAGAACTACTCCGTCCTCAGTCGTTTCGATGGACCAGGCTGCGGCTCAGCATCTGATCGGCTTTCTGAATTAAATACCAGTGGGAGAAGTGGAGAAGGAAAGAGTGTTAATGTCGGCGGTTCATCATCATGATTATAAAAAAAAAGTTATATCGAAAAATACATATAAATTTTTTTCTCGAATTTCTGAAGATTTTCGCTTATAACTTTTTTATTTATAGTTCTACGACAAAAAATTACTAAACCAAAGTTGTAGAGAATTTAATTTGCAACAAAAAATGTTAATAAATTTTTTTTATCAAATAAATAGTTTAAGAGATATATCGTAAAAACCATTTCAACCCCTATTTTCAAGATGGCTGCCGTGGGACAAGGGTGGCGACCCCACAAACTTGGTTTTAGCTTTACACTGACCCCCCCTACACATCAAAAAAATTAAATTGCGTCCTCTAAAAAACGCAACCCCAAATGTAACTTTTCAATGGACTATAAAGACAAAATAAACTTTCGCAGTCGTTAACGCTTTCATAACTGTTGAATTTTAAATATAACATCTCTGAAAAATAAAAAAAATAAAAAAATTTTATCATCTTGTACAGTCTTGTAACGCTGAAAGAATAAACATATATTATAAATTTTACAAAAAGGTACCGCGTGTTATTAAGCTGCTTGAAATGTCGTGGGTGCATTTTAACATATTAACGATTCAATAAGATCCTACTTCTTTTAGAAACATTTTGTGCGTTCCAAATGAGTACATGCATAAATATTGTAGAAAACTTAATAAACTTCACAGACATGCCGAAAAACATCAATAATACATTTGATTTATCTTACTTAATACAATGGTATCGATATTAAGAAATAACACGATTTATTATTTTTATTGTAAATGGTTGAAAAGATTTGTATTAGTTAAATTTATTCCGTATTTCGATAAAATTCAACCACCCAGCTCAATAATAAGTAAAACAGCTTTTAGTTAATTTATTAGGTACGTATTGGTGTTTTAAATTTTATATATAACAAAGTCTCATTTTTTCACTAACGAATGGGTACACGTACGTGAACACTGATGGCTCATATATACCTGAGACTATGGCCGCCGGCGCAGGAGTATATTCTATCCTTTTTGAAAAGCACTTCGCAGTGGGGAAATTTTCCAGTAATTATGACGGGGAGATAAGTGCAGTCGAGGAAGCAATTAACTGCCTGCAGGCTTAGAACACTCCACTGAGAAAAGTGGTGTTCTTTGTGGACTCACAATCTGCAATCCTAGCTCCCAGCAGCATCGTATCCACAGACTGCTTCATCTTTGTCAGACCTGATTATGGATGAATGGGTTACATGGTTGCAATGGATACCAAGTCACGTTGGTATTCATTGGAATGAGAAAGCCGACGACCTAGCAAAAGAAGGAACCAGAGCCGAACAGAAAGCCGACGACCTAGCAAAAGAAGGAACCAGAGCCGAACAGCCCATATGCCTCCAATCCCTCAGATCCACCCGTAACCACATTAAGCAAGTAGTTGAACGACACACCCGCAGTCTGCAGAAGAGCAAGAGCAAGGGAAAACAGTGGGCGTCACTCACCAAGGAACCGCTAGGGACTAGGATTGGACTGGTAGAAACCGACATTTGCCCCCATATTAAAAATTTCATACTATGTTGTGCTTTCAAACAACACACTATAGCATATCTCACGAATATACGGTGCTTTCGGATTATCGTTAGAAACTCGATAACCAGTATTTAACTGTACATTTAAGAAGTACGAAAGTAAATTCTCCTGATATTTTTAAAGAAATTTCGTAGGTTATGAATTTTATTTTATAAAGGACTTCTTGTTTGTTTGTTAGCACGGTTAATTTTGCAACCAAATCTGTTATTAATAACTTTATTTATTGTACATAATAAGAGAGGTAGGTAAGTAATCCAAACAAATTTCACTAATTAACTAAGCTATTAAGCTTTAATTTGGCGTGGTGATTAATTTTGTTAGATTCTTTGTTAGATTTCTAGAAAAGTAATTAGTAATCCTGGGTTATCATTGTAGTGGGTACCGACATTAAAATTGTATAGTACCGATTTTTAGAAAATTATACTCATTCTAAACAAGAATGCTCTTTATTTGTTTATCTGTACAAAACTTGGATTTTTGCTGAAGTTGGACCAAAAGAATTTGGCATGACAATAACATTAAGTCTATAAAACACACCGACGGTGAAGGAAAAAGACACATTATTGTGCATGCAGATAGAAAGCATGGTTTTGTTAATGGGGCGGATCTTTTATTTTCGTCAAAATAAAAATAGGACGATTGTCATGGCAATATGGACACAGAGATGTTTGTGAAATGGTTAAAAGAGAAACTATTACCATCGTTACATAAACCATCTGTCATTGTATTAGATTATGCTCCGTACCATTTGGAAATTTTAAATAAGCATCCAACAAACTCCTGGATGGTACACAAAATAAAAGAATGGTTACCGAACGAAAATATTTCATATCCACAGTATTGCTTCAAGTCGATATTATTATTGATAGCTAAAAGGCACGAAAGAGAAAAACTTTACAAAGTGGATCAAATTAAACTTAGTTATGGACATCGTGTGCTAAGACTTTCGCCTTATCATTGCCAATTTAATCTCATTGAGTATATTTATATGGTTTTTAATAGTTTTAGCAAAAAAGATGTTTTTAGTTAATTTATAAATATTTTTAAACATATTTATTAAATTAATTTTCAGTTATAACAAAAGTTTATTAAGCCTCGTCCACGCCAATGAACCATAATCGTACCAAAAACAAGGGACCTAAAAACGTAAACATGCACATTACGATTACGATGGCAAGATATCGAATTTGCACAACAGAAAATTATGCTGTCAAATCGGACAGTCTTGGAATTTATTCTGCAATGATCTTGACAGCTCGAAGTGGTATTTCGAAGCAGCCGCTATGTTCTTTTACTTGTTTTATTGTCTTTTTTTCTTCTTTTCTTCACCGACCGACTGAAGATTTATAGGTTCTGGCAAAACGTCGGCTACTGGACAGATAGCAAATGTTATATATACTTTTATTGCAACAGGAAAATTATGTGCGAAATAAACGAATAAAGTTTCTTTTAACGAAAACAATACCGGAAAAATTTCATTCATTTTTTTTCTCGGGGATGTTCATAACTGTAGAACAATAGTGCAGGAATAAAACTTACATTTTTGAGGTCTTTAAAACAGCAAGTTGTACTTAGGAGCCCATATTCGTTGGAAGTACGTACATACTTACCTACAAATGTTAACTGTATTCGTTAATAGATAGTAAACAAGTTTCTAAAACAATAATTTAATAACAAACAGTTAAGACAATGATGTGCAAATCACAATCAGGACTAACCACGTTTAAAAGCTAACAAATGTTTAATAAATATAACAACTACATTTGGAGGTTTAACAGTAAGATTCTGAAACTCGTTGCTCTAGAGACACACTAACAACTGAAATGTCACTTATGATATGTCTCATATAGTTCTTCGAAAAATCAGCTCTCGAACAAAACTTTTCTCGATAATTATCTTAGAAGTAGTAGCTAAAAAAATACAAAGTCAGTATATAAAAAAGAAAGTACCGCTTGGAAAATGAGAAGATGCTTGTATACAAAATACCCCTGTTAATTTTTACCAAGATATCACCTCCTGAGTATTTATTTTAAAGCACCCTGTATGTTTTGGAGTGAAACAAACGATAGGTGGGTATTTGGTTGTCAAGGATTGTTTCTAAGACAACAATTTAATACAAACAGTTAGGACAATGATGTGCAAATCACAATCAGGACTAACCACGTTTAAAAGCTAACTGTAACAAATACAACTGGAGGTTTAACAGCAAGATTCTGGAACTCGTTGTTTTAGAGACATACTAACACTTATGATATGTCTCATATAGTTCTTTGAAAAATTATTTTAAAAGAAGTAGCTAAAAATATATAAAATCAGTATATAAAAAAGAAAGTACTGCTTGGAGAATAAGAAGATGCTTCTATAGAAAATACCGGTTAATTTTAAACAAGAAATCACCTCCTGAGCATTTACTTTAAAACATTCTGTATGTATTAGATTAAAATAAACGATAGGTGGGTATTTGGTTGTCAAGGGTTGTTAATAATACTTATCAGTTTGAGGTTCGCTTAGATCGTTGACATGTACAAATTATGAAATAGTACATTGTGGATCTAGTAGTAAAAGCAATACATTCCCGGACGACAAAGTCGGCTTAACGCCTCGGCCAACAAGCTTTGAAGTCTGGGAATGTGCTTTTACTACGAGGTACACATGCTAATTTTTCTAAAATCGCAATCAACATTAAATGAAGGAATTTTTATAAATGCATAACAATTTTTGATTGTCTATAAAATCGTTTCCTTGACAATCACCGTTTGTTTATTGTTGTGACAAAATTCAGATATTCATTAGTTAGGTCGGCAAAAATTTTCCTAAGGCAGGACAGGGCAGGGCAGTGGCAGAGAAGATGTACCATTGTTTTCTCCTTTTCTTCATCGTGACAGCTTCTACAGAATTCGTGTCGTAGCTCTGCAATTCCCATGCGCCGTGCATGGAATCCACCTGCCCAGTGTCCTGTTATGGCCGCGATTGCATTTTCATTGGACTCACTAGATAGAGTTAAAACATCATTAGTTCGACATAGATCTAGTTTAGGCCAAATCTGTTTCGATGATGTGCATGGGGGTTCATTTTTCCACCTCAAGATGGCTTTTTGAACCACTTTGCTGTGTAGGAGGAGCCGACAATTTGCAATCGGTACTCCTTGCTGAGATGAGACAGATACAGCTAAAGGGTGGTGCTTTTGCCTTACAGTTAACTGGTATGTCCCTGTGTCCGGGTACCCAGACACTGTAAACTCTAAACTTAGCTGCTAGCTCATTCAGGGCGGCTCGGCATTGCACCGCTGCCCTATAGGTCAAGTAGACTGAGTTCAGTGATT
Source organism: Agelastica alni (assembly GCA_950111635.1). Taxonomy (NCBI): domain Eukaryota; kingdom Metazoa; phylum Arthropoda; class Insecta; order Coleoptera; family Chrysomelidae; genus Agelastica; species Agelastica alni. The sequence continues at coordinate 29,330,454 of OX467712.1, forward strand.
TGATAGCAGCCTGGCTGTCGCAAAGAATGGAGACTAAAATATTAGTTTAGCGTAATTTGGGCGTCTAAAATTGCTCCGCGAATGTAGGCATTCCTGAGTGATTTCAAAAAAATATATTTATTGAGTATTATATTTATCTTTTTGTTGTAACTGCTAATTATTTTATGATAATAATTATTTAATTATTTTTTTGACGCCCTTGTCATTATAACTAAAATGTGTTTATTTAATATAATCATTCAAACTAAATAATTTTTTTCAATATTTAGGTGACCGATAAATCTTGTAATTAAAAAACGACAAATTTAATAGTCTTTAAGGACTAAGTTGTATTCGTTACTGCATTTTTGCAAGTGAGTTTAATTTATTTTCAACCTTGAAAACAACTTAATTACAAGTCGAAACGTCTGTATATATTAATTAAGTTTGAAGTAATTTACCGCCTTATTGCCACCACTTATTTTTCTTTTTAATGTAGTCATACAGTGTAATTCTTTAAATTTTTTGGAAAACAAAAAAAATGTGTACGCTATTCTTTAATTGAAATGTTAAAGAGCACAAAAATGAGCAAATGCATTGACGATCGTAATGCATACATTATTCTTTGACGCAAATTTTTCACGATCTTATTATCTATTAAAAAGTAGGACATCATTGGGATTAGAAATTTTTTCTATTTTTGGCTAAAGCCCCACTTTTCTGAATTTTCACAGATGAGTTTTTCAGATCTGACACATTGCATCTTACTTTATATATATATATATATATATATATATATATATATATATATATATATATAATATATATATATCATAGCATCACATTTTTCGACGACAATTAATTTTTTAGATTTTTTCTGGTGGGATATTATTATGTTACAGTTAAACACTGAGAAGATCACTTCCAGCAAATTGATCTATACATTCTATACAATTTGAATAAAAAATCAAAGGAACAGTGTGAAACAGATGTCAAAATGTCCTTCATATACATACATACATATAGTCACGCCTTTTTCCCATAGCGGTAGGCAGAGACCACTTCCTTTCGCCGAGGTCGACCTCTACCGACTTGTCCATTCACACTCGCATTATAAATTTGTTTCGTCAATCTTCCTTCATCCATCCTTTCTACGTATCCAAACCATCTAAGCATTCCTTTATCTATATTTGTAGCCACATCTTTTTTTACACCACATCGTTCTCTTATCTTAATATTCTTTACTTTATCCAACCGAGTCACTCCGATTATACTTCTCAGACTACTCATCTCCATAGCATTAATCCTATTTTCATGTTTCTTCTACCAAACCCAACATTCACTACCATACATAAGTGTGGGAACCAACACTTTCACTGTCATACTTTCCATCTCTCGTAAACTTTGAACCCAGGTATACAAACTCATTTATTTGTTCCACTCTTTCTTACTTAATCAGAACTTTACAGTTTGTCATGCTTTCTTCTCTTTTAAAAACCATTAGTTTTGTTTTGCTTACATTTATTTTTATCTCCTTGATTTTCAGGGCATCATGCATAACATTAACCATCGCCTGCAACTCCTCTTCAGATGACGCTAATATGACTTGATCATCGGCGTAAAGAAGGCATTTGACGATCAAAATGTTCTTTAAACAGCACATAAATGATGTAGCTTCACGCTTTTTCAAAATGTTGGGATTTAATTTCAAAAACTCTAATTTATTAAATGTGACCATCGTCAAACTGCTGTATTCCTCTTTGGTAAGATTCAAAATACAATTTTACTATATGAAATCCATACTATGGTACAGATATCGACTTGCTTGAGCGCAATTAGAAAGAGGTTTTTAAAGTTCTGTGCATATGGGTTAGGTTATAATAGAAGAGAGAATAAATATAAAACAATCATGAACAATATGAACTTAAACACATTATAACATAGAAGGTTAGAAACAAGTCTTATATTTTTATACAAAATCATAAATGGAAACATAAGTTCACCAGAAATCTTAGAGTTCGTAACATTAAATGTGAATGAGAAAAGGACACGTAATTCTAAAATATTCAATATTTCCTTTCATCACACTAATTACAGACAAAATAAGTCGATTGTTAGAATGCTGAGTCAAGCCAAGCCAATAAGGACAGTTCCAAAATAGATTTCTTCAATATGTCATACATCTCTATCAAAATAGTTGTTTGAACATTGTGTGTTTGAACCTCAAGGTCTACTGTGAGACTCCACTGTCTGTGTCAGGACTACTTATTAAAAACTCCACCCCTATTTAGGTCCGTTTGGCTATTGCCTCCGGTGACACTTAGACCTGTTGGCCCATTATATCTTGCCTATGTGTTTTTGTATCTTTGTACAATGGAGATACGACCAGCAGACCGCCCGGCTAGGACAGCATAACACACACTGCGCCGCCGCGAGGCACTGGTCCGAAAAAGACAGGCAATTCCCGGGACCTATAACCACGCTGAACCCAATCCAATACCTTCGTACTTTGTACAAGTTTGTACAAGTTCTGTACTGGGTGGGAACAATGTAGTCACCCAAGAACCGCCCATTCCCCCCAGCGCCCCGCAGAAGCACATCAAGCGCTCCACCGCCCCCGGATCCCCGCCGCACAACCCGCAGGCCAGGCCTCCATTATACAGTCTTAGCTGATTCCTGTTTATCGGTAACAGTTCTGCCGTCCTTTTATGGCACGGTCCTTTGATGTATTATTTTCCGTGTTTGTTTCCTGGTATACTTTTCCGGTAGTTTTTGTGTTTTTCCGAACCTCTTCTTGCAAGTTCGTCTACTTCCTCATTACCTGAAATTTCCTGGCGCCCTGGAACCCGTATCAGTTTGACGTGATTACGGTCTACCAGGTCTTTTTTGCAGTCAACAAGTATGGGGGAAGGGGTGGTCCGGCCCTGAGGTCCCCCTGTACAGGACTAAACATTATGGATACATTTTTATTGTTTTTTCTTCTGTAGTAAGTATATATATATTATTAGTTTATTGTGTTAGTGGAATTAAATAGTAAGTAGGGTAATTTATACTGTGATAATAATGTATGAAGCCTTTTGTTAAATTGACAATGTCGTTAATAAATAATAAATAAATAAGTGCAACCAATATCGTGCCAAAAGCTCTTTTATTAAAACTTAATTATGTATAGATAGAATTACTTTTAGTACAAATTAAAAAACAGGTAAATGATTAAATGCTCCATTAATTATAAAGTGCATAAACAATGTTTATAGATATAAATGTTTGGTAACAAATTTATTTAAAACATACGTTATCAAAAATCTATAAATTATAATAACTTTCACGAACCCAATTAGGTGTACGGTGTTTATGCCTGTTTTAGTAGGTACATTGGGCACTACCAGACAAATAATTACCTAATTAACATGTTTGTATACCGCATTCACACCTTTGAAGGCATCACACCGAGTCCGTGTGAACTCTTCCATTCCAATTTACGTGCCTTCGGTATCTAGAGACTAATAAAAATTATTGTTTTCCTCGAAAAATTCCGTAATTTTCAAACAAGAAGAAATCTCATAATCGCTATTTTTGGGAAAGAATTTTTTTGGAATTTTATGAAAATAATGAAAAAAATTAGTAGATCATTTAGGTATTTAAAAAAAAATTTAGTACGACGAAGAGGGTTTTAAAAATAAATATATATATATATACAAGTTGATTCCATCAATAGAGATCTTAAAGCAATCGTCGAGTGGGGAACCAACAATCTTGTTCAGTTCAACGCCCAAAAAACACAAAGTGCCACGTTTTCCAAGAAAGTGAATTCTTTAAATCGTCCCATCACAATGTCCGGAAATACCCTTGAACCAAGTCCCTCTATCTCGATTTTGGGAGTCACGGTGTCCAATAATATGTCTTGGCATGACCATGTTGCTAACATCGCAAAGTCGGCAAGCCAGAAAGTTTTTTACTCCTGATCAACTGTTGACGACGTACAAGGCTAAAATCCGACCTCTACTGGAGTATTGGACGCACATTTGGGGTTTAACACCAAGGCATTCTCTTCGTCTTCTAGATTCCATTCAGAAAAGAGCCATTCTCTTGATAAACAGTTTAACTCTCACAGATACCCTTCACCCTCTAGAACATAGAAGAAGAGTTGCAGACCAGTCATTGCTCTACAGATATTTCCATGGCAGATGCTCCAGAGAAATAAAAACTCTTGTACCACTATTGGCCACATTCGGCCGAAAAACTCCGCGGCCCACACGATAGGTCTACCCTTTTTGCGACTATTTTCATAAAAAAAAAATATATATATCGTGAAAACGTGTTGTATAATTATTTATTAACTGGGAGTGAGAAAATATATTGGCAGATATTGTAGCAACAAAGGAAAGGAAAAGACAAAGAAACGACAAAAATATTGATGACAACAAAAAAACTTTTTTCGGCAACCATCCTGGAAGTACCCACTTCCTGGACGCTTTTTATTTAAAAAAGAAGCATTTTTCCGGCGGAGAAGTACTTACTTCCCGGACTAGAAATGGGACTAAACTAAGGAGCTGGAAAAGTATAAAAAGCAGACAATGCTGCAGTGCATAGGGAAAAAAATTAGACCCCTTCCACAACTCCTATTTAATCATTCATTCATTCAAACATCTTGCTGGTTTTTTAATATCAATGCTGCAAATAGAATTTATTAATGGTTCTTTGTTTCTGCTATTAAAATCCACCATCAGCAGTATAAATAAAAGAAAATTGGGTTTAATCTTGAATAAAACTATCAAGTTTACTATAAAACATTCAACAAAATAGTTCCTTACCATAAATGATTATTGTTTTAATGTCCTTGGAAGTTTAAACGTGATGTTAATTGGTGTTTTGCCAAGTGCCGGTCCCTATTATGGTATGTTCGAATACTACAACTATTTACGAACTAAATTTCAAAAAGGCTAGTTTCACCTACATGCATAGTAAAACAAGTAAATCAAGCTCGAAATCCTGGTTATATATTTTAATTAGAAATCAATATCTTTAAATCATTTAAGGTGGTCTTGTCAATTTTAAGGAGTTATATATGTCTATCGATATATTATGTAGCACAGGCCTCCACGTTAGAGATATAAATTAAGATTATTACATTAAAATAAGTGTTTAATGAGTCGTCTTTTTGTGTTAATTTATATCAATTGTATGGGAGAGAACTAACGAGATGGAAGATTTGTTGGGAAATCAAGCCGCGATTTAAATAAGACAGTAGGTAGAGACAGAAGATGAATTTCTAAAAACGACTTTAATGTTAACACTAAAACAAATATCTTTCGTATAAAGAAACAAAACTAATAGCATCATCTCCAAAACGACTAACGCTTTCGTAGAACAAATAATAATACACGCGATTAAGATTGAGATATAATTTTTTAAATTTTTTTCACATCCAACGACTTTTATTTCGGTTATTAATTAGATTAACTAATTTCTAATGTTCCCTTCAATTTTATAAATATTTTGAGGTTTGTTTATTTGCGTCGTCAGGTGTATGGTACTTTTGGAACGTTGCAGAGAACACGAAAAATTTAAAACAAAATAATATGAAATATCCAGAGTGGGCCACAGAAAACAGTCCATCCCGATATTTGACAGTATTTATAGGAATTTAGGAAAATGCTGAAACAGTAGGAGGTAGAGAAAGAAGATAAATACATTTTTAACGTCTGATAGGTTTGGTGATACAATAACAGTTAATTTGAAAGGTTAGTTGGGATTTAGATCATCAAGGACTAAAAAAACTATCGTTTTTTATGACAATGTATAGAATTTAATAAATTCATCCTCGAGGCTTAAAAAGTAGTTCTTTTCGAGTTAAAACTTTTAAAATTGTATTCGTTAAAACTTAAGTGTAGATGAACCTTATTTCTTGATGCAAAAGGTTTACAAAATATGTATTGCGATCATCAGAGCGCACATTTGACTTTTAAAACAATTATTCACTTCAAAGAGAAGTTAATATAATTTAAAACTTATTTAAAAAAAATAAATTGATGTTATATTACGAAAGTAAAAACATCTACCTACAAAAGCTTGATACCTTGAATCCATGTTAATAAGAGCCATTATGTCCTTATTGGTAACCTAATGGCTGCTTCTAACTTTATGCCAATTAAGTGCATACTATAAATATTAAATTTGATTAAAATCAAGAATTAAAACAAAAAATATACAGGATGAATTATAAAAATAAAAAAAGATATGTCACAGTGTTAAAAATTGAAGGATAAACTTACCGCAATAAGGGCTCGGATGTAGTGTGCAATTAGCATAGTAGTCAGTGACGGTGTTGATAAGGGTTCGAGGGGTAAGGGCAACACCAACCCTCGCACCTCGGTCACTTATTTCGCTCCTACTCCTCTCGATAGTGACACTCACCGTAGCCACTGTAGGAAAACATTTCATTACGAACTTTGAACTACACATTGGTCTCTATCACGGATAACTATGAAACTCATCAACCGATATTCTGAAAATGAAAAATACATTATAATAGTTTAAAAAGCATCTAGTTGGTTTAATAAGGTTCAAAGAATTTGAACAAAAATCATCTTGTAATACCTTACATTTTAATAGAATAATAAATGTCTAACGCGGACAGCGGCGAAGAAATGAAGGTGAGAAAAGTGAAAATTGGACTGTTCAACAACAGTTAAATACCAAATTGCATGTCCGAAAAAAAAGTGTAATTACGAGGGCGGTTTGATAAGTCAGTGACTTTTTGAATAAAACAAATTTTTTTCCGCAAATAAACATTTTATTTTTCTACATAATCACCTTTTAGCTCGATACATTTAGTCCAGCGTTTTTCTAATTTTTTTATTCCCTCCAAATAATAGGTTTTTACAAAGCTCTCAAAATACGCGTTTGTTTCGGTAATGACTTCTTCATTCGACTCAAATCTCTTACCGCCCAGCCATTTCTTTAGGTTTGGGAAAAGAAAATAGTCGCAGAGGGCTAAATCTGGAGAATATGCTGGATGGGGTAGCAGTTCGTATCCCAATTCGTGGATTTTGGCCATCGTGACTAGACAAGTGTGCACACGTGCATTGTCTTGATGGAACAGCACTTTCTTCTTCTTAGCCAAATGCGGCCGTTTTTGCTTTAAATCAACGTCGAATCTGTTTAAAAGCTTTGAATAATATTCGCAGGTGATCGTTTTACCTTTCTTGAGGTAATCGATGTGAATGACACCGCGTACATCCAAAAAACTGTGGCCATGACCTTGTTGACTGACAGAGTCTGTTTGGCCTTCTTTGGTCCACGTTCACCCCGAGCAACCTACTGTTTTGATTGTTCCTTGGTCTCTGGCGTGTTGTGATGGATCCATGTTTCATCCACAGTAACAAAATGGTGCAAAAATTCGTCCGGATTACGGCTGAACATCGCTAAATACTCTTTTGAAGTGGTCACACGATTGTGCTTATGGTCGAGTGTGAGCAATCGCGGCACCCATCTCGCAGAGAGTTTTTTCATGTCCAAATATTCGTGTAAAATATGATGTACCCGTTCAGTTGAGATACCTACAGCATGAGACAACTCACGCACTTTCATTCTCCGATCATCCAATATCATTTCATGGATTTTATCGACGATTTCCGGCGTGATCACTTCTTTTGGGCGACCTGGACGTTCGGTGTCACTAGTGCTGGTACGACCACAACGGAACTCTGTAAACCACTTCTTAACCATTGAAATTGATGGTGCCGAGTCCCCGTAGTATTTATCAAGTCTTTCCTTAGTTTCAGTGATGGATTTTTTACTTAAAAAGTAATGCTTAATCAGCACAAGAAATTCACTTTTTTCCATATTCGTAAAAATTCACGAGGTTGTCTGCTTTGAACGGCTATCAAACACTAACTGCACGACGTAGCTTGCTTAAAATTAGAAAGTTGCCCACTGATAGATTATAGTTGACGGCAGCACTGTTGCATTTGGAGTAACTGCGCGGGAAATTAAAAAAGTTACTGACTTATCAAACTGCCTTCGTATTTGGAAGTGGAGTCAATCACATTTTTAAAAGAAAACATCTCAAATCTAACATTTTTAAATAATTTTTTTTTAGAATTTGTCTACATTACGGCAGATTTATTATGTACGATTAGTTTCACCTGTATCTTGTTTGCTTGTATGTATGTTTGTAACTGACTTTTTGGCCTCGATTTTGCCCTACCTTAAGCTATCAGATTTAATTTAAACTTTGCACACTTGTCAAAGACCGTCGACAATGCAATAATTCGATCAAAATATCCGATTATTCTGATTACTTTCGCCAGGATTCATAAATTTCTTCAGGGATCCTTTGCATGAGACTAAGAGAGATAAAACTAGTGCGTGAACTACGCATGCGCGCAGAACAAATATTAACACAGTTCATTGCATCGGTGGTTCAATGGTAGAATGCTCGCCTGCCACGCGGGCGGCCCGAGTTCGATTCCCGACCGATGCATTCTTTTTGTGCTTTTACCATTTAAAACATAATTTTTTTAGTGAGTAAAATAAATCGAACCAAAAAGCTAAAAATAAATTGTATTTAAAAAAAAACTAAAACACGCTTTTAGAGCATTTTAGAACATTTTTAAACTAACTGCGCTTCGCAATGAAAGCACGCTTTTAGAACAGTGACATTAATTTTCTCGTCAGTAATTTTGTTTCTATGTTACGAATTATTCTTACATTTAGTTTGATTAACTCTAAAAGCGAGTTTTTTAGTTTTTTTAAACTATAATTTATTTTTATACTAAAGCAATTATTTTATAACGTAATTTTAAATTTTTTTATAAATTTTTAAAAAAATTAAAATTTAAGTTAATAAAAATTATGATTTCTGGTTTTATGGGGATGGTTTTAAAAAAAAGAACATGATTTATAATTTTTTTAAGTCAAATTATGAGTTTAATAATAAAAATTAGCATGGCCACTAAGCCAGGATGATTCGCAGAATCGTGCAGCGTTAAATCATTTTTTTATACAAAAACACCCTATATAAGAGTGCAATTTATTTTAATGTTTACACCCTTGTGTAGGAAGATAAAAAAAAGGGCCAGATAAGCCTGAGCATGATTTGGGAAACTAAAATGGGTCCTAAAAAACTAAAAACAACAATACTTGAAAACAAGAGTATTCGATCAATGTATACTGCCGACTCTTACATACGCATGCCAAACGTGGACCTTGACTAAAGCAAACATGGATAAAATAGTGAAGAAACAAAGAGCCATGAAAAGGTTAATGATGGAAGTGAAATTGAAAGATAAAAAACACAACAACAGGATAAGAAACAAAACAAAAGTTAAAGACGCAGGACAACATATAGCCAGGCTAAAATGGAGCTTCGCAGGTCATAACGCCATACAGAATACCGCTATACAACAATGTAGACCATGGATGAGAAAAAGAACAAGAGGAAGACCCCAGATGAGATGGGGTGACGACATCAAAAAGATAGGAAAAACACATTGGAAACAAAAAGCACAAAACAGAAATGATTGGAAAATACTAGGGGAGGCCTATGTTCAAAACTAGACGAATTAAAGGACAAAAAAAGAAGAAGATCCTTGCGTAGGGGCCATGCTAATCTTTTATGTATCTTTTTAATTTTGGTACAAAAAAGCACCCCAAAAACCTTAAATCATAATAATAATTATTAAACTGTTAAATCGGAAAATAAATTAAATAAGTTACTTTTATTGGATACAAAAATATAAATACAAATTTAAAAACTTATCAAAACCGTTATGGAAATATTAAAAAAAATAATTTAATTTGCTTGCTTTCTAATGTAGTTTAAAAAAAATTATACCGTTTAAAAAATGTTAATATTAAAAGCTCACGAAGAAAATGGCAAAAACTATATTTTTGTACTTTCAAACTAAAAAAAAACAATCCAGTCCTTTTGTTATTTTTTTTATAATAATTCCGTCGTGAAGTAGACCAGTTCGAAACAAAATATAAATTTTTTTTTCGATGTTTTACAGCCGAAAGAAAATATGGTGGACTACACTTTTAAGTAATTACCAAAAAATGTTCTTTCATCCGTTAGAATATTTTTCACTCTATATATAAATTTATGTAAATAAACTGAATAAATTTTAAAATAATATGAACGGATATTTTTTTGAAGCACAAAAATAAATTTACATTGTTTTTTAAATCCACAGATGGTAAGAGTATTATGTAACGCCTTTGGTATAAGACTTGCACCTACATTTTTGCTATCATTTCTGCAATGACAGACTGTTATTGGATCGCCATTACATTTATCGTTTAAACTAATTGATAGATAACTATTTTAATAATTAATGATGAACGCAATCCAGTTTTGAGCGAATTATCAAACTAACAAATACACATTCTCGATCGGTTAGGACATTCTCTACTTTAAAAGGTATTTTCTAGATTAGTGAATATTTCTGGGTTTTGTTTTCTTTAGTTTCACCTTATTTGTTGTTTATTATTGTTGTTATTTTTTTATCATTTTAAAAACCAGTTTTTATTGTTTTATACTTGGTTAACATACATCCATATAGTCACGTTTTTTTTCCGTATAGGGGTCGGCAGAGACCACTTCTTTCTACTTGCTACGGCTCTTACACACGTTTTTTGCTTCTTCCACTTACATTAGCTCTTTCATACATGATCGTCTTTGTTACCACATCTTCTTTCACACCACAGCATTCCCTTATCATACTATTCCTTACTTTATCCATAACTCCAGCTATAATTCGCTAACAAGAACCGATTATCAGCGTCATCTGAGAAGGAGATGCAGGCGATGATTAATGTAATGCATGATGCCTTGAAAATCAAAGGGATAAAAATAAATGTAAGCAAAACGAAAGTAATGGTTTTTGAAGTGGAAAAAAACATGACAAACTGTAAAGTTTCGATTGAGGGAGAAAGAGTGGAACAAGTAAATAAATTTGTGAAATTGGGTTCAAAGTTTACGAGAGATAAAAAGTATGACAGTGACATTGAGCGAAGGTTGTTGGCAGGAAAACAAATGAATGGGGAACTTTACAGCTTTATGAACAACCAGAAAGTGTAAAAAAAGACACGTCTGGCTGTGCATAGAGGTGTTTTGGTTCCTACACTTATGTATGGTAGTGAATTTTGGGTTTGGCAGAAGAAGCTTGAAAATAGGATTAATGCTGCTGAGATGAGTAGTCTGAGAAGTATAGACGGAGTGACTCGGTTGGGTAAAGTGAAGAAAAGTGAGATAAGAAAACGCTGTGGTGTAAAAGAAGATGTGGTTACAATGATAGATAAAGGAATACTTGGATGGTTTGGACACGTAAAAAGGATGGATGTAGGAAGATTGACGAAACAAATTTATAGGGCGAGTGTGAATGGACAAGTCGGTAGAGGTCGACCTCGGCGAACATATCTTTATCAGATCAACATTGTTTTGAAGAAAGGCTAGGTCAAGAGTACCAACAACCGACGAGCATGCATGAGAGCCCTGATGAAAGTAGAGGAAGCACAAGATGTGTGTAAGAACCGTAGCAAGTGGAAGAAAGTGGTCTCTGCCTACCCGTACGGGAAAAAGGCGTGACTATATGGATGTATGTATGTATTGGCCTAAAGAAGGCTTTTGTTGATCAAATCATTCATTTTTAATCCATACGTACTCTTTTTTAAATCTTTTAAACAACCGTATATGTATAAGTTAAACAGCGTAGGACGAAGACGTACTTTATGGCTTAACATGGCTTGTACATCAATAGAATTATTTCGTGCAGCCGCATCCAAAGCAAGAATCGCCATGATGATAGCCAACCTTTTAAGAGGAGAAAGCACTTTTAGAAGAAGTATTACACGTAACACCTGGGTAACATTTTTTTCCTGGACTATATCAGTACATGAATACTTTGAAATTTTTGAAAATTCTTAGATTATTTTTAAAACTAATACCAATACAATTTGTCAGTAATAGTTTATTGTTCAACGAGTGAGAAAGTTGGCCATTTCCACGAGGATCAAATTTTACGACGCAAGCCGAATGCGCATGGAGCAATTCATCCGAGTCCAACGTATTAAATAAAATGGAAACATATTGCAATTATTTATTTATTTTCTTGTACTTTATTAATATTAGTAGTTCCATAATTAAAAATACTGACAGGTGGAGAATTTATATCAACATTTAGATTCTTATTGGTCATTACATTTGTGTTATTGGTATTTGTGGTGGGATTGTTATTGTTAATAGTACTAAAATTCCTATTTGCAGTTTCTATTTTGTTTTTTATTGAATTATCTGTGTAGATATCGGCTACAGTAGATGATATCCGGGCTTCGTGTCTTTTTAAAGCTGTGATATCTGCTCCTGCGTCCAAAAGTATCGTTGCAAATGACCTGCGAAAGCTATGTTCGGTGTATAGATATGGATCTGGAAGGCTTTTCATTGGTCAAGAAGTGTTGAGAAAGCAAACAGGTTGAAAAAAGTCAAATTTTCTCAATCGAAAAATATTTATTATGATGGGAAAAAATAATTATTAATGTAAGGGAGTGGTTCTATTAACTAATTGCTTCATTAATTAATAGATCATTATAAATGATTACAAGGTGTCAACTTGGTGGTATTCAATCACGATTCAACGATACACGTTAATGAATCATCTAACTAGTTTGTGGTAATCTGCGTTCCTACGTTTTTGCATTATTTCTTTCAGTGTACCTAATTGAGTGAAGTGATTTGATCTGAGGTTCTGCGGTATGTTTAATTATATAGTATTACATTTCTTTATCTATATCTCGACCGTTTCGAACCCAGTTTTCGTTCCAATGGACAATTATATTATTTAACAATATTACCTGTACCTCAGTTAATAGCATGCTTTTTCATTCAATGTTATTAATCATTTGATTAATTCTGCAGAAATGTTTTCAGTACTCCTATTACCGTCTTAATTTATGGAGTTGTTTTTCTTAAAAATTATTAAAATTAAAGACAGTTACTACTTTTAACCCCCACTTTTTAAAGTCAGTAGTAAAAATTTTTAAATATCAATTTTTACATAAATATATAGTCACGCCTTTTTTTCGTAGGGGTAGGCAGAGACCACTTCTTTCGCTTCTTCTACTTTCATCAACGCTTTCGTACATGATCGTCGGTTGTTGGTACTCTTGACCTGGCCTTTCTTCAAAACAATGTTGATCTAATCGAGATATGTATATTCACACTTGCTTTATAAATTTGTTTCGTCAATCTTCCTTCATCTATCCTTTCTACGTTTCCAAACTATCTAAGCATTCCTTTATCTATCTTTGTAACCACATCTTCTTTTACACCACAGCTATAATTCTCAAACTACTCATCTCCGCAGTATTAATCCTATTTTCAAGCTTCTTTTGCCAAACCCAACATTCACTACCATACATAAGTGTAGGAACCAACACACCTCTATGCACAGCTAGACGTGCCTTTTTTGACACTTTCTGGCTGCTCATAAAGCCATGCAGTGCTCATTCATTTGTTTTTCTGCCAACACCCTTCGCTCAATGTCACTGTCATACTTTTCATCTCTCGTAAACTTTGAACCCAATTACACAAATTCATTTACTTGTTTCACTCTTTCTCCCTCAATCGAAACTTCACAGTTTGTCATGCTTTCTTCCCTATCTAAAACCATTACTTTCGTTTTGCTTTTATTTACATTCATTTCTTTGATTTTCACGGCATCATACATAACATTAACCATCGCCTGCAACTCTTCAGATGACGCTAATATGTTTTGATCATCGGCGTAAACAAGGTATTTGACGATCAAATCATTCATTTTCAATCCATACGCACTCTCTTTCAAATTTTTTAAACAATCGTCTATGTATAAGCTAAACAGCCATAGCGAAGCTACACATCCCTGTCTCACACCTTTTTCGATGTTAAACCAGTCCTTGCAAGCTCCGTTTATCCTGACACAAGCAGTGGAATCCTCATGAAGTGATTTCAGTGCCTTTTTAAAGTCTATATAACAGATATGTACATTCTGATTTATATCCAGGCATCTTTGTATTAAGACATTTAAAGAGAATCCCATTTCTGAAACCAAATTGACTTTTTTCAATATTTTCTTCTACTTTTTTATAAATTCTTCCATGTATTATTTTACAGAAAGACCTTAAGAGTGTGACTTATTAGTGAGATAGTTCTATACTCATTACATTGACTGGCGTTTGGTTTTTTCGGAAGTGCACAAAAGGTTGAGAGTAACCATTAAAAAGGTCTAACAATATATCTATTGTTTCTTCATTTAAGCATTTTAGTGTTTTTACTGGTATCCTTGTCTGGTCCCATTACTTTTTCATTTTTGGTGTTTTTCAATGCATACTTTAATTCTCTTCGTAGTATTTTTATCGTTTTCTTTGTTAATTTTCGAGTTATCCCTCCTGTTATCTTCGAACAATTCTCTACGAGACCTTTCTATTGCTTTAAAGAGCTATCTTGCACAGATCGTTTTCTGAAAATTATAAAGAGCTTTGACCGTTCGTATTCTTACAGCTGCAGAAAACTTGGACACACCATCCGGTACGGCCGTGTGTGAACATTTTTTAGGCCTTACCTTGCGTTTTTTAGAGGACGCAATTTTATTTTTTTGATGTGTAGGGGGGGTCAGTGTAAAGCTAAAACCAAGTTTGTGGGGTCGCCACCCTTGTCCCACGGCCGCCATCTTGAAAATAGGGGTTGAAATTGATTTTACGATATATCTCTTAAACTATTTATTTTATAAAAAAAATTTATTTACATTTTTTGTTGCAAACTAAATTCTCTACAACTTTGGTCCAGTAATTTTTTGTCGTAGAACTATAAATAAAAAAGTTATAAGCGAAAATCTTCAGAGATTCGAGAAAAAAATTTATATTTTTCGATATAACTTTTTTTTTTATCATTTTACGAAAAAATGATATCCGACCATTTTTGTAGATCGTTTTTGGAGGAACAACTTTTATTTGCATCATTTTTTCATTAAGTCAATAGCTAAGGTTTTACAGCGCTCCGAAGTGAGTACTATTTTTCAATATTCTTAACTATACCAAAATTATACGTGTGTATGTAATATGTCATCAGTTATTGTTTTTTTTTGATTTTGTTATTATAACTTTTTTAATTACAAATTTTGCAATATTATTAATAATTAATTATTGACTCTTTTCCCCACCAACCACGAGGTAGAGTCTAGAGGCGCGTTTTTTTTACGTGTTATCCCCAATAGGCATAATCCACGGTGATTTTCTAAATTAGAACTACTCCGTCCTCAGTCGTTTCGAAGGACCAGGCTGCGGCTCAGCATCTGATCGGCTTTCTGAATTAAATACCAGTGGGAGAACTGGAGAAGGAAAGGGTGTTAATGTCGGCGGTTCATCATCATGATTATAAAAAAAAAGTTATATCGAAAAATACATATAAATTTTTTTCTCGAATTTCTGAAGATTTTCGCTTATAACTTTTTTATTTATAGTTCTACGACAAAAAATTACTGAACCAAAGTTGTAGAGAATTTAATTTGCAACAAAAAATGTTAATAAATTTTTTTTATCAAATAAATAGTTTAAGAGATATATCGTAAAAACCATTTCAACCCCTATTTTCAAGATGGCTGCCGTGGGACAAGGGTGGCGACCCCACAAACTTGGTTTTAGCTTTACACTGACCCCCCCTACACATCAAAAAAATAAAATTGCGTCCTCTAAAAAACGCAACCCCAAATGTAACTTTTCAATGGACTAACATTTATTTCCCGCCTTGACCTTAAAACCCCTTTAACAATGTTTGCCGTAAAGGTATTTTCTAATAATCTACTAGATCGACTGAAAATATCTTCAAAAAAATCAACACTGTGATAGCACCTCACTAACAATTTATAGATGTTAAAAGACGTGATGCAAAAGTATACAAACCCAATACGCGCGATTCTAAATTTATTTTATTTTAACGTTAGTGACAGCGTGTTTTCTCTAAATGAGGAAATTGGTTTTTAGGTGTATACTATTAAAAAATATATATAGTCAGTACATTGACAGAGTTAAATGATTTAAAAGTCATATATTTAAAATTAATTGAAACCAATCTTTTTATTATTCACAATAAGCGTATGCTTATTAGCTATGCAATCATAAATCAGTGTATAAATGGAAGCTATAGATGCAAGAGTAAACAAACATATCGTAAAAATATGAAATTTAATAAAAAATTAGAAATTTAAATATTTACGTGAATGATATTTAAATGTGTTTATCACATTTAAAGTTATTACATTCAGCGGCGGAGTCATGAGCGATTTTGGATTATTTCTTTGTATGTATTTTTATTCAACAATTAAAAACCAGTTTATTTGTTAATTTTAATAAATATGCAAAAATAATATACTGGGGTAAATGATCTTAGCAATGCTGCTAAATAATAAAAAAGTAACTAAAGTCATTTTTGGTATGGAAATAGTGTTTAATTGGTATATGGGCACGAATATTTAAAAATTACAATGTAAAGATTAATTTAATTAACTAATAATCACCAAATTATGATTATATCTACTGAAAGACAAGTTTCAAATATTTGATCTTATACAGATTATTTTCTTTCTAACGCGTGAGAGTGTATCAATATCTCAACAAAACATATCCGTATTTCCATACTTATGATCACATTGTCGATCATGGCAAACACTTCTAGTACTTAAATTATGCAGCACTTTCTTCGATTGCATTTTGCAACGATTTAATTAGAAATTGCAATTATTATACCATTTAAAAATATTATCTATTAATGTATTAAAAAAGGTGTTAAAAATATAATAAAATAGATTGTGTTAAAATTATAAGAAAAAAAATAATTCGATGGCCTGAACATAAAGTGAGGATGGACAAAAAAAAAACTACTAAAAGAATATTAAAAGGATGATCCAGAACAAAAAAAAAGACCTAGGGCCAGGTTAAAAGAGCAAGAAGAGGCAGCTTTAAAATTGCTTGGCATAAATAATACAAGAGAAAAGCTCTACAAGGATTGTAGCACCATGATGATGATGATGATGAAGCAATAAAGAAATATACTATAAATAAACTAAATGTATAAATATATAAATAAAGATATATAAAATGATGTTATATTTAAACATAAGAAAAAGGATTATCAAATTGTGGAAAATCATGTGTTGATGAGATAAAAAAAACAGTAATGGAATGTTTGCTCTGAACATACTACTACAAAAATGTCGTGACCAGCGCAAAAACTAAATTATTTTAATATTTCAAAAATGTTGTTTCAAACGATGCGGAAAAACTTGTCGTAATGCTTGTCTGTTTCAAAATGACCCTATTTTTTAAATGCTTTTATGAAAACTCTTTTCGAAACGTGCCTGTTTTGTGTATTTTATTGTTTGTAAATTTTGCCAAGACACAATAAGTAATAAATATATTTTAAATTTGACAAATTATTACTTAATTCAACAACACACAAAAAAACATTTATTTATAGCTCTATAATATATAGTGTCCAATGTAGTTACAAAAACATTACTTTATGTAAATATTGGATTTTACTCTTAACACTTCTAAAGATTGCTAGATTTTAAAAATAATATTTTTTTATATTTCCTACACAAAAGGTGTACTTATTCCCAGAAAAATAAATTAACAGGTAATAGGCAAGTAAATACATTCTGTAAAAAAAATTAATGTAAAATGTCTGATAAACATTATAAATAAAAATAACCAATATAACAACAATACCAAAGAGTATTAGATTTCTGTTTTGCCTGAGTTTAGCCTGATAATCAAATAATGAGAATATAGAATTAGATTAATTGTTTTTTTTTAACAAAAACAAATACAATTTTAATTTTTGTTAATTTTCGATAGTTTAAGATTGATTTTTATTTGTAAAACGTTCTAAACTAGTTGAATTTTTGAATAAATATATTAATTAAAGTAATAATTATACAAACATTTCCTTGTCTTTTATCATAGATACATTTTTTAAATTATATTGAAAAAACCTGCTATCTCATGCAAATGAAAGGCCTATTAGCAAAATTGGACCTTTTCTTTTATTCCAAATATTTAAAATTATAAACAAAAAAACATAACTACCCAATAAAATTATTAAAAATGTGTTTGAAATTTCAACGAAATTGTTAGCCAATAATTATAATTATATACTTAACTACAAGAATTTTTAAATTAAATTATAGATAATGTTCTCTACGAAATATTTGAAATTTGTTCTTTCAATAAATTTAAGCAACTAACCCAAATGTTTAGAAACAAAATTAACCCACGAAAATATACAATTACCAAATTTTTACTACTGCTATAAAAAATTCATTGATAAATTTTACGTGAAGTTTATGATCACAGTTAAATATTAAAAAATATTTCGAAAAAATAATTACCGATAATAATAAAATCCATGTAAAACATTAACTAACTCGCGTAACACTTCGATTAAATTATCACTAAAAATTATTGAATGAAGTTTAATCTAATATAGCATTTCTGTAGATGTTATGATTGGTCGTCGCGACGCCCACTTGTTGCTGCCTCGACGCTCATTCGTCTGTTGTGAGGGTAGCGTCTTGACTTTAAAAACAATGTTCGCGATTGCCGGTATTTTCATACTCTATCGTCACTGGACTGTATTGCAGTGGCGTAGCGGGAAAAATACACCTAAGGTACATTACCGCATTCTAAAATATTAATTTTAAAATACGATGCCGCAGTCCGATATTAAAAATTTTTTTCTGCATTAAATAGTTATTTTTGTATCTAGAATGCGAAATGATACTTTTGCGTTTGAGAATGGGAACATAACCGTTCGATAACGCAAAATATTTCGCATTCGAGATGCAAACAATATTGTTACAAATCCGGTCCTGTCAGCAACCGAGAAATCGACAGCGCCGAGGGTCCGTATTCGACCGCTTCCTTTGTAACCGCCGACGGAGCTTAGGATGGTTGCGCAACCTCTCGAATCCGCGTCGAATAATGGAGAAACAGGTCGAATGATCTGGAACTGTGATATCATATATATAAAAGGGGAAACAATCATAACAAAAACAGTATTAGCTTATGTGTTTACGATTAATTAAATGTAAATAGTTATATAGAGTTGTAAAAGTTGTATTGCTAAGTGAATATCTAAGTGGTTAATGAAAATAGAAGTTATTGTATTGAAATAAACATTGTTTTGCTATTGGATCGAGAGTTTTAATCGCCGAACCCAAGATAGAATCAAAAATCGTATCAATATCTTCTCTCGAAAACTGCATTAAAACTAATAAACGATTAAAAAAATAAAATCAAAATATTTGTCATTGTTAACTGACATTTTGTGTTTGAACTAAGACGATCTAGTAGGTGGTATTGTTTGCATGACTTTCGTAACGTGTCACACTGCCATAAAGCCTATAAAGTCATTGTTCTAAAATGTTTTGTTAGAAATGTGCTCTAAAAGCGATAATGACTATTTACCAGAAGAAGTATTGGAAGCGGCACAGAGTGCGGTTTCACATTTACATACATCTTTTGCTTCCTCTACTTTCATCAGTGCTCTCATACATGCTCATCGGTTATTGGTACTCTTGACCTGGCCTTTCTTCAAAATAATGTTGATCTGATCGAGATATGTTCTCCGAGGTCTACCTCTACTGACTTGTCCATTTACACTTCGCCATATAAATTTGTTTCGTCAATATTCCTTCATCCATCCTTTCTACGTGTCCAAACCATCTAAGCATTCCTTTATCTATCTTTGTAACCACATCTTCTTTTACACCACAGCGTTTTCTTATCTCACTATTCTTTACTTTATCCAACCGAGTCACTCCGGCTATACTTCTTAGACTACTTATCTCCGCAGCATTAATCTTATTTTCATGCTTCTTCTGCCAAACCCAACAATTTTTCGCAAATCACTCGCGAAAAACACCTTTAATGAAAGATAGGGTAGCTTGACGTTCCTCAAAATGTATAACACTTTTGCGCGAATAAAAGTTACACCGTCCCTTTGACAGATAAAATTCCCGAAAATATACAAATGCAGTAGGGAAAAATCACGTAACGCGAGATGGCGTTGTCAATGACAAAGAGATTTGAGTTGATTTTTTGTATTAAACTATTAGATTGAAGCTGAATTTACGGTTCATTTTTGACGTTTCAGTTTTATTGATGCTGGATTCTTGTCAAATGCCAGTAAAGACCAGGTGTGTACAAGTATCAATTTTGGTTTGTTTTCAAAGTTTTTTAGTTCTGTTGTCCCTGTAATTATTCGAAATATTGTTAAAATTACTATTGTTAAAGTCCTTATAAATAATCACAAAAAAATGATACATCATTGGACAACACTATCAAACTTTTCACTGAAAATCATATTTAACAAAGTGCTTGCTGCGAACAAACATAAACTTTAAAATTGGTTTTCCTATCTTTAACATCATCTTACATTTCTAAACTGCCTTAGGATTTGAAGGAAATTTATGCAAAAATATAATCGAATTGCCATATGTAGAGCATTATAAAACAAGCATATTTTTCGCGATTTTATCTCCATATCACCTTTTTTAATCCTTTGCATTATAATATTTTGTTGTTTATTAACACCAATTCTTCACAAAATATTATTTAAATACAATACTTTCAATACTTAAATTGCTCAAAATAATATATAAAGTTACTTTTCACCCATATAAACAAATGGAGATTAGTTTGTTATTTATACCTAGAGAAGTTCATACGATCAATAATAGATGTCGCCCACTCCGTGATTTTTTCCTATAACAATAAATATTCCGTAAACTACCCGCCAATCTACAGATTGGTACAATTTAACCACAATATTGATTACTGCTGACAGCCGCTGTCATCTTCAACATCGACATCCCTGTCGCGCTATAATAAAATTACCTCCATTTAACCTGCCTAAAGAAGTTTTAACTTTCATGTGGATTGTTAAAATATTTAAAAAAATTTATTTATCTCATAATGGTGAACCTACATCACTAATATCAAACAAAATATAAACTATTATAATTTTTTAGAAGCTATGCTTCTTATGTTGGGCTTTACGGACGGGACACGCTGTAGAAAATTCGATGACGTAAACGAGACATACATACATAAAGTCACGCTTTTTTCCCATAGGGGTAGGCAGAGACCACTTCCTTTCACTTGCTACGGTTCTTACATACATCTTTTGCTTCGTCTACTTTCATCAGTGCTCTCATACATGCTCGTCGGTTGTTGGTACTTTTGACCTGGCTTTTCTTCAAAACAATGTTGATCTGATCGAGATATGTTCTCCGAGGTCGACCTCTACCGACTTCACACTCCATTCACACTCGCCTTATAAATTTGTTTTGTCAATCTTCCTTCATTCATCCTTTCTACGTGTACAAACCATCTAAGCATTCCTTTATCTATCTTTGTAATCACATCTTCTTTTACACCACAGCGTTCTCTTATCTCACTATTCTTTACTTTATCCAACCGAGTCACTCCGGCTATACTTCTTAGACTACTCATCTCCGCAGCATTAATCCTATTTTCATGCTTCTTCTGCCGAACCCAACATTCACTACCATACATAAGTGTAGGAACCAACACACCTCTATGCACCGCCATACGTGCCTTTTTTGACACTTTTTGTCTATTCATAAACGAGACGTAAACGTTTAATTCCTCCATGCGGCCCGCGGCTGATTTTTATTGGTTATTATAATATTTTTAAAAATTGAATGAAAAATAGCAGTCCATGTATTAGAATACAAAGACTACATTTTAATTACTATAAATATTTATAAATATCTGTGACATAACCATAGTCGAGCGGTTATTAACATTACCTATTAACAAATAGGTATTATTTATTACTGTTCATAAAATGTAAAGTAGGGGGTGCGTTGGATTAAATTTAAAATGCATTTGTTAACAAGACGGTATGTTGCCATCAAAGTCAGAAATGACAAAGAGTTAAGAGAAACATCAGAAAGATTTATTGACGTGGCGGACGTAGTAAGTACTTCACATAAACCAAAACAATTTTAAAGTGACTAACACTTAAATATTTTCAGTAGATGTTTACAATATTTATTTCAAATCAGTGGAAATGGAAATGGAAAGACAGCTACATATCACCAATATTCAAAAACGGAGACAAGGCAAATATTACTAACTATCGTCCAATAACAAAACTATCTGTAATTCCAAAATTATTTAAACTTTTTATCTCTAGATTTTTAACACGCGATGTAAAGTAAGAGTGGGGCAGAGTCTCTCCGACCCCTTCAATATCAATAATGGTCTCAAGCAAGGGGACGCCCTCTCACCTCAACTCTTTAACATAGCATTGGAATATGTAATTAGGAACTCCAAAATTGAGAAGCCAACTGCCATCTTTCACAAAGGAGGACCCAACCTGCTCCTGGCTTTCGCAGACGATGTCGATGTGATTGGCAATAGCAGGATTGACCTCAAAGACACCTTCATAAAGTTTGAAAAGGAAGCAGAGAAGATAGGCCTCAAGATAAACGAAGACAAAACCAAGTATATGTACCTCAGCAGAAAAAATCGGAACCGAGATAGAGTAGGACAAAACTTTTCTATCGAAGACTTCAACTTTGAGCGGACAAGACAATTTAAATATCTGGGTACAAGTATTAGCGAAAACAACGACATCACAGAAGAGGTAAATAACAGGATACAGGTTGCAAACAGATGCCTTTTTGCTCTTCAAGACCTAATTAAATCTAGAATACTTACCAAGAAAACTAAGCTGAACATATACAAAACAATTATAAGGCCTGTCGTAATGTATGGATATGAGACCTGGACTCTAACGGTTGCAAACGAAGAACGACTTAAGGTCTTTGAAAGGAAATTGCTAAGAAAAATATTCGGCCCAAATAGAGACGAAAATACAGGACAATATAGAATAAAAACCAACCAAGAACTCAAAGAACTCTACACTGATACCAACATAATAAACGACATAAAGGCCAGGAGACTACAGTGGGCAGGACACGTTAAAAGAATGCCGGATGATAGAATAGTAAAACTGGTGTGGGAGGAGGTCCCGGGGAGAAAACGCCCATTAGGTCGACCCCGCCTCAGGTGGAGAGATAATATTGCAAAGGACCTAAAAGCCATGAATATCGAAGATGGACCCGATCGGATGCTAGATAGAAAAAGATGGAGACGTGTGGTTGAGTCGGCAAAAACCCACCCAGGGTTGTGAAGCCATTGATGATGATGATGATGATGATGATTTTTAACATGGCATTGCAAGTTCATAATTGCCAACGAACAGCATGGGTTCACAACAGGAAAATCTATTGTTGGAAATCAGTTTGATTCCGTTTATGCAGACCTCTCAAAAGCGTTTGATACCGTGAATCACGAGTTTTTAATTTATGAGTTGGAAATAATTGATTTTCCACTACGGCTATTATCTTGGCTAAATAGTTACCTTACTAGAAGAATTCGGTATGTCAAAGTTAAGAACCATCTCTCTAATCCAGTTTAAGTTACGTCAGGAGTTCCACAGGGTTTTTATCTGGGACCATTAATAGTAAATTTTTATGTAAATGATCTATCGTCTTACTTTGTTTACTGTAATTGTTTAATATTTGCTGATGATGTAAAAATCTATAGTCCTATACAGACTTTGAATGACTCCAACAGGTTATAAATAAATTACATGAATTATATACAAATGGTCTAGCTATCAATTTTGATAAATGCTTCATTCTATCGTTCACAAAATCAAAAGCTCCCTTGAATTTTCAATACGAATTACATGGATCAACCTTGAAACGAGTTGACAATATAAAGGACTTGGGAGTTCAGTTTGATTCTCAATTAACATATATTCCACACATAAATGCAACTATAAACAAAGCAAAATAAATTGTGGGCTTAATTTTACGTAACTCAAGAGACTTATCAATCAATGCCTTGAAGATTCTTTACAACTCAAATGTGTTCTATACTTCAGTATGCATCTACAGTATGGTCTCCCCACTATCAAGTACATATTAATTCCATTGAAAGTGTTCAGAATGGACTTATGAGACATGTGGCCTACAGATTAAATCTACAAGTTGGAAACTATAATTAAAAGACTATTCTAACATATTTAAAATTCTAACTTCTTATAACCGAAGAATAAGAAGTGGATCTACTTACATTATTTAATCTAATCAATAATAGGCCTGTTCGTTTGTCATGGTCGCGCTGCTCAAAACTGATTTGAGTTTGTTGTAAGCAATTGATCAGAGACCGTTCGTTTGACAGGAGGAAGTTGCTATATACTAGATAAAGCAGGATTTATTTGTTCCACCAATTTAGGTAAAGCAGAATCAGTTTGATCTAGCAGAATTTAAAAAATCGGACATTAAAAATGAATAGAAAATTCAGTATAATTAATGGTGAAGTGACTGATACAAATTCTGAGTTGGAAAATTATTTACTTAACGAAATGAAAATTTGATTGGCAATTTGGTTGTTTTTGTTGGGATCAGATATCAAATTGTTTTGGTAGGGGTTTTGTGTCCCTTTGAACTCAGCAGTTGGTAAATGCTCTTCTTGGATTTGTATCACGAAAATCATATTAATCTGCACATTTATGTAATTTATTGAGCAGCGTGAGAATGACAAACGAACAGGCCTAATAAAATCTCATGCCCTAAATTATTTAGATTACTGAACTTCAGAATACCATCTAAAACCACTCGTAATACTGATCTGTTCAAAGTACCTTTTCATAACACAAACTATGGCCTAAACAATTCATTAACACGATTAATGAGACTAGGTAATGAACATTGTAATCTTGGATTAAATATCTTTAACGTTTCCAAACACAAATTCGTAATTACTCTTAAACGATCTCACTAAGGAGAACAATATGAACGTCTAAATTATATATTTCATATAAAGTGAATTTTTTTGTCTATTTTCTGCTACTTTATATGCATCATTTTACTATTTTACTATCTCAATTTTAATTTTAATGTTTTAATTTTTTTCTAGAAAATTACATTATTCTGTAAAATTATTGTAAAAATGGGGTAATCCGTTAATAAATAAATAAATAAATTCACTCTTAGTGGTAGAGTACTCTATGTACAATATGGTAGTTCAGTATCAGATCCAATTAAAGTTTCTTCAGATGTACTCCAGGCATCTCTGTTATTTAATGTCTTTGTTAGTGATCTTCTTAATGTTATTATTAATAGTTTGTTCTTACTATTTGCCGAAGATTTAAAGATGTTCAGAACAGTTTAATCCATGTCTGATGCTGAGAGCTTATAATTTGACCTAAATAACTTTACTAGGTGATGTAATATTAATTTACTAAAACTGAACTGGGTAAATATCAAAAAATAATATATTTACCAGGTAAACGACACACATTTATCAAAGACCAAGAAGATCAAAAATTTAGGTATGGTATTCGATACAAAAATGACTTTAAAATATCACATAATATAAACCTCAACTCGTGCACGAAAAATATTGAGCTTTCCACTTCGTTCAGCAAGAGAACTTTTTTTCAATGCTGCCAAGATTATTTATTATGCATGGGTGAGGTCCATATTTGATTACAATTTTATCATTTGGTCACCATGCTGCAAATATAATATAGATTTCCTGGAGAGTATTCAAAATAAATGGTTAGGCTTTAATTTGGGAATGAATTAATATAAATATGATTATTCACGAATATTAAAGGCTTCAAGGAGAGACATTCGTCTTCGTCCAACACCTCGTTTTCCTTCTATTTTCCCTTTCATTATCAGCTGGAGCAGGTGATTTTTTCTCCGTGTGGTAAGTGTCCAAGATAAGCAATTTCGAGAAATTTAACACGTTGACTGCCGGGCTCATATTTACACTGTTGGTATCAAAGCCGAAGCAGGATTTATAAGAGAAAGAAGATGTATGGATCAGGTCTTTTCATTACGAGGTATAGTCGAATATTCTTGACTAGAAGTCAGAAGGTCTATTGCGCTTTTATAGACTTGGGAAAGGCCTATGACAAAGTGGTAAGGAGTGAATTGTGGTCAACATTGTCTATGTATGGGGTGAACGGTAGTTTAATACAAGCACTGAAATCACTTTAGGAGGATTCCACTGCTTGTGTCAGAATAAACGGAGCTTGCTTGGTTTAACATCAAAAAGGGTATGAGACAGGGACGTGTGGCTTCACCATGGCTGTATAACTTATACATATACGATTGTTTAAAAGATTTAAAGGAGGGTGCGTATGGATTGAAAATGAATGATTTGATCGTCAAATGCCATCTTTACGCCGATGATCAAGTCATATTAGCGTCATCTAAAGAGGAGATGCAGGCGATGGTTAATGTTATGCATGATGCCCTAAAAATCAAAGATATGAAAATAAATATAAGCAAAACGAAAGTAATTGTTTTTAAAAGAAAAGAAAGCATGACAAACTGTGAAGTTGTGATTAAGAGAAAAAGAGTGGAACAAGTAAATAAATTTGTGTACTTGGGTTCAAAGTTTTCGAGAGATGGAAAGTATGACAGTGACATTAAGCGAAGGGTGTCGGCAGTAAAACAAATGAATGGGGATCTGCATAGCTTTATGAACAGCCAGAAAGTGTCAAAAAAGGCACGTCTGGCTGTGCATAGAGGTATAGCCGGAGTGGCTCGGTTGGATAAAGTAAAGAATAGTGAGATAAGAGAACGTTGTGGTGTAAAAGATGTGGTTACAAAGATAGATAAAGGAATGCTTAAATGGTTTGGACACGTAGAAATTTTGGATGAAGAAAGATTGATGAAACAAATTTATAAGGCGAGTGTGAATGAACAGGTTGGTAGAGGTCGACCTCGGCGAACATGTCTCGATTAGATCAACATTGCTTTAAAGAAAGGCCAGGTCAAGAGTACCAACAATCGACGATCATGTATGAGAGCACTGATGAAAGTAGAGAAAGCAAAAGATGTGTGTAAGAACCGTAGCAAGTGGAAGGAAGTGGTCTCTGCCTACCCCTACGGAAAAAAGGCGTGACTATATGTATGTATGTATCTTTTAAAACGTAACTTTTAATAATGCTTTTCCTAAGTAAAACTTATAATTTATTTTAAATGTTTCTTAAAAAGTTTTCTGAGCTTAGGGATCATGTTAAACACTTATGTGGTACAAATGACAGTTTCAAATATATTTTATTTAGTTTATTACAGATGAAAATATATGATAATGCCAAAAATAAAATACACTTAATATCTCTACATAAACTCAAAAATTTATTGTGATCACTGATAACATCAAGATCCCAATAAAATGGTGGTAAAGGTTTTCAACGTAAGTTACGATGATGGCATCGTGACAGGTGTATACATTTAATAAATAAAATTCATAGCACTATTTATACACGCATTTACTAATGTCTAGGAAAAGTAAAGCTTTTTTAATCGACAATAAATTTGCTCGGGAAAGTTTAAATGACCGACGAAAACAGAAATACGAGTTACAAATATAAAAATAAAATGTTCCCAATAAACAAGAATAAACAATTCGTTTGAAACAAAAAAATAGGTCAAATTATAATTTTAAATTTGCCAAATTTGTTACGGTTAAAATTTACTTTTTAATAAAATATATTATAAAGCATTTTCATGGTTTATGACTTTGTAAAATTTGTGCCTAGCGAAAAAACAATATTAAACCAATAGTTAAAGAAGAGGTCCAATAAAAACAGGATAACCTACATCACGTCAGACAACCAGGCGGCGCTAGGAGCGCTGACAACTTGCCAATTCGATTCTAAACTAGTATAAGAATGTAATCAACGATCTTTACAATTCTCTGGTAGGAATATTATGGAAATTTCGATTTTCAGCAGACATACAAGAAATGTTTCATCAAGTTCCGATAAAGAAAGAAGACTGCACAAACATTTCTATGGAAAGAAAATGAAGATCAAGACGAACCTTTAATCTATTTATTTATTCAATCGTTTTAGAAGCATCGTACATAAGATTGGCAGAAAAACATAGCAAGTATTAGCAAATATAGATCACAAGTATTACCAACGAACTTCTTCTTCTTAAGGTGCCGTGATCGCTTGTCGATCGTAGGCTCTCATATTGCACAGCATATTAACAATCATAATCTTATTTACAGCTGCGCGCAATAATTTGCTGGTAGTTTTTTCAAACCACTGACGTAGATTTTTAAGCCAGGAAGTAGTACGGCGGCCCACACTTGTTTTTCCCATAATTTTGCCTTGTTTAACAAGGTGTAGTATGTTGTACTTTTCTGAGTGACACATTATATGACCGAAGTATTCCAATTTACGTCGTTTAACCGTGTTCACCACTTCGCAACTCTTATTTAAGCGTTGCAATACCTTTTCATTTGTGACTCTATCTACCCAACTGATCTTCAGAATACGGCGATATACCCACATCTCGAATGCTTCCAGTCTCTTCAAAAGCGATTCAGTCAAAGTTCATGCCTCGACCTCGTAAAGCAATACTGGAAATATATAACAACGAACCATTCTCATGCGAAGTTTCAAATTAAGATCATGACTGCAAAGTATTCTTCTAAATTTCATAAAATTTGTTCGTGCTTTAGCAATTCTACTTTTGATTTCTGTACTAGGGTTTCAATTTTCGAACACAAAATATAAATTATGTATACACAAGTCATGTAACTTTGCTTTATAATGTCTTGGACCAGAACTTGGTCACGTCCAGCGCTTCCAGGGTGGCATTCACCAAATCCTCCATGGTGCAGGTGCTCGGGCATAGCTCACACTGCATGAGGTGGGTAGTGGTTTGAGTGTGTCCACAGCCACGCAGTGCTGATTCATTTGAGAGGCCCCATCTGCGCATATTCTCTTTGAATCGTGTGACACCAGAGCGCAACCTGTTAAGAGATTTCTATGTCCTCCACCCTTCCATATGGCCGGGAGGGAGTTTTTCGTTTGGAACTAATCATTCCCTAAAGTGTGCATTTTCCTCTTGCCACATTGCTAGCCTCACTTGCTGCGGTGTCCCGACGATGTTCTCTGCTGTGTGCAGGAAACTTTTTCTAGATTTTAATCGGAGGCGAGCTGGCTGGTGTTCGTACAGCGGGTGGGATGGTGAGGTCGACGCCTTTGTCTTTTTTTTTCTGGCTGCCGCTTTCCTTCTGATGTTTGGTGGGGCCAAGCCTCATCATCAATCAGCCTGTCGCATCCACTGCAGGATATAGGCCTTCCTCATTTCTGCCCACTGTCTTCTGTCTTGAGCGCTCTGCATCCAGTTTTTAGTCATTCTTCTGATATCGTCCGTCCATCGCGTGGGAGGTCTTCCCCTGTTTCTCTTGTCAGCCCTTGGTCTCCACTCGAGCAGCCTTTTTGTCGATCGTCCATCTCTCATGCGGGCCACATGTCCAGCAAAGTTCCATTTGAGTTTTGCCACCTGATAGATAACATCCGTGACTCCTGTTCTCGCCCTTAGGTCTTCATTTCTTATATGGTTACGGAGTGACACACCAAGCATCGATCTTTCCTTCCTACGCTGGGCTACTCTAAGCTTCTTAGCGGATGTGGCTGTCAGAGTCAAAGTTTCGGCTCCGTAGGTCATAACCGGTAGAACGCACTGATTATAGGCCTTTCGCTTCAGACACATTGGGAGATTGCTCTTAAACACTTCCTTCATTTTGCCAAATGCAGCCCAAGAGAGCGTAATTCTTCTTCTTAATTCACATGTTTGATTGTCTCTCGAGATTTTTATCTCATGACCAAGGTATGTGTACTTATCCACCTCCCCGTCATCAATAACAATATTTCCACTAGGAACCAGATTCGTCATATATTTCGTTTTCGATGTATTAATTTTTAATCCAACCCGAGCACATACCTCCTGAAGATCTTCCAGCATTATCTTAATATCCTGCAGGCTATCGGATACCAAGGCTATATCATCTGCGAAGCGCAGGTCTGGTAGGTTTAATTCATCTATATTCAAGCCCTTTCCGCTCCATTCAAGCATTCCAAAGGCATATTGCAAAAAAGTGGTAAACGGTTTCGGTGACATAGTGTCACCTTGCCTCACTCCTCTACCTACTTTTATGAGGTTGGTGTTTTCGTGCAGTCTTACCATCATGGAAGCATTCTTATATATGTTGTAAATTAGTTTAGTGTAACGATAGTCGACACGACATTTTTGTAAGGAGTTTAAAACTGCACTCATCTGAACAGTGTCAAAGGCCTTGTGGAAGTCCACAAAGGCAATGACAAGCGGTCTGTTATACTCTATTGATTTTTCGATCAGGGTTTTGATGCTTTGTAAGTGGTCATTTATTCCAAAACCTTTGCGGAATCCGGCCTGTTCTATTGGCTGGTAAAAATCGAGTTTGTTTTCCAGTCGTGTAGTGATAATTCTCGTGAATAGTTTATAGAGATGACTGAGTAAGCTTATCGGCCTATAATTTTCCAGTTCAGCTGTATCACCCTTCTTGTGAATTAAGATCACGATGGCGTTATACCATCTATCTGGTATGGTGCTGTTGAAAAGACAAAGATTGAAGAGTTTTGCTATTTTCTCAAGTAAACAATTACCACCCTTCTTAACTGCGTCGGCAACTACGCAGTCCTCTCCAGGAGCTTTGTTGTTTTTTGTTTTCTTCAGTGCCAGCTTTATTTCGTCCAGAGTGATATCAGGCAATAATTCTGATTCTTGATTAACGATGCCTTTTCTCTTTGTCAATATCTCCGGTTCTGCTTCTAAATTTATTTCATCTTGACTTTTATATAATAGGCGGTAGAAGTCCTCAACCACTTTTAGAATATCTTCTCGGTTTGTTGTAATATGCCAAGCCTGCAAGGCAGTAAAATCAGTCGGGGTTGGTCTCAAACAGTCTGTTATGAAGCGGCAGGATATTCGGAGCTGTATCTTTACCATATTCAGCACAGTATATAAAGAATAGAAATGCGATGGATTATTATCAGGATAGGTACCCCGAAGCTGTAAAAGCGATTTTACACCGACAGTAAATGGATGATTATTTGGAGTTTGGAAACAAAACAGGAGGAAATTCAACGTGCACAAGAAGTAATTATGATTCATAATAGAGGAGGAGGTTTTCAATTACGAAATTGGGTAAGCAATTCTTTAAATTTACTTTCCAAAGTTCCTGATAAACAAAGTAGTGGGTGATAAGGACATACTGAATCCACAAAGAATCTTGGATCTCAAATGGAATCTCGAGGAGGACATTTTAACTTTTACAATGAGTTTCCAAAATTACTTTGACAGGTGAAAAGACACCAACAGAAAGAGATATTCTTAAAGTAGTAATGTCTTTATTTGATCGCTTGGGACTAATAGACCATTTTATCATAAAAGGAAAAAACATTTTGCAACAAATTTGGAAAACTGGTTTAACGTGGGCTGACGAAATCACCACATCAACTCCACACGACCTGGTAAATATATTCTAGTAGCAGAATTCTCCATTAGTATTAGCATTATTATTGTATAGAGACGAAAGTGCAACTTTTATCCACGTCATCAATAATATAATCACAAAATTTACTTATTATAACTTGTTTTACAGATTGTAAACAATAAGCACTATCTACATAAATAAAACTTAAAAAATTTAGTAGTTTTATTAATAAACCTTGCGAGGCAAACTTGCAAATTGCAACCTCTGAAGCTGCCTGGCAAACAGATAATCTCATTTCCAAGTAAAAATCCTTTTACCCAGTAACAAAATTTAAAATAAGACTCGTTCTCGTAAAGGTTATAAATTATTATTTAAAAAATAAATTAATTGAGCTATAAAATCCATAATCGTTTGCATAGACTAAAAATCATTTATTAAAATATCAAACACTAAACGCAAGAAATAGCAAAAGTCTCAATCAAGGAAAACAAATAATGGCAAACATTTGGAAAGAGGAAAGAAATATTTTGTTTAAAAAAAAACATACCAAATAATCATAGAAGCGAAGAAATAAAACTTTTTATTTAATGTAAGAAAAGTTTGTGTGAAATTAAGAATATAAAGTAATAAACCATTATTAAAAATAATTTAACCAGAATAAATGAACTTATACACAAACGTATGCAAATACTGCAACCAGAATTATTATCAAAAAGTATAGTTTATTCCTAGAAATAAGGAAGAATAATAAAAAAGAACATGAGTAAAGTAATCACAGAATTAGCCATTAAAAGATTAATAGAGAAAATATAGAACTAAAAATTGTCTGCCAAGAGTAGATGTACATAATTAGAGAAAATATAGAGTGATTATTTTACTTTATTAAAACCATTTTAGTAAGAAAAAGAAACCATATATGTTTCACTGTTGACTTATTTTGGTGTGTAATTTAGATACATGTTTCTAATCATTTTAATTTTCCAAGTTATAAATAAACAAACATAACGGCAGAATAAAGTAAGTAATGATACCAATAAAAAATATCGAAATACTCCTAACGACAAAAAATAATTATAGGGGCTCATTTTATTATTTCATTTTATTCCCAATTTAATGGCGCTGGCAGAGCCAAAAGGCCAGATGTTTTTGCATTGTTGTTTTATTACTCATAAGTAGGTAATATTCACATTTATATTAAATCAATAGAATTATTATATTTTTTTTTTTTATGAAAATATTCGCAAAAAGGGTAGACCTATCGTGTGGGCCGCGGACGCGCCGCACTGCGACTATTAGAAGGGGAAGGGATTATAGAAAGGAAATGATTGTGGACACGCTTTTTAAAAAGTTGCAGGTCATAGTTCTCCGGAAAAACTGATCTTGGAAGCTTATTCCATTCCGTAGCAGCCCTGTAAAAGAAGGATTCTTAATGAAGATTGGTCCTTGTAGTGTCAATCTTGAGAGTAAATGGGTGAGACTGATCAGCGTGCCGAGTTCTTCGGCCGAATGTGGCCAATGGTGGTATAAGAGTTTTTATTTCTCTGGAGCATCTTCCATGGAAATATCTGTAGAGCAATGACTGGTCTGCAACTCTTCTTCTATGTTCTAGAGGGTGAAGGGTATCTGTGAGAGTTAAGCTGTTTATCAAGCGAATGGCTCTTTTCTGAATGGAATCTAGAAGACGAAAAGAATGCCTTGGTGCTGAACCCCAAATGTGCGAGCAATACTCCAGTAGAGGTCGGATTTGAGCCTTGATATATGATTAAGGTGTTAGTATTTTTCTGACTAAATAATTGATAAAATATTAAGGTGTTATTCTTTTTTTATATATATATTTTTTTATGCTGGGTAGCACCACTACTCACAAGGGTATGTTAGTACTTTTTACATAGTAATATATAATATTATATATAAATACTGTTATCCTCCAGAGTCAGTAGGTTTTCGAGATTTATAGGAAATTTTACATCATATGTAATTAAATTTTGATACATTGCATTTATTTCTAAAGTGTTTAAAGGACATTCTAATATAACATGTTGTAAATCAGCAATTTCATCACAAATGCATAAATCACTATTTACCATACCTATTTTAAATTTATAAGCTTATAAGGCATGATTAGAGCGTATTCGGCTGATACTTTTAATAAGATGTCTGTTTTGACTTTCCATAAACCATGGTTTTTTTCGAATCCTTGGTTGAATGCTTTTATAGAACTTCCCTGTGCTTTCCTCAGAATATCTTCCCTGCCATTTTTTGTAAGGTTTTTTTTTAATGTATTAATAAAATCAGCATATTATTTCATTCAAATTTACGTTGTTTATGTCTATTTTTACACAAAATAAAAAGAAAATTGTAATAACTAAAATTTTTTACAAATGTTTTATAGAAAGGTTTGAATTTATTCGAGTAATTTAAATTTAATTTCGAATTTGCTGCGAAACAACTGTAATATGTATTCCGTAATCGGTACTAACTTTATCGCTTTCAAAAGGAAGGACTAAGTGTCCTTCTACGGTCATGCAAATAAAACTATAGCTAGTGTAAAAGCAAAAATTAATGAATGAATGAACTAACTAAAAAAATTTCATTTTATAAAATAATCACGTACCGCCACTGATTTACGGAATTTTCTGTTTGTTTTTATTAAACGGGTTTATGGCATTTTTGATATTATTAATGAGAAATGAAGATAAACAATTTTATGTACCTAGGAAGCATTAAGCGATGATTTAGATTATACCAATTGAGCGAAACTACGTCAATAAAAACTGTTGGTGCTTTTTATTTTACTCTTTAAATGAGTAACGTGAAACGATTAGTTAATTGAGGAAAAATTAAACAAAACAAAAACACTTATCCCGAAATGGAAAAGAAACAACATCATTCATCAATATTTCAAGAAATATAATAATAGATTGCTTGCCAAAAATTGAAATAAATAATTATTGTCAGTAATAATATAACAAGAGAGTGAGAATAAATTAAAAGATAATTTGACAGATTTTTTGAAAACTTGTTGCCAGGCAATAGTCACGAGAGCCCGCAGGGCTCAAGTGGCTCTTTCCAAATGGCTAAATAAAGGAATAAGGTGATTGTGTTAAAAATATTGAAGACAAAAAAATACATGGAATGACAGAGGTAATAATTTGTAAAATGTAAAAGGGCTGGTCCATTTGATATCGACGTGGGACCAATTGAATTCGACGCATAATTACGCAACTCGAAACTGATTAGATTTTCAGCAAAATCGGTTTAGCTGTTTTTTATGGAGAGTTAAAAAACTGAAAAATATGGTAAACTTTCGCAATTATTTTTCGTCTCGATTATCTCGAGATTAAATAATGATACCGACGTGGGACCAATTGCATTCGACGCATAATTACGCAACTCAGAACTTATTACATTTTTAGCTAAATCGGTTGTGCTGTTTTGTAAGGAAAATAAAAAAACTGAAAAAAAAGTGGTAAACTTTCGGCATTATTTTTCGTCTTGATTATTTCTAGAATAAAAAATGATATCGACGTGGGACCAATTGAATTCGAATTTTGCAATTTGATAATTATACTATTTTTAATACAGAATTTTAAGATCTTTTAAATAATATGATATTTTTATGAAAACTATGATGTAAATATTTTTAATATTAATAATAATAATAACAACAACAAAACGTATGGTATTTTTTGATTCTTTCCACTGGAAGTTAGTCGTGTGGACCTCTCGGGTCGCACCCCACTGATATTTGTGTATGTTTGAAATTGATAAGGTAAACCCTAGTGTATAATGTGCTTTATAGAGCTATGGCTAATATTCAAAGCTTTTATTTTTATTTTTAAAAATCATTAAAAATTAGGTCATAGATATTTCAACAATCGTTACATTTGCTGTAGATATTTTTATTGATATTTATTTTTTAGGATTTATGAATAAACGGGTATGATTTCGTGCAATATTATATACTCATTAATAGTCACACGTAATTCACATTCTAGTTATAAGCGTTCAACAAAAAGTTGCATATCGTTATCTTGCATTCCAAAATGAATTTATGCGCATTTTAAGATAATGTTCTAACATGTTTTCAAAAAAAAAATCTTATCGCTGCATTCTATCGAATTAAGATTTATGTCTCGTAAAAATAAAAAATTATACACCAAGATAGAATTATTCAATGCAGTCAACAACTTACGATTAGCAGATTATTAAGTTTTTTATTTGATAAAAATTGATACTCAGGTTGCTATTTATTTTCCCAACATATTGCAATTTATTGTGGTTAGTACTTTTGGCTTCTTATTTCCGAGTATAATTTGTTTTCGTGGTAAACAAAAATAAATATTTACCGTAAAAGATGGTTCTACTGTTTATCTTCTTCTTCTAAAAGTGCCGTGCAGATTGCTGCGTAGGCGTTCATCGTTTTCTTATCGAATGTTTCTCAACCACGACAATTTATTTTTTACTTACACCTCTTCTTCCTCCTTAGATTTTACCCTGGAGAATAAGGCGTTAAAAGTGGTATCGTTCTCCACGCAAGATGTGTCCGAGATAATCTATTTTTCTCTTCTTAATATTTTCGAAAAGTTCTCGATCTGCTACTTTCTCATTTCTCACATGATCGATCCAAGACACTCTTAACATTCGCCGCAGGATCCAAATTCCGAAGGCCTCAATTTGATTTATAATTGATGCCTTCAGCGTCCACGTATAGTAAAGCGGACCAGACATAACATTTTACCATCCTATATCTAAGGCTGAAATTCAAGTTCTTGTCCGTATGAAATTTTCGGAGTTTTAGGAAGGTTGTTCTAGCCTGCTCGATCCTGCATCTTATCTCCTGATCTGGGTCCAACTTTTCATTGATCATGCATCGTAAGTATTTAAATTGTGTTACTTGTTCTATGTTCTCTCCATTAAGACGTATTTGAGTGTGTGGTATATCATTCCGACTAAAATAATCATAAACTTTGTTTTGCTTGTTGATTTATAACCCTAGGCTTTGGCTTTCTTCATTGACCTGATTTAGTCGACTTTGGAGGTCTTGTGCACTGCTAGTATTACGATACATCTTTTTTAATTTTAAAGTCTTCAGTTGTTCCAGCGTTATTTATTCTAATTCCTGCCTTTTGGTACCAATACAGATTCCTGATTAACCTTACATCTTTCTCATCCAATCCCAAGTCACTAAGGTATTTTATCAAAAGGTTATGTTTGACGTCAAATGTGTTTCTCATGTGTGGGGACCAAAAGAAATAATTGGATTCCAAATTAAAACTGCAGAAATGAATTAGTACTAAAACACACGGAGCGGTTTCTGGCGAGTCGGCGCCGACTCGCCAGAGAAGCGGCTCAAAACACACGAGGCGTCACCGCAGCTTTTACGACCGACACGTTTTTATCGAGACATCTTTCGCAGTTGTCTAGTTGTGTCTGAGTGGTTCGCATCGTTGGCATAAAGTATGACTTCTTCTGACAGTGATGATGATTTGCTTTTTCTAATAACTGCACGCTTATTATATAGCAAAATTAAGAAAAAAAAGAAACGGAAATATTGGATACATCCCATAATAAATGAGAGGAAAAATAGAGGATTTTTTTACACACTGTATGACGAACTTAACGGAGATCCAGATAAATTCTTTAATTTTACCAGAATGTCAAGAGAAACATTCCAAGAATTGTTGTCAATCAACAAAGGCGTTGGTTACCTCTTCCCAAGAACGTTTCTTATTTATTTTGTTGGAATAATCCTCTGAACGCATATCCCAAATCGCTGGTCTAATATGAATCTCATTGATTAATTTCTCAACGTCCAAAGTTTCCATACTGGTCTGACAACGCCGAGTCACTTATTAATAACAAAAACCGCCACAAAACCGCTTACGTGTGTTTAGTCCCATAAGCAAACATGTACTGATTTGCCGACTACAGTCGTAAAACCGCGCGCGGTGCATGATGGCCAGCAGGGTACGTGCTGCCACCGCCATCACGAACCGCGCGTTGACGCACCGTCTGTTTCATTCAATAGAACTGCCATAAAGGATGCACAGTTTCGGCAGCCGACTCGCCAGAAACCGCTCCGTGTGTTTTAGTACTTACTATCGAAATGCACCATATGTGATTAAATTCGACACAGTGGGATTAGAACGTCTACAAAACACGATGATTGCCAAAGAACCCTAGTTGACGGTTACAGAGAAGTTTGCGCCTAAAATACCAAGTATTGGCTGCGACAGGAATATCAAAAGAGATGTTTTGTAGTGTTCGTAATGAGGCTCAAAAAGTAAAGGTTAAAATTAAGCGTGGGTGTTATTTGCTGCTCTTACATCAAAGAAAAAAGTAATAAATTTATAAATAAAACATTATCGTCAAAGGAATAGATCATAATATACACAAGAAACATATTCGCACAGTTCTCATTCTACGAGCGATATCTGTAAACACTGTAAACTCGGAAAGTATCAATTTATAACCTCCAAAACATACATTTATATTTTTTTTTATTTCAATTTAAATAAGAAGCGTAAGCGTATATTTCTGGATATGCAAAAGAACATTTGGCCAGACCTGGGGCTTAAGACACAAAATGGTTTTATAAACATACACGGCGATACTTCGACCAAGGCTACTGTATGCTTCGGTTGTCCGTTGACGCAGGGTATAGAAGGCATCAACCAAAACAATGTTGGAGCACACCAGAGCTCTGATACTAAGAGGCGCATTTGGTACCATGCGCACTACTCCAGTAGTGGCGATGAGAGCGCTGCTCGGTATTGGCCCGCTTCACCTTGAGGTGATTGCTGCGGCTGCGACTACAGCGCACCGCCTTAAATGTGAACAAAAATGGGGAATTAGTGATTGTGGACACACAAAAAGGTGGAGCAAAAAAAATTTGGAAGGACGATAACATTAAGTCACAAAACACTCTTAACGGTGAAGGAAAAAGACACATTATTGTGCATGCAGGTGGAAAGCATGGTTTTGTTGATGGGGTGGATCTTTTATTTTCGTCAAAATCGGCACCACAATATGGATACATAGATATAAAATGGTTAAAAGAAAAACTATTACCATCGTTACATCAACCATCTGTCATTGTATTAGATAATGCTCCGTACCATTCGGAAATTTTAAATAAGCAACCAACAAACTCCTGGACGGTACAAAAAATAAAAGAATGGTTAACGAACGAAAATATTTCATTTCCACAGTATTGCTTCAAGCCAGAGTTATTATCGATAACTTAAAGGCACAAATTAGAAAAAAATTACAAAGTGGATCAAATTATAAATCGTGTGCCAAGACTTCCGCCATATCATTGTCAATTTTATCCTATTGAGTATATTTGGGGAATATGCAAAACTTATTATGACGCGAAGAGGCCCGGGTAGAAGAAAGATATCCTGGCTAAAAAACTTAAGATAATGGTATGGAGTGAGCACTACCACATTGTTCCGCCGAGCTGTAGACAAGGTTCAGATAGCGCTGATGATTGCCAACGTCCGAGGAGGACAGGGCACCTAAAGAAGAAGAATAATTATGACAATCACATTGGATCTAATGGTTACAGTGATAAGGCTTTTTTGGAAACCTGGTAACGAGCACTTAATACTGCCACTTTGGGGAAATTTGGGAAATTTGGGAAAAATGTGTCACAAAATGTAAAAATTTAATAGAGGAATGGTGGGTTCGTGAAAACCGCATCAAAGCAGTTAATCATTTACAATCCGAATGAGGATAGCGACGATAGGGATTTCGATTATGATGACTATAAATCTGATGCTGGATAATACCGTAAGTACCACACGATTAAACATATTTATTAAATTTGTGCCGATAATTTATTTTTGTTGTATTTTTTTTTAACATGATTAAATATGTTCCCATTACTAAACAAAAAACTCATCAAGAGCTACATCAACGATTTCTGTTCACAATAAAGCAAAAAATACAACCTCTCAACAAAAGCATTATATTAAACAAAAAATATTCGGGTTTAAATCTTAGAGGAATTTACAAATGTACCTCTCAACACAGTGCGCCCGTTAAGTTGATGCCTTGGTGACTAATTTGATACCGTCGTACATTGGTGAAATGAGCTATAGTCACGTTTATACGTTGGTTATTTCTCGTACCCTTGTTATTTTCTCAACAAAATGTTCCATATTCAATAATTTACTTAGTTATTAATTACTCAATCAAACTACAGTCCATTGCCAACTAGTACATTATTTGAAATTTAAATTATGCAATTTTTGTGAATATTATCACTGGCCATAATCATTCAAGGTTAAAAATATTAGATTAATGTAATTGTTAACTTTTAATTTACAATGTAACGTTTGGATTTAAAAATGTTGCTGAAACTTCGTGGTTAATTTAAATAAAGAGATTATTCCAATTTACCGATTACCTAGTAGTCGAATGGACAGCAAAACTAATTTATTACTTTGTTTCAAAGTGGTGCATGTAAGAATGTCCTTTTCGTTTGGGAGAGACTAATAATAGTTAAATTCAAATTAATCAGACGCCATAGTCACACTTGTATTTTCGCGTTGGTAATTAAGTTCGGTTTCTTAAACAACGAGTTTGAAGCTTAATTGCCTCAAGTGAATAATATTTTCTGTATTTTTTTTGTTCGAGGTACACAACTATTTCAATAAATAATAACAGCTTGTACCAGGTTTTAACATCGTAAAGCATACAGTTGCACAAGCAATTATTTATAATTTTATTTTTAATGTTGTAATGTACAAGTTATTGAAACTATTTCAAGAAGTTGCAGTTAAAATTAATTAAATGTAATACTAGAAATATACATTACGAAAAAAACATTTTTAATTTAACTTTACACGTCTTACGAACAAACAAGATATTAAATTAATGGCAGAATGTTTCTTTGAGAACAACTTAAATGAATAATTTTACATGATTTCTTTTTGTCTGTGTTAAAAATAATGTGGGTACTTCGAAAAAGAAATGTTTCGTCAATATTGGTCTTGCGAGTGTGACGCCATGAAATCCGTGACAGAACTAATCATTTCCGATGGTTTATTTCATTAGTTTTGTTTATTTATAATATTTTATGACACTCTTGAAACACGGACTGTTTATACAAAGGTAAATATTTAAAAAAAGGAGATAGCAATTACCAAAAAATTGACACGCTATTAAAGTACATCCTTATTATTTATTAACGTAATTTTAAATAAATACCCGAGACTGGGTCAGACTATTATATGCGTTGGAAATTCTTTCAATAATTATTCAGGATAAAGAAAAAAATTTATGCATTGGAGTGCTTTAACGGGCAGAGTCTTTCAAAGCTATAATCCGAATAAATTATTGCTTTAATAAGATTTTAAAATAACTATTCTCTTAATGATTGGATATTTGCAACCTTTAACATCATGAGCTCATTCATTGAATTATGCAAACAAAAAGTTTTAAAATCTTTTGAACATAGAAATTTTAAAAGTTATGTACAAAGTTGATAATGATTTTAACCACTACCTTAGGACTTTTTTGCGCTGTGGATTTTTGTGAATAAAACGAAACATTTGTGATTATTTATTCAAGGCAACTTAATCAATTTACCCGATTTTTTCAGAATGGTCTTTGTCATGGCGGATTTATTAATTACAAAAAAATTATAAAAAAGACGAGTGGATCAATTGTTTTTTTAGTTTGAAAGTATAAAAAAAACGTTTTTGACATGATTCGAATGAACTTTTAATGTTATGATTTTTTAAATGTTATGATGTATTTTTTTTTTAAAATTACATAAAAAAAACAAGTAAATTGAAAAACAAAAAATTTCGATATCAGAACTTTATTAAAAAAAAGATTTTTCGAATAAAAATAAAAGTATACTAATAATTATTTATTATGATTTACGGTTTTTTGGGGTGGTTTTTTAAACTAAAATTGAAACGACACAGAGAAGATTAGTAGGGCTCTTGCGTAACAATGATATCTCTTATTAAAATATATTGAACTCTTTTATTAGGTGTTTTTGCACAAGAGACTTGCTAATTTTATTATTATTATACTTATTAATTTAACTTAAAAAAAATTATAATAATGATAGTTATTATTATTCTTATGCTATTAATA
The DNA here is from genome assembly GCA_950111635.1 of Agelastica alni. Lineage (NCBI taxonomy): Eukaryota > Metazoa > Arthropoda > Insecta > Coleoptera > Chrysomelidae > Agelastica > Agelastica alni. The sequence goes on from OX467712.1 coordinate 29,371,992, forward strand.
ATAAATTGTAATAATAACTATTATTATTATTATGCTGAAACTTGCTTGCGATTAGATCAGTCACGCCTGAAATGTTGAGTAACATTAGAAGACATTTCTATACCAGATTAGCATGTTGCCAAGACGTTAGCGGCGAACATTTAGAACGTCTATTAGATTAAAATTAATGTTTTTTTTGTTTTTTTTTACATTATTTGTAAAATAAAATAATTTTCTTTTTTTAATGTTAATTTTTGTTATACATCTGAAAACACTTAATATTTCCGAAACAGTTGAAGATAGGTATGGGACATTGTACATGAATTATGTCTAGAATTCTTTGAAGAATCCAAAAAATAAATAATATACAGGGGGTTGTATTTAAAATAAGTTGGTATTGGCCACTGTAACATGACACACCCTACATAATTATTTTTTTTTGAAAAAAATGCGCATCTAAAAATACAAATCCAAGCGTTTTTCCCAACACGCTCTCATTTATTCGTTATCGAATTTATTCCATTTGGCTGTTCCACACTGTATATAAAAAGTACATTTGATCAATAACTAAATCTATACATTCAAACTGCTCCAAAACTACTATAGGCTATGTGCACGATGACTACTAGCGCCGCTGACGGACAACAAAATAGTATTGGACGCTTTTCTGTCATTGCATCTTACCGTGAATTTATAAAATAATCAATTATTAAATCATTTAGCTGTGTGTGAGAAGTATATAAGGTTTACAATTAAAAGTAAGTAAAAAATATTTATATTCAATATATATTTTTTTTAATAGAAATGTGTCACAAATACATAATTAAAGTTTTACATCGGTAGCATTACCCAAAAACATGACATCACTGATATTGCAGACCGGGTTTGAAATTATTAAACACTCTCTTTTCGAGGATATAGCTTCGCGTTGGGAATCTATAGAATCTATATTTCATTAGCAGAACAATTAGGAACACAACAACAATTTCCAGATCGCTTAGTTTTGCCCATATCTCCCTTGTAATTGTAACTTTTATAAAATTTTAAACATTTCCGCTTTTAATTCACACTACTCACTACTCTATAGGAAAAATTAGAGTTTAAAAGTTTCATTAGTGCTCACTACGAACGACCCCTTGCACATAGCCTATTGAGTTTAAATGCTAAGCAATACGCTATCTGGCGGAATAAAATCGCAACAATATCACGTGACCAGCAAGTTTGATTGCTTTTTGTTTATATACCCTGATGTTCGCATTTGTGCGAAGATTATAGTTGTTTAATAGTGACTAATAATTTGTTAATAGTGAAAATGATCAGCAGAGAAAATTGTTGTTTACCTGGATGTAATTCAGTGCGTAAAAAACCCCAATTTGACATTTTATTATTTCTCAAATGAGGGTCAAAGAGTTATTAGAGAATTGGGAATGGTGACTATGGTTGATAGAATGAAACTGTGGGAGATCAAACTGAATATAGGAAAAAAAATTACCAAAGACATGAGTTTGTTCTAAACATTTTTTTGAAAAAGATTTCATAACTCCTAGTGAATGTAAGTATTTTGTTATAACAAACACAACACAACAAAGTCCAAAATTCTGAAATAGAGGAGGAAAAGAAAAGATATGAAAAACTTGTTGAAAGAAGACAGGCAAGTTCTCTTGTTGGTTATTTTTATTGAAGTCATACGTAAATAAATACTTATAATTATTATTGAAGTCATGTCATCCATTGATTTCACAAGGATCACTTTTAATAGCACTGGTCTGCAAACAATCAGATCTGATTATCCACTTATCATCCTTTTTTTCTTTGACACCACAAACAATAATGTGGTTTTCTGCAAGAACAGCTTCACCCTCCACGATGCATCGACTACTTGGAGTAGCAGCCAGGTAAACAAAAATTGAGAACAATGGTAGAAACATATCTGAATTCCTTCCAATATAAAATATTGAATTTAATAACGTTCAAATATCGAAATTTTCACTAAATTGTATACTTAGTAAACACTTATAGCAAATGCAATCACACTTGGTGTCAGAATGACAGCGCGGGAAAATGAAGGTTAAAATGTCAATACTGCAGTAGACAAAAATAATAAATCTTTGATTGCACTATTTTGTACTTTGACATTTTGACTGCTTTGTATGAATAATAATTATTGGATCCTATTATGAAGATTATAAAACACTAAAATTCGATTAGCTCGTTTCTTTAATATTTTTTTAATTTGTGAAAAATAAAACATTTTTACATTTTTTTATCTATTAAAATAAAATTTACAAAATTTCACATTTTATTCACATAACATTATACATTTTTCTACTGTATCAAAATAAAAAATAGCTTACTTGAAGAATAAATTCAATTTATGCTGGATAAACAGAAAAATTCATTAAAGATCCACTAATCCAGAATATTTGATCTTTACCGTGAACTCGTTTCAACGCGTTCTAAAAAAAGCTTGCCGCTAACTGAATATTCGATAATTTTTTCCAACATTTTAAACGCGGAAGTTCAAAACAAATCTGATAAACATTTCAGTTGCGATCTTTTAAAGTTACCTCAAAAGATGCGTGTATTGATCTTTCATTTATTCGCAGTGGTAGTACATTAACCAAATATTTGAGTTCATAATAACCAATGATATGTCTATGAAATTGACGGACATCAACATGGTTTTCAGTAGATTATTTTATGTACACCAACAAAGCCTGTGGATCTGACGGAATCCCGCCGATTGTTCTCAAGAAATGTGCCCCTGAACTAACACTTGTTCTTTGCAAGTTGTTCAACCACTCTTACGATTTGGGAGTATTTCCGTCCAATTGGAAAATTGCAAGAGTACAGCCAGTCCCTAAAAAAGGCAAAAAGACCCTACCTAGCAACTACAGACCTATCGCACTGCTATCTATTATTTCAAAGGTCATGGAAAAAGCCATCAACATCGAGCTCATGAAATATCTGGAAGACTCAGGAATTATCAATGATAGGCAATATGGCTTCCGCCATCAGAGATCAACTGGTGACCTGCTCGCATACGTCTCACATATATGGCAGCTATCTATTGAAAAGTATGGAGAAACTTTAGCTGTGGCATTAGATATCTCCAAGGCGTTCGATCGAGTTTGGCACCAGGGACTACTCGCCAAGCTTCCATCTTATGGCTTGCCCCCTCAGCTGTGTTCTCTGCTTGCTAGTTTTCTCTCAAACAGGTCTCTCCATGTAGTGGTCGATGGAGTTTCATCTGACACTCTACTCATAAATGCTGGTGTTCCGCAAGGATCCATTCTAGCACCAACACTATTTTTACTTCACATTAACGACCTATTGAAAGCAACTTCATGTCCCGTACACAGCTTTGCCGATGATAGTACCCTCCATACCGCATTCTCTTCCAGGGCCCCTATATCAGCCCGTGAAACCAGAAATGAACGAGGAAGAAATGTTAACAATATAAATATGGACTTAGCAACAATTCTCGAATGGGGATCCAATAACTTGGTAGAATTCAATGCAAACAAAACACAAGCATGTCTTTTCTCTAGAAAAGCCGATCTCACTGTGCCTAACATAACTTTGTCAGGAGTAACCATACCACTGAAGTCATCCATATCGATGCTTGGTATTACTATCAGCAATAACCTTTCCTGAGAAAATCACGTGAGGTCCATTGCCAAAAGTGCATCCCAAAAACTTGGTTTTTTGTTTCGTGCCAAGAGCTATTTCACCTCCAGTCAGCTGCTTATGATCTATAAGGCACAGATCCGACCTGTACTGGAGTACTGTTCCCATATTTGGAGTGCAGCACCTAAACACATCCTGAAGCTACTGGATTCTGTCCAAAAAAGGGCAATTCGTCTCGTCGGTGATGCCTCGCTTACAAACTCGCTCACTTGTCTGGAACACCGTAGAAAAGTTGGCGATTTGTCTCTATTTTATAGATATTTTCATGGGCGATGCTCTTCTGAAATATCCACAATCGTTCCTCCTTTGGCAGTCTCTTCGAGATTAACCCGTCAAGTTCAGTCTTCACACCCCTTCGTGGTCACTTTGGAGACCTGCAGAACATCACTTTCCAAAGACTCATTCATCCAACGAATTGCGAGGCTTTGGAACTCATTGCCTAGGGAGGTGTTCCCCGAGGCATACAACCTCCAGAAATTTAAGAAGAACACCAACTCCTACCTTCTTTCCCTTGGTTCCCACGATGTTCTCTGAACATTACAGGATATCCCTTTTCGTGGGAACCAGAACATAAAAAAAAAAAAAAGTATAGGTACTCATTACCATCTATTAAACAAGCACTTAATACCAGAATAACCTAATACGTACATTACATTTTTTACTGACCTAGTAAACAATTTTAATACATAAAATAAGATTAAAAGGATAAAAAATAAAAGAATTAAAATAAAACTATACAGATTAGTAATTAAAAATTAAATGTAAAAAAGGTTTATCTGAACAATTTGTTCTAATCTTTCTTTATGTAAAACAATAAACTCTTATTTAATAAATCATTACTTTGCAAATCTCTGTGTTCACAAAACTATACTTCAACTTAAACAATCTTCTCAAAACTATATCTGTTTGTAGCACAGCAATTCTTAAATAGATCCAACCAATATATCTGGAAATAACTTCCCGATTCTCGATCAAACATTCTAGATACATCGAGGGTCTCCAATGCCGCCCGAGGCTATAAATCATTCGCTAAATGTCGAGTGTTTGATGTTACCAAAAGCCGTGAATGATAGAAATTTTAGCGCGGAAACGTTTGGAAAACACTTTTTTTAAAAAAATGTGTGGTAAGACTAAAGTATTTGGTAAGTATTTATTATGGTGGCCACTTTACGATTACTTTGTATAAAAAGTTTTTACCTCGATCAAACACTTAAAATTCATCGTACTTTTTTGCACCACAATTTACACATTGTATTTCACACATATTTTGCAATTTTTTAACGGAATAAACGTCAATAATTCGGAAGAAATTAATCATTATTTGATAGACATAAAATATCAATTAATTTATTATTAATTTCTTCCAAATTATTGACGTTTGTTTCTTTAAATAATTGCAAAAAATGTGTGAAATAGGTGTATTACAATGTGTAAATTGTGCTGCAAAAAAAATACGAGTGTTTGATCGAGGTAAAAACTTCTTATACAAAATACTCTTGAAGTGGCCACCATATTAAATACTTACCAAATACTTACTTTTACCTTACATTTTTAAAAAAAAAGTATTTTCCAAACGTTTCCGCGCTTACATTTCTAATGACCTTGTAGCGGTCATACATACAAGTTATGCACAGACGACGTGACAAAACTTTTGCATTTTTGAATCCTCAAAATTCCGACGACTTATTTTACTGAAGACCTTTTTAATCCCAAGTCTTGTCCGTTTTCAAAAAGCACGTATACTATCCTAATTCTTACGACTCTAAAGTCTGTTCCTTTTCAATAAAGCACGTATACGAGCCTAACCTTTATAACCAAAAGCTTCTTTCCTTTTCAGCTACTCACGTACACTCGCAGTAGCAATGTAAATCTGTGTAACTCTAAAACACCTTTCCGCCAAGTTAAGCATTACCTATGAAACGTCATAAAACTAACGACTCGGGGGACATAGATAAAAAGGACGGACAGAGGCTCACAACGTCAGTCAGTTTTCAATAGTCAGTCTCTCAACGGCCCCCGACACAGTTCCTCAACGGCCTTCGTCACAGTCTCTCATCAGCCTCCAACACAGTCTCTCAACGGCCTTCGACACAGTCACTTGCCAAGTTTTTCTTTCGTTTTAATAAATACACGTAGTTAACAGTAATTCTAATTGTTCATCATTTCCCTAACACTCATCACACACAATAATCCCAAAACCTGTTAAAATTTTATAAACATTCCTTTGGCTACTACATTCCCTAAATTTTCCTCATAAATGAATTATACATCTTTTTGTAAATGATTCCCGTCACCTCAGGATAAATAATGGCTACAAGGGCGTACTAGTTGACCACAACCCGTAACAATATTTTTAAATTTTCATGTAGCTACCCAATCTGTTGTAAAAATAATAAACAGTGCGGCAAAAGTCAGTCAATCGATATGCATATTAATAATAAGATGTAATTTATTGTTGAACAAAACTTTAATAAATATAAAAAAACTACATACCAAACTACATACCACCTTCATCAATGCATGTTTGGCATCACTTGAGCATTAAAAAGCAGATTTTTTGAAAGAATGCCGGGTTCGAACGTAGAGCTTCGCATTCCTCTTTATTTCTCTGGTTCAAGAGAAGTTTTAACGTCATTTGTCTTGTAGAAATAGATCTACTAGAATTTCCCGCCACGCAATCTTCAAAAATCGTGTTATAATTCCGACACCAGGCAGATACATTCAACTGTCAAGTACTTCGTACGGTGCTGCATTGCCATGGTGAAAATTGCCAGAAAAACGTCACTTGTTTTGCCGCATCTGCTCTACCTTCACTGAGCGTAATAAGGACGAAGGTCTTGCGTGCGTATTGTGTGATAAAGTTAACCGGTATTAACAACGAAGAAGCAGATTGCCTTGCCAAAGAAGTGGCAAATACCCAATTATCCGGAACAGAACCCTTCTGTGGACTTTCCAAAGCCCAGTTGAAAGAAGAGGTTCGACTCTGGGAAAAAGATGAAATTAAATCTCACTGGCATAAAGTGCCAGTACAAAGACAAGCGAAAAGGCCTTTCGCCAAGGAACGCTAAACAGCTTCTCGAGTTGGACAAGAAAGACTTGAAACTGGTGACGGTGCTCCTCACTGGACACTGCCCTCTAAGGTATCACCTTAGAAATATGGGCAAAACAGAGAGTGATAGTTGCCGCTACTGCGAGAACTTCGCTGAAACTGCATAACATTTGCTTTGCGCATGCCCAGCACTTAAGTTTCTGGAAGGGGCCTTCCTAAAGCCTTTCGATTTTAAAAATTTAGCCCCCAGGAAACTGATAAACGTTGCTCGAAGTCTCGGAATCCCGGGCCTCGAATAGATTAAGGGTTATGCACAAAAGATCTGATAGGTCGAAGTGCTTGAGAGGCAGAAGCATGGCCTTCATGACCCCCCCTACAATCTACAATCTAACCGGTATACTTTTTTTAAACATTTAACTTGTGTTTATTTAAATATAAAAACCACCCGCACAGTAATTTTACAATTTATTGGATCTTGTACACAAAAATATAGAAATATTTAAAACGCGGCAAAGAAAGGAACGACAAAATAATAATAAAATTAACAATCACAATTTCAACTCAATGCAAATATTTGAATCATTCAATCTGGTTTTACAGCAATATTTTTAATTTAATTTAAATGTAACAAGAGCATCGTGACAAAGACATTACAAAAAGCAATATACACCACGCCCAAGATAGGGATTCCTAGTAGTAACCGGATGACAGTCTCATTATACGATGCCACTACGCCCTCATAAAGGGTAAAAGGACGAAAAAAGATCGTGATAAAAACCGAAGATTTATTAAAAACAGTACGAGAGAATGAAAGCAAATCTTTTTGTACTTAAGTCAAACGTGGATATTAAAACCAAAACTTACAATTTTTTTTCAATCACCAATAATGGTTAACTGATATGTACGTGAAAAGATAAATCAAAAATGGTTTTTAACCAATTTTTAGCCTACATTGTGTATACTCAACAAAACACTATCTATCGTCAGTTTGAGATGTTTCATAAACATAATCGGAAATTTTATACTTAACATGTTTTTAAACTTATTTAAAAAAATTGTCTTTTAAAAAAAGGCAATTTTCCTAGTAACAATCTATCAAAAATTAAACTATGAAAGAAGGTTTTGTAACGTTTTACTTGAATCACACTCAGGATTTAAATTTATATGCACATTAATTTATAACTGTAGAAATTGGGGGTCGTAAATTCCTCTTTTTATACACAGGAGGAAGAGGAGTTGCAGGCGATGGTTAATGTTATGCATGATGCCCTGAAAATCAAAGGGATAAAAATAAATTTAAGCAAAACGAAAGTAATGGTTTTTAAAAGAGAAGAAAGCATGACAAACTGTGAAGCGCCGATTAAGGGATAAAGAGTGGAACAAGTAAATGAATTTGTGTACTTGGGTTCAAAGTTTACGAAAGATGAAAAGTATGACAGTGACATTGAGCGAAGGGTGTTGGCAGGAAAACAAATTAATGGGGCACTGCATAGCTTTATGAATAGCCAGAAAGTGTCAAAAAAGGCACGTCTGACTGTGCATAGAGGTGTGTTGGTTCCTACACTTATGTATGGTAGTGAATGTTGGGTTTGGCAGAAGAAGCATGAAAATAGGATTAATGCTGCGGAGATGAGTAGTCTGAGAAGTATAGCCGAAGTGACTCGGTTGGATAAAGTAAATAATAGTGAGATAAGAGAACGCTATGGTATAAAAGAAGATGTGGTTACAAAGATAGATAAAGGAATGCTAAGATGGTTTGGACACGTAGAAAGAAGATATGAAGGAAGATTGACGAAACAAATCTATAAGGCGAGTGTAAATGGACAAGTCGGTAGAGGTCGACTTTGGAGAACATATCTTGATCAGATCAATATTGTTTTGAAGAAAAGCCAGGTCAAGAGTACCAACAACCGACGAGCTTGTATGAGAACACTGATGAAAGTAGAGGAAGCAAAGGATGTGTGTAAGAACCGTAGCAAGTGAAAGGAAGTGGTCTCTGCCTACCCCTATGGGAAAAAGGCGTGACTTTATGTATGTATGTATGAGGAATGAATACTCAACTTCGATATAGTGGACTGAAAGTAACAACAATTCGGATGGTTTTTTAACAAAAAAATTTAACGTGTCCACGTTAGTGATTACTTTTTTATTAATGATAATTAGAGTACAATATATCAGTTAAGAAACATACGTATTTTTGAGCCGCCAGTAATTTGGTTTTTTCTTTACTGGCGAGTGTTGTACAATTTGGGAATTTTTGCTTGTAATATTAGACTAATTGGACTTCGTTTCTCGTTTAGCAACGATTGTAAGCAATAATAAGAGCTACACTTTGCTCCGCTACATCATTGACAACTTTCAAACTCTTCAAAACAAATTTACTTTTAACGAAATCTGGATTTGGGAAATAAGATTCAACGTGAAGGAGAGTAAACTGGATACATTAATTCAAAAAGATCTAAATAATTTCGTTAGAGTGGAGTCTCTTTTTTTTTAAACAGCTTCAATTGTCGTATGGGTTCCTTCCATCCAGATTTGTGAGAAACAAAAAAACTAAAAAAATTATTGCAAGCTATTTTTCCAAATTTAAAAATTTGATAATATTTAAAGGTCTGTAACTAGTCTTGTAGTAAAGATAATCATACTTTGTTTCAGAGTTTTGTAAAGCTTAAAGACTCAAATTTAAGAATACAAAATAGTTTTTGTAAAAAATTGCGTTAATTATGTGTAAATTCAATTTTAATAAAAAAATAATTTTTTCCATGTTAATTAAATGAGAAACTAAAATAAAAATAGCGACTCCTTGGAGTTGAGCTATAGGGCCCATGTTTGGTGAGGATTTTTTTATGTCAAATAGAAACTTTTGAAAGGGTAAGAGTTAAAAAAAAATTTTTTAAAGCACTACACCTATTTGCTATACAAATAATTGTGTAAACGTAAACGCCAAAAATGTTGAAACAGATTAAAAAAGTAGTAATTAAAATTTTGCAAACAAACAAACCTTTGCAAAAAATTCAAACGATCATGACTTTGTTATGAAACAACTTAATATTATTAGAAATACGTCTTTGTAAAGCATCACTTTTCTAGTACAACAAATAGTTAAACGGAAAATAAAATCAAAAATAGGAACGGCTCATCAAAGTTATCACGTTAAATTTATTTTTAGCTTGTCTAATACAAAAATAGCCCGTGCAAGTTATTTTAATTTATAATTTACATATCCAGGGAATATAAATAAATTCTGTACATATTTGAACTCTATTTACACCTACCACGTACGCAAGCACTTCCCAGCAGCTTCGTTACCATTTTAAAAAAGTTTTGGTGAAGGTTTAAACGAACCCCCACATTCTAAACTATTTTTCCAGCATTCCAGCATAAAACGATTACGTCTGAACGATATTCGGTTATTTCTATCCATGATTTAATATTCAAATTCGTTTTGATGAAATAAAGCATTAAAAATTAAATTTTTACAACGTGCATATTTACCTGTGTGATACGTTTTCGAGTATGACTTCATCTCATAAAAATTTTATTTTTTTCGGTACTTAATCATATGATAGAAACTATGCGTAATCTTTGGAAAATTTGTGGAGGAGAAAAGTTCCTGTTTATTCCTTTGTTTTTATAGCCCATTTGTAGACGTAATATGTATGTAAGCGGTTTTTTTTATTTAAAAATTACTGTTATAAACTACTTGTTTTTATTGTTATTGTTTTTCGTTTGAATGTGGCCGAAGCTCCGATATAATAGTCATGAGGTTTGTTGTATATTTATATTAGTTTAAAGATTATTTAAGACTGTACATACTTGATTAAGAATTAATATTAGGAGTTAATATTGTCACTTGTCAAGGTATGTCTTTTTAATTACTGTTTCACATCAAGAGATTCAAAGTTATCCGTCCATTTTTTCAACCCAAACTCACCATACCTTGCCCAATAAAGTTCATCAGCTTCGGAAATCCACTAGAACTGTTATGCTTTCTGATAGACTTAATTTGTGAAGGGAGAAAGTTGTTGTATATTTCTCTCTTTTTCTCTCCTCAGTCACTGTTTATCCACTCCTGGACATAGGCCTTTCCTAGTTCCTTCCACTGATTCCTATTCTGGGCTTTTTAATACCAGTTTTCACCGCCTACCCTCCTTATAATATCCATTCATCGCAAGGGCGATCTGTTTATACTTCGCTTCGCCTCTCTCGGTCTCCATTTGATGATTCTCGGCGTCCATCTATCATTGTCCTGTTTTCCATATGCGGCTCATGAGAGTTTTATTCGTGTTGCTTCCCTGTTTACTTGCTGGAGCATTTCTTCGACTTCCATGTCGTCATCTGATATCACACGATATCGTAGGTTATTTAGGTGTGTTCCATTTATCTTGATCCATTTATTTTCCCACTGTAGTCTTTTGAAGACATCCTTAAGAGCCAATGTCCACAATTTTGGCGATATGGTATTCCTCTGTCAAAATTTACTGTTCATTTACAGTCCTCTGTCTACCGGTTACACTAAACGAGCATTAACTAATCCATTAAGAGGACGCAAAATTCAAAGGAATGTACTTAGATCGCAAACTTTTGTGGAAATACAGTTAACAAAAAACATTAAACACTTTCGTCTTTAAAAAGAGCAAATAATGGCGAAATACCTTAAATGTGGACAATTTTAATGTCCGTGTATTACAAACTCCGTAAATCATGTAATTTTGATAAGATTTAAAAATACACGAATGCAGATTAGCTTCAATAAAACCATATTCAAATAAATACGACCGGCCTCAACGATATGTGCCCACTTTGTTGTTTTGACGCGATCAGGGGTAAACATATTTGCAAGGTTGCAGATGTCAACTTTCGCTTAATGTCTAATGATTCGTGGCTATGTCTGTATATGCAAACCTTAGAGAAGGCTCTTGGAAATATGATAGGAAATAACAAAGAAAGAGAGAAGCAACTCTGTAAGTTCCTGTTGCAATAAAGAAAAACTCCACATTCAAGTACAGGGGTAAGTCCATACTACATGCTTTTCGGTAGGAAAATAAGATCTAGGTTAGATATGCTACGACCTGGTAAATCGAACGTAATAAATAACAACACAAACCTACCTTTCAACAAAATATGCGAACTCATCGTTGGGGATAGAGTAGAGTGCCGCGATTACATTCATGCGGACAAATGGGTATTTGGTCGAGTAAAAGAAAAATTGGGTTCACCAAAAACTGTTTTATAAGACAATGAATATTATGAATATTTATAGAAGATGGCCTAAACAGCATAATCTTTTGTAATGATTTATCAGATTTATCTAGGTGGATAATACGAAAAAATGTTTTTGCTTTTAACTTTAACATCCCGTATCTTATTAAATATATATAGTTTAATCATATTACACGAATAGACGTATAACTAAAAGGCGCGGAGAGGTTTATTGAATGCTTAAATACACGTTAGTTTGCACGCAAAATTCCCAAACGAATTTGCATTATTTGTAAAATTATCGTTTGATGACAAATTTATTACGGTGAAAATAGAAAACTCGGTTTTTTGTAAAGTTGCACTACATATTACCAATTAAAATTTAATAATGGTGATACTTTCTCGGAGGCAAATTTTAAGTGACATTTATGAAAAATTAATAATAACGTCTTTTATTTAGTTTACAGCAGAAACCATTAATCATAAGATGTATTCAATAATAGAATTCTAAATGTTCATACAGAAGCAGTGCGTTATTAAAAAAGTACGTTGGAAGTTATTTTAAGATGCTTTGATAAATAATAGTGTCAAAGTTATTTCAAACAAATGTGGGTATTTTCGTTGGAATTTTTTTTTGTTAATTATTTCACTACTTGTACTTGGGGTGTTAATAGCTTAATGAAAAAAATGTTTGTGTGATGGTCAACCACACGGCAATACTGCAGTCTAGACATTTTCTTTAACTGTCTAAGAATGCTAACTTACGGTTTGTGTTTGTTAGAGTCATTCTATTTTAAATGTACGAGTAGCTTTCATTCAATATAAATTAAACCGTTAACTAATCTTAATTGCTGAACTTAGTTAACGAAACACGTGCGAAGTGAGAAAATAAATTATAGGTACTTAAGTGGGAAATCACAGATTTTAAATGCTTTAGTTGAGCGCGAGAATCATTCGAAACTGTTAGGTACAATTATATAGGCTGATTATTTTGGAATTTCTTACATTTTTGAAATTAAGTTTATATCTTTAATTACTATGAAATTATTTAAATACGGAACAGATAAATTATATAAAATGCTGCAAGATCTATTTCAAAGGTGTATTAATCAGTCCGAAGTCCCAGAAGAATGGAAAATATCACATATGTCAACAATACACAAAAACGGGGACAAAAGCAAATGCGACAATTATCGAGGAATTGCCGTAACAAACACAATCAGTAGAATATATGGCAAGATCTTAAAAAACAGAATCGAAAGGGAATACACGGAAATGGAAGCAGAAGAGCAAGCCGGATTTAGAGCGGGAAGATCAACGATTGACCATCTGTTCTCACTAACACAAATTATAGAAAAAAAACTAGCATTCAATCAAGAGATCCATATACTGTACGTTGACCTAAAGAAAGCATACGACAGCGTACCCTTAATTAAACTTTGGGAAACTCTGGAAACTTCCAACATTAATATTGAACTGATAAAAGGAGTAAAGTCATTATACAATAAAACCAAATCAAGAATTAAAGTTGGACAAAACCTAACAACAGGGTTTAATATCACAAAAGGACTGAAACAAGGGTGTTGCTTGTCACCAACATTATTTAAAATATATTTGGAACGGGCACTAGCGAATTGGAAACGGAAATGCGAAAACATGGGCATACCTTTAGATGAGGACACAACATTATACACACTCTCATTCGCAGACGATCAAATTATAGTCGGCCAAGACATAGACGACACAGAGTATATGACACGAAAACTTATAGAAGAATATAAAATTTGGGGACTAGAGGTTAATGTAGAAAAAACGGAATATATGTGTATTGGGGGAGTGCAACAGGACTTACAATTATCAAATGGACAAAAAATCAAACACACATCAGTTTACAATTACTTAGGAATGAGAATATCAAAGGATGGGACACTCGAAGAAGCAATATTGGACAGAAATATGAAAGGAAGAAGAGCAATATCAATGTTAAACGGAGTACTGTGGGATAGAACAATAAGCAACAACAACAAAAAAAGAATTTACGACACGATAGTGAAGAGCATAATAATGTACGGTTGCGAAGTATGGCCTTTGAAAGAAAAGATCGAAAGAAAAATTAGAGCCACAGAAATGGATTACTGGAGACGAGCAGCGGGGAAATCAAGACTAGAAAGAGTTACAAATGAGAGGATAAAACAAATAATGGGAGTACAGCACGACATCACAGACGAAATAAGAAATAAACAGTTGATATGGTACGGGCATGTTCAAAGAATGCCACCAGACAGAATCCCAAAGAAAATATTACAGTGGAACCCCAGAGGAAGAAGAAGAAGAGGAAGACCACGAAAGAGCTGGAGAGAAGGCATACAAAAAGAGATGGAAGAGAGAGGACATGTGGACGAATAGAGAGGAATGGAGATTAGGAATCGCAAGACGCCGACGCACGTTTTAACGCGATATATATATATATATATATATATATATATATATATATATATATATATATATATATATATATATATATATATATATACTATGAAATAAAGAGCATCCATAGGATTTTAAATTGTTTATCATTTTTTTATGATTAGTGTATTGATCTATACTATAGTTATTACATGAGGATTATTACACACATTCACGTACCCCAGTTCTTTGTACCAAACGATATGGGTTCTGATTCGGTGGCTATGTTCATTTTTTAGTCTAAAGCTAGATCATCTTCGTAGTATTACCAGCGTTGCCCGAGGTTCCTGAATGTGAAACATTCTGGAATGCCGCCGTCGGCATCGATCATATTTGGAAATGTCACTATTATAGACCTATTATCCAGAGGAGACGCAACATTCCATTCATAAAACTCTGTTTTGTCGCACGAGAGTGGCCATGTGTATGACAAAGAATACCAATCGTCTTCGTCCCGTTCTCGTGCTGACAACGCTGTAACATTATTGTGGAGTTACGGCCACGCTTGTAATCAGTGACGTGCTGTTTGTTTGAAATGAGAATATATCTATCGGGTAATATTTAGTTTTTTATGGCAATATATTTATGAATAGGTGATACTTGGTTTTTTATCAAATTAAAGTATTGTACCCTACTAAAAGTATTTTTCTAAAGCCCAAAAATTTGGGCGCCAAATTGTGTTACCCTAAATAAACTGTTTTTCTAAAGTTGCAAAAGTGGGGTGACAATTTTGTGTTACGTTAAAGTTTTCTTTCTAAAGCCAATTGTGTGTAATGTTATAAGAAGCATGAAAATAGGATTAATGCTGCGGAGATGAGTAGTCAGAGAATTATAACCGGAGTGACTCAGTTGGATAAAGTAAAAAAATAGTGAGATAAAAGAACGCTGTAGTGTAAAATAAGATGTGGTTACAAATATAGATAAAGAAATGCTTAGATGGTTTGGACACGTAGAAAGGACGGATGAAGGAAGATTGACGAAACAAATTTATAATGCGAGTGTGAATGGACAAGTCGGTAGAGGTCGACCTCGGCGAACATATCTCGATCAGATCAACATTGTTTTAAAGAAAGGCCAGGTTGAGAGTACCAACAACCGACGAGCTTGTATGAGAGCACTGATGAAAGTAGAGGAAGCAAAAGATGTGTGTAAGAACCGTAGCAAGTGGAAGGAAGTGGTCTCTGTCTACCCCTACAGGAAAAGGCGTAACTATATGTATGTATGTTATAAGTTACTTTCATAAAATGTATTGTTCAGGTTGTAATAATTCATAAAATATTAATAAGAGATAGCAATATGATCACAATATTATTGCAAATATAATTAACAAATACTATGGACGATTTAATAATAATCACACATCTCTTGCCATAACTGGAGACCTGGCTACATCACAGCACAACACATTCCAGTCGGCCGTATCAAGATCATACAATCGCTCAGAAAATGGGGATGTATGATCGTGTTTAAAATTAAATAGTTCTGTCTCCTCTGATAATAGGTCTATGGTCACTACCAAACTTATCGATCCCAAAGACTATGAATTCGACACTAGTATCGGCAATTTTTGATTGGTTTTATATTAATAAAAATAAACCGTATTTTTTTCCAAAAATAAAGTACAAAATTTACATACCCTAAAATATAGGGCGAGACACGACAAAAATATTCTTTCACTTAACTCCAATAATAGCGCTTTGGCTCTAGCAATAGTAAATTTTAACAATAATTAAGTAGTAATTGTTTAAAATAAAAAATAGTAAATAAAAAAAAGGTAAAAAATTAAAAAAGTGCATTTCACAAAGAAGGCGGATTCGGCTACTTTTAAATAACACGCAGTAAATGATAAACACATTATTAAAAAATACACATAATTATACATCCTTTTTTAAATATGTAGATTGTAGATAATAGATTTCCTGAAAAGGACTACAGTATGGACGCCTTCTACAAAATTTGGAATTTAAAATCTTTCTTACTTACTTACTTACTGTTATTTATTTATGAGCGACATTTGCAGTATTGAATTTGTTGTGAAATGGTAACACATCTCAAATTATTAGTGATACAAACTTGAAGGGCATATAGGTTATTAGAAAAGTTTGTAATAAATCAAAGTGCCATTTTTACATGTTGGAGTCGATTTAAAAAAAACTTTGAAAAAGTCATGAAACAAAGAATAAAATAATCAGATATCTCTTCTCAAAATTTATTACCATTTTTATAAATGTTACGTTAATTTTTTCAAGCAGTGTATATATAGAATTGAACTAAAGATGCATGGGAGTTGTGAATGAAAATTGCGGTTTTTCATTCATCAGAACAATCACCTCTGGCAAAACGAATGAAAAACCGCGTTGACGTTCAATTGTCAATGCTTCATAATTTATAGTTAGTAGTGTTTATTACAGTCATTGCTATTTATGATTCAATGGTTACTGGTTAAAGATTTTATTGGCGTAATAAATTTCTAAATTGTTAAAAAAATAAGTACCATGAACTATGCTAGTGAAGGGGATATTGTTTAATCACAAATGGATCAGCACCACAGAATGATCCACAGGCGTTCTTTGATTGACAATTATTAATTTAAATAAAGATTTAATATGGGTTTCTTGACCAGAAATAGAACATCGTAAAAATGAAGAAGATATTTATAAATCAAGAAGACTTTTTGGCGAGTTTCGGGGAAGGTCCAAGAACCATCAACCTTATTTTTGACCATGACATTGACATGAACGATTAATAAAGTTTAAAATATTATGGTTTCATTTAATTTTTTCCCAATATTTAATAATCTGTAGCGACCATACAGACAATTTATGCACAGACGACGAAACAAAACTTTTCCATTTTTGAATCCTCAAAATTCCGACAACCAATTTCACTGAAGACCTTTTTTATCCCAAGTCTTGTCCTCTTCAAGAAAGCACGTATACTACCCTAATCTTTACGACCCTAGGTTCTGTTCCTTTTCAATAACGCACGAATACGCGCCTAACCTTTATAACCACAACCCCCTTTCCTTTTCATCTACTTACGTATACTTGCCGTACCGATATAAATCTTTGTGACTCTAAATTCCTTTCCACCAATTTACGCATCCCCTACGAACCGTCGACCTGACCGGACGGAGGTACACACCGCCTATCTACTCTGGACCTTAGGCACCTGGGGGGTCGAAGATAAAAAGGACGGACGGACGTACACCGGGAGACAGTCTCTCGGTGGACTCCGACACTGGCGTGCATCGCCTCCCTTGCCAAGTTAACAGTAATTTGAATTGTTTATCATTTTCCTAACACCCATCACACAATCCCAAAAATCTATTTATATTTAATGTATTTTCTCAATTCTGCGAAATTTTCAGTTGAATGTTCATAATAACTTCGTGTATTCTTAAAATTTGTATACTCACAAAAAAAAACATACAATAATTATACAGTTTCATAAGCTGTTGAAATGTGAAAACGTTGATGAGCTTCAACTAGCGTCTGGTGGCATTCTTACAGTAGATAATTTGTGGAATATGTTCTAGTAATGCAGTTAATCAGTTATACCACCTGTAAATATTTAGAAATATTTGCTTTGATAGACATTTTTAATTTAGGTTTAAGGATCTTAAATAAAAACTACATTTTGAGCCATCTTCAGTTTTATAATTTTCGGTACAAATGCCTTTTGCATTCACTGATTTTGATTATTTTATTAAGAACATTTATACAACAATTTCTAGTTGGAGATGGATATTAAACATGCCGATAAATGGCGCATATTTATAAATATTAATTAAATATCTAATGAAAATATTCAATTAACTGTTTAAAAGGATAATTCAAGTACTTAAAAAATCTGTTTGTGACGTAGAATACTGGAAGATGTTTTGCAAACATTAAAGGTGATATTAAATAATAATAATCACTCTAAGTTGTTTTAAAAATTCAAATTTTTAGTTAATTCCAAAGGAATCTATTAACAAATTTGTTTTGGGTATTATCTGTGATTAACTTTTATACACTTTTTCATTTGTAACAATAGTTTTAAGAGCTTTGCTCAAATTTGATCAAAATAAAAAAATCTCAATTTGGGGCGGTCGTTTTAAATCAGAGCTGCCATATTTTATAGCTAATTACTAATCAACGTCTAATCTTTACCTCCTTTAAGTTTCCTAAATAACTAACTTTAACATCTGTTAGATTTTAGATGGCCACACGGAAGCAATGGAGCAATATGCAAGACGCAAGATACAATAGGTAAAATGCAAAGTGCAATAGAGGCAATACGCAGCGAGCAGCAGACGATATGCGATAACATTATAAATGACGTACACTATTGAAAGGGAGAGTGGGATGAAACGTCAACAAAACCCTGTTTGACGATAAACAAAGAAGTTCGCGCGAATATTTTTAAGAGAAAATATGTAATCTTATAGAAGAAGTAAAGGTGTGTTTGTGTGGTAACTAATTCGGTTTAAAGTGGGGATCTTTAACATGTACGTTTCTTTAGCAATTTATCTCTACCACTGTGGTCGAGTAAAAAGGCGAAATTGGTTGATGGTTGCTCATAATTTTGGTGAAAAGTGGATGAAACAACATTTAAATGCAGTGCTATACTTATTAAATTTATTCAACACTCTTTTTTCATTATAGCCACAAACTCAACACTTTATTATCTTTTAATGGAGACATAAAGTTAACTATGATGCTTCAATGTCAACAGCCTGTTATATTGCTAGTAGTGAGTAGTTTCAAATTCCAATACATCCTTTAATTACCACGCCTATGGTGTGACAAAATAGCAGGTAGATCTATACTTAGTATTGAATCTAACAATGCCTGGGAATTTATTGAAGTTAATAAAATAGAGATTTACAACAAACGGCGTAACAACATAATCAATTGTATAAGCAATAAGTTTTAGTCGGGAATAGACACTTTTCTAAGAGGTGGCTGAAGTTAGAATGCATTTTTATTCGTTTAAACCCAGCTGCTGGACGTGTTACCATAATTGTTGGGGGAAACATCACGTACTTAGATTACTGACCTGCAGGGTTTATGCTTTTGAAATTTGACACTTCATTTAATTCCCATTTAAATTCATTGACGATATCACTTTCAGCTCCAACTGAGGCCAATGAGCTAACCAATAGATGTTGACTTGTGATACAAATTATTATTAATTTATAATATTATTAGAATAAACATTTTATTTTTAATAATATAATTCACTGAACACGGTGCTAGGCTATTTTCCAGATGGACATTTATGTACAAATTAACAAAATATTTTAATTTGAAACTTTTTTGTTGTACAACTTCAATTTCTTTATTAATAAGATTTGGTGTTTTAAAAAAATGTTTAATTTTCAAACGTATTAGTAATTTTATTGGAATATAATTTTAAAATATTGAATATTATAATACATTACATTTGAAACTTATGCAGTGCTTTCATTTCAAAACCAGCCGGTCCAAATAACATTTGATTTTGCGTAAATTTAAGAAAAACGAAAAACACATCGAATTTAAATCAAGGGGGAGATTTAAAAATTTTATTCTGCTGTGGCACACCTTTAACATCCCTCACCCCTTCTTTAAAACGTCAAATAGCAACCTCTATCTTATGATACATCCAATGAAAACCCAAGAAAAATGTAAATCAGCCATATAAACAACAATTAATTCTATCATTTTATTTTGCTGATAACAAATTTTGATAAAGATCATTTTTATTTTTAACAGGACGGTGCTCCTCCGCATTGTGCGGCGATTGTTCGTCAGTATTTAGACCAGCGGTTCTCAAACTTTTGTTATTCACGCCCCCCTGTTTTAATTTAAAAAATGTTGCGCCCCCCAATCCGTAGACCTAGGAATTTGGACTAAAATAGGCAACATTGTCTCGTCGAGAGCGCCAAAGATGCTGTCGAAAAGTTCGCGGCGTTCGTGCCACGTATTCAAGCTTCCTGATCTTTCTCGAACTGTCTGAACGCGACTATAAATACAGAAGCGCACATACGGTATTCTCAGTCTCTCAGTGAAGGTGTTTTAACACTAAGCAAGCAATATTGTGAAGTGTGAGTGTATAAGTAGATGTAGTATGGATAAATTTTTATAACGAAAACTTGAGGATGACGGGGCTTGTACATCGACAGGTTCAGGTGGAAATCGTCCGAAATCTAAAACAAGAAAATATGATCCATCATACCTAAATTTGGGCTTTACTAGCCTTGAAGTAGGTGGCGAAGAGAAACCACAATGCGTTATCTGTTTAAAAGTATTGGCTGCAGATAGCATGAAACCAAATAAATTACAGAGGCATCTAGAAACGCTGCACAGAGAATATGTCAATAAACCGCGAGATTTTTTTGTGGAGAAACTCAGATTGTTTAAAAAACAAAAATCCAGCTTCCATAGAGTACTGGCAGTAAATGAGAAGGCTCTCTTGGCATCATATAAAGTGGCATACAAAGTAGCTAAATGCAAAAAACCGCACACTATTGCAGAGCAACTTATTTTACCCGCTTGCAAAGACATTGTAGAAATAATGTTTGGTGAAAATTTTACTTCACAACTTAACAATATTCCTCTGTCAAATGATACAATATGTCGACGAATTAACGATATATCAGTTGATATGCAGCAGCAGCTTGAATCTGAGCTTACTGGAAACTTGTTTGCTATACAACTTGACGAAGCAACTGACTCTAGTAATGATTCCCATTTGATTTGCTACATTAGATTCTGTCAATGTTCTAAAATATGTGAAGATTTATTGTTTTGTAAACAGATTGAAGGAAGAACTACAGCCACCGAGTTGTTCAAGATTACAAATGATTCTATTACTAAAATGAATTTGTAATGGAAAAATTGTGTTGCGATTTGCACCGATGGAGCTCAAGCCATGTCTGGTAAATACAACAGTTTACAAGCGCTAGTAAAAAAGGAATCCTCAGAAATTATCTGGACGCACTGCATGATACATCGGGAAGCGTTAGCATCAAAATCGCCCTGGACTAAACATGATTTTGACAGTAGTTATTGAAGTTGTTAACTTTATAAAAACCAGACCACTAAAAATAAGGATGTTCTCTGTTCTGTGTGAAGATATGGGAGCTGAGCATCAATCTTTGTTGTTTAATTCCTCATCCAGATGGTTGTCACGCGGTAAGACGGTTAAGCGTGTCTTTGAATTAAGAAGGGAAATAGCGATATTTTTAAGCGAGGAAGGTCACAAGCATTCAACAGATTTTTTCGACAAATTATTTTTACTGAAGCTTTCTTATTTAGTAGATATTTTTGAAAAACTTAATATACTTAATCTTCAGCTGCAAGGAAAAGACGTAAATATATTTGATTTAAGTCAAAATATTGATGCTTTTTGTAAGAAATTGCAGTTATGGCTTAACAAATTGAAAGAAAACAGTTTGGAAATGTTTCCCACATTTTGCGATTTTGTGCAAGATTCCCCATTGGAAGATATTCATAAAGCTGTGATGCTAAAAACCATAGGAAGCCATTTAGAAAACTTAACTGAGAATTTCAAGCGATACTTCTTTGCAGAGAAAGATATCAAGTTGTCAGACTGGAGCTGGGTTTTAAATCCATTCGAAAATAGACCTGTCGGACTATCACTGCAAGAAGAAGAACAACTGATAGATATTTCAACAAATCCCTTACAAAAATCAAACTTTGTTAACAAATCTTTAACAAACTTCTGGACTGAACTTCCGAACGACTACTCCGTTATAAAAGCCAAAGCGCTTAGAATTCTGTTGCCTCAGAGTGGCCATCTCTAACATAGAACCAAATTTAGAGAAGTTGTGCGCCTTAAAACAAGCTCATGTTAGCCATTAGTCCTTAGAATGTTTCTTTGTCATCATTAAGTAAGTAAAATTTAAATAAAGATTTTTTAAAAATCTATCTGTAGCATTTTATCATTACCATTTTATTTTTAATCTGTACTGCGCCCCCCCCCCCCCCCAATCATTTAAACGCGCCCCCCTTAAGGGGCGCGCCCCACAGTTTGAGAAACGCTGATTTAGACTAACGTTTTTCACGGCATTAGATTGGGAGAAGAGGCAGCATTGAATGGCCTCCACGATCGCGATATTTATCGCCCATCGATTTCTTTTTGTTGGGACATCTGAAAAGTAAAATCTATAAAACACAATCAGCGTCAAAGAATCGTTGACGAATGCCGTCGAATTACTCCGGAAATTCTTCGGAATGTGCGTGAACGTTTTGAACAAAATCTTTATTATTGTATGGAAGCGGGCGGCCATCAGTTTAAACATTTAATGAATAAAGTAGTAAGCAAGCAAATAAAATAAATGGAATTTTAACATGTAATTTTTTTTAAAGTATCGGGAGGAAACGTAAAATTTAAAGACTATTGTAAAGAGATTGTCAGAGCTTTCAAAAGACATCTTATTCGACCCCCAATGCCATTTAATATGTTTGGGGTAATTCTTACCCTCGCTTGGGGTTGAAAGAAGTAGAATCAAAAATACTGGAAAAGAGTGTCTCCCTTTAATCAAAAATCAACGGGTCTGAGCGTTTTTCTTAAATATTAATGAGGTTCCTGCAAATGGCTCTGTTTCGTTACCGGTTGCCCACCCAGTATATAAACTTTGTGTGTGTATTATGACCACCCGTTACACGACAAAATATGGGTATAGTAAGTAGGTAGGAATTACACAAAACTATGTCAATATTATTTTCCTAAAAGGAGAAAAGCTATAATGGGAAATGAACTGACAAATACCCAAGTATTCTTACTCAAGAAGATTAAATTTACTACACACTAACTGAACGGTCTTGTGATTAAAAGCATCTCCGGAATGTCGAAGACAAATAAAAACAAATCCCTAGCGAAAAATACTTAATAACTAATTCTACAATACTCTCAAACAAAACAAAAAGAGCTTTTGTAAACAAGTAGCTGTAAGATTACAAACACCTATTCGAAAAAATAAATATTGATTCTTTTCATGAAGTGAAGCTTGAGAGGATGACAACCAAGTTATTTTTTAAGAGTCCTATTAAGCTGTGAACGAAAAATTCCTCAAGAAAAAATATGTAGAATGGTAATAATGAAATATAAACCAAACTTTTTTAAAATCTTTTAATTATTGAACCAGAATGGTGGGAATTTAAACATTTTTTAACTTTCTATTATTTGCTCCAGTGCCATCATGTTTTTTAATGAGTTGCTAATTGCGCGGTTTCATTACCTTATTTATCATTTTTTTTTTAACTTAAATTACAATGTGGAACATTTTTAGTATAATTTACGTTGAGTTCATTTTTTTAGCTAAGTTAAATAAATATGCATGGTACGAGGGCGGTTTGAATGAAACAAATTTTTTTCCGCAAATAAACATTTTATTTTTCTACATAATCACCTTTTAGCTCGATCCATTTAGTCCAGCGTTTTTGAAATTTTTTTAATCCCTCCAAATAATAGGTTTTTTCAAAGCTCTCAAAATACGCGTTTATCGGTAATGACTTCTTCAATCGACTCAAATCTCTTACCGCCCAGCCATTTCTTTAGGTTTGGAAACAGAAAATAGTCGCAGGGGGCTAAATCTGGAGAATATGCTGGATGGAGTAGCAGTTCCAATTCGTGGATTTTGGCCATCGTGACTAGACAAGTGTGCACACGTGCATTGTCTTGATGGAACAGCACTTTCTTCTTCTTAGCCAAATGCGGCCGTTTTTGCTTCAAATCAACGTCGAATCTGTTCAAAAGCTTTGAATAATATTCGCCGGTGATCATTTTACCTTTCTTGAGGTAATCAATGTGAATGACACCGCGTACATCCCAAAAAACTGTGGCCATGACCTTGTTGGCTGACAGAGTCTGTTTCGCCTTCTTTGGTCCACGTTCACCCCGAGCAACCCACTGTTTCGATTGTTCCTTGGTCTCTGGCGTGTTGTGATGGATCCATGTTTCATCCACAGTAACAAAACGGCGCAAAAATTCGTCCGGATTACGGCTGAACATCGCTAAACACTCTTTTAAAGTGGTCACACGATTGTGCTTATGGTCGAGTGTGAGCAATCGCGGCACCTTTCTCGCAGAGAGTTTTTTCATGTCCAAATATTCGAGTAAAATATGATGTACCCGTTCAGTTGAGATAACTACAGCAAGAGCCAATTCACGCACTTTCATTCTCCGATCATCCAATATCATTTCATGGATTTTATCGACGATTTCCGGCGTGATCACTTCTTTTGGGCGACCTGGACGTTCGGCGTCACTAGTGCTGGTACGACCACAACGGAACTCTGTAAACCACTTCTTAACCATTGAAATTGATGGTGCCGAGTCCCCGTAGTATTTATCAAGTCTTTCCTTAGTTTCAGTGATGGATTTTTTACGTAAAAAGTAATGCTTAATCAGCACACGAAATTCACTTTTTTCCATTTTCGTAAAAATTCACGAGGTTGTCTGCTTTGAACGGCTATCAAACACCAACTGCACGACGTAGCTTGCTCAAAATTAGAAAGTTGCCCACTGATAGATTATAGTTGACGGCAGCACTGTTGCATTTGGAGTAACTGCGCGGGAAGTTTAAAAAGTCATTGACTTATCAAACTGCCCTCGTAATTTAAAAATTTTGGTAAGTTTTCTTTTCTTTTTAGTTTATTTTAAGCTTTTTTTATCTTAATGTACCACAATGCAGATATACCAAATATCGCTGCTTTTTGTGTATATAAAGCAGAACAAGTCAGAAGCATTGGTTGCAGTCAAATTGGTTGCCAAGATGTGCCCTTAAACATGGTGATCAAAATATTCTTAAACCTGGAAAGATTATTACATTTCCAACTCTACGTATAAAACGGGGTCCTTTAAAGCCATAAGGTAAAGTTTTGCCACCTAAAGTGCCGAAGGAGACTTTTTTAAGTATTTTATCTTGATATTTTCAAGCTGTCTTTTGAAAAGATAAAGGTCTGTGTGTTTTATGGTTCACAGATTCGTCAATAACATAATTCTAAAAAAATACTTGGTTGGCAGTCCAAAATTACACAAAATACACGAACAAAAATCAATTCATAAAATATGTCCAGCAATTCATGAGCAAAAACATGAGAATTAAGGTGCAATTTCTGCATAGTCATATTACTGACATTCCAAAAAAACCTTTGTCCATGGTAAGTGATTCCACCAAGATTTCCTCATAACTTAAAAATATTAAAATTAGCTATGAAAATGACAACTTTTGTTTTAGGGAACTAGCAACTCTTTAACGAAATAATTAAATTGGTTTACACTAAGATAGAAAAAGTCCAAATAAGTATTTACTTTTAATACACAAAAATAAACGTGCAGCAAATATAGCGCATTGTATCTAAATCGTCCAACACCAGAAAAAAGTTCAACATTTCCGATGTAATTATAAATATGAGTAGACGTTATGAAATATGTATTGACAATAATACATGTTTTTTAGCTACCATTTATTTATATTTGAATTTTCTAAATAAATCTTTGCCATCTGTTTTGTATTAATATTTGGACTTTTTCGTTCTCGTTCTCGTTTTACAGTAACTATTTTACATTCATATAGTTTCCTGTAGGGGTAGGCAGAGACCACTTCCTACAACTTGCTACGGGTCTTACACACATCTTTCGCTTTTTCTACTTTTATCAGCGCTTTCATACATGCTCGTCGATTGCTAGCACTCTTGACCTGGCCTTTCTTTTGAACAATTTTAAACTGATTGAGATACGTTTGCATAAGTCGACCTCTAACGATTTGCCCATCCACACTCGCCTTATAAGTCAGTTTCGTCAATCTTATATTATCCATCCTCACTTCTAAGTGTCCAAACCATCTAAACCTTCCTTTAACTATATTGTTTACCACATTTGATTTCACACCCTGTCACGCCCTGTCCAGCCTTCAGCATTTTAATCGTAATTCTATCATACCCTGCAGATTTCTCCAATACTGTTCACCGCTTCCATACTCTCTTTCATACTAATTTTACTTTCATTTCAACTTTTACTCATGTCCCCGAATTGGGCTTGCTCTTGTGTAGCCTCTTTTTTGAATAAACTTTCAAAGTATTCTTCCATCTCTTCAGAACGCATTCCTCTCCTCTTACCATACCACTATCTTGGTTTCTGATTTTTTCCAGGTGCGAGGTAGTATCTTTACCTCTGTTCCGCTGTTCTTATGAAACTATTTTGAATAAGATATTCGACGTTTAATAACTGAAAAATGGTAGAAGGTAGTGGTAATATACTCGTATTTTGAAATGACTATTGTTGAAGCATCAGGCAAAATTGGCCGCAGATTGATCCTACCAAAAAAATGTGTTTACAGTTTGGTAAAATACCGTTACTATTTTAATGAACACAATTTGAAAAACAGTAATTATATTACTTTGCAAGAATAGAGTTATTTAGTTTGGTTGGTTTATTTGGTAATTTTTTTCTTTATTTTCCTTGGTATGACTTTTGAGAAAAAAATTAGATTAATTTTAATGAAATTAAAAAATCACAATGCTGTTAGATCTAGAACCGTACTCAAAAGACGAATATCTCCATTTTATGTTCATCAATTAGTATCTATTTTATATAATGTAAATTTATTAAGTATATAGAAATAAAGTTATTAATATTAATTATTATTAACAGTGACGACTTTATTATTTTAAGAAATGCTTCGATCAATTCATAAATATTGAGCTTAGTATAAATATCTTAAATCTAACATTAAAATATTTAAAATAACTCGAACAAAATTCACATTGTTAAAAAAAACGCTGTTTAAAATTCAATCGTTTTTCTTTGATTAATTGCTAGTAAAATCTTAAACTGTATTCTGGTTAATAATAATTTCTGTTGTGAGGGCGATTTCGTAGAAGTATTGTGCTGAAATTTAAGCTCGTATATATTGTAAGGAATTTGATGACTAAACATTATTTTAAACAATGTTATATAATCTGATGGTACCCTCATATAGATTTTAATCAAATCTCTGAAATAACAAAAGAGCACACAATTTTCGTATTTTTTGTATTTTCGGAAATAAACATCAAGATAGTTTTAACTGTCACCTAATTTTGGTTTAAGACCAAAAAATTATGCCACACGTGCCAACATTTGGTACGTTTATTTGGCTTCACTAGATATCACTTGGTTATAGTATTAAAATCAATTAATAGTGCAGCCTTCTATAAATATTGAACATATTTCTCACAAAATACTTTTACAAACTTTTAAAATCACGATTAATTCATTCAAAACATCTAACAAGTCTTTAATATTTGGTAAAAGTCCAGCTTTCTATAAATCAAATTATCTTATCATTTTTTTTTGCAATTAAGGTATATTGGTTATTAAAGGTAGAAAAAAAAAGTACATAGTGTCAAAATAAAGTAGTAAGCCTAAGTGTATTTTTGGAAACTGTTTGGGAAGGAACTGAAAAGTACGAGTATATTAAACAATATCAAGAAACAGGTGATCATTTTAAAGTCAAAATGTAATTGCATTTGAGTATAATTATTTAATTGCATAAATTAGTATTAAAATTATTTAATTGCACAAAAAAATGACCATTTTGAATTTTCATTTTAAAGAATATTACAGCAAAAACTTAAGTGGTTTCTAAATTTTTTTTATATATTATTCAGTGGTGGTAGCTGTATAAGGCCGAGTGGCCGCACGCCCCTCTTAGGAATTTATGTTTAATTAAATAACTATTATTGCTATATAAATAACTATTCATTTTATTATTATTCATATAAGTAGTTAAAATTTCTAAATTTCAAAAAACCATTACTCATCTGAGATGCCACTGCAATTGCGGCCTTACAGATGCGGTAGAGCAGAATGCTGGCAAATGACATAAAAGAAAAAAGAAAGATAGACTGTGTGGAGATGGACTACCTGAGAAGAGCCTGTCGCATATCAAGAAGAGAGCACATTCCAAATAATGAAATTAGGCAGAGAACAAATAGAATTCATAGAACCTCAGAAAGAATAGAAATTCGACAGTCAATATGGTATGGGCACGTGCAACGCATGAACGAGAATAGGTGGTCCAAACGTGCTTTAAAATACATACCAGAAAGCAAAAGAAAACGTGGAAGGCCAGCAACTACATGGATAAGCGGAGTTATGCAAACAATGAGAGATAGAACAATCCAGGAGGATTTATGGAAAGATAAGAGAGTTTGGAGATCGGAATGCGGGATGCGGCAGAAGCTGTAGGACCCCCGCTTATAAATAAACATTTTTAAAATATTTCCTTGTGACTGTTTTAAACTATGTATGTTTATTTTATCCGATGCTGAGCAAATCAAAATTTAGAACTGAGTTGGAGGTAATTTACTCGAGAAAAGCTTTAAAAGAAATCGTTGGAGCAATGTATCTTCTATCATTTAGTATGGAAAATAATCTTAGTGAAACATTTATCGAAACATCGAAAATATTAAAAATTACACTGACGACTCCAATGACAACAGCCGAAGCAAAACGCACTTTTTCGACGCTTAAACACATACAAACATTTTTGCGAAATGACAGAATAAATGCTTTAGCTACTTTGTCCATAAATCGAAATTTAGTGCACAAAATGGACAATTTTGATGATAAAGTCATGGAAAAAGTTATTTCCATGAAGGAAAAATGACTTACCTACCCATTTTGTTTAGTTTAATTTGTGTAAATATATTATTCTTTTTTTTTTCTTACTTATAAACAGTGTAACAGTGACTACTTACTTAGTGAAGTGATTTTTTATGACATAAAAACTATTCCGCTGTTCCAGCTCTTCGTTTTTGCAAACTTAAATTTTAAGGTAGGTGGAGTCTTGTTGAGCGAGCGTTCTTTTTAAATATTACAAATCGGAAAATTTTCCTTAGAAAACCCACATCTTAATGAGTTTTTTTTCTACATGATTAATTTTCTTCGTTTATCTAAGGCGTTTGACCTTGACATGTGCAAAAATTTTCGTCTGCGGCGCTATTTATTTTTATACCGCTGGCCTAACCCATCCCCTTGGTGCGCCCCTCTTACGACACGCCACTGATATTATCAGAGATATACTAACCGTCGTCATCGGATCCAGCTGATGTAATTCATGAAAAAAGTAGTTACAGCTCCATTGGTAGTCGTTTCTATAGTATTTCTCGTAATGACTGCCAAAACTTGTCATCCTAAATATTTCGAACTTCGAATTTGAAATTTGGTTTTACTGTTCACTTCCGATTCTGAAACAAAATATATTCCTAGAGTAGGTACGCAATCGCGATTATTATAATGAATATCAGATAAGTTTTATTTGTTTGCCACGTCTTTTAGTTCTCTAAAGAGTTCTCTGCCAGTGGTCTCTCTACTGGCAAATTATGCCCGAGCTCAGCCGTAGAGGGTAGAAGAAAAAAATATAAAAGTGAGCCGCGCCACCGACTTAGATGGTACAAGTCGGAAACCCCTAGGTCTTGTAGGCACCAGCAGAGCCACACGATAAACAATAAACAATTATGGTGAACTAGATAAATAAAATTATAGTAAAAATATATTGAAAATTTACTCACACAATAAATTAAAATACACAGCTCAATAACAAAATTATAACACATATAATCAAAATTAACAGCCAACAATAAATCGAAACTTCAAAATTTACAGCTTTATGAAACAACAATAAATCAAAAATCCAAAGTTTACGATTCCATTAAAATAATTAAAACAAAGGTAAGAATGACAAACCTTATCAGGTTACAAAAAAAAACATATACAAGTCAATTTTTTACCAATACTTCATCAACGTTCACGAACGGCTGATAATTTAATCACATTTTTTTTCTTTTTCATTTACATAAAGATTTACACTGTTAAAACAATCGATCTTATTTTAAAAATAATTCTTTTTACGATGGCTATCCTTCAAAATAGCAATATTGTAGGATATTTACAAATAAGTATGAATAAACGTTTTTACTTGGACACAAAGAACTATTGAGAATATTACTTTAATCAAAGTTCAGACTCGGCATATTATCCAATGCAATAAATAGTTTTCAACAGTGTACCATATTAATAAATTAAAACAAAACTTAATCGTGGTGTCAAAAATAAGTCACGCCGTTTAAATATACTAAAATAAATCACTTGTAACCTTCGGATACACGAATTCACGAATCCTGTGGCCTACTCCTGGCCGGTTTGAATTATGGAACAGCACCTGCTACTTAACAATGGCTTCACTCCATCAAATCCCGCACGCGGTTATTTTAACTCGACCCCAATAACCAAAATATCCACCACAAAGGCACGACAGAATGGCCAAGTTAAAAATTAAATGGTTTTTCTTCAAAATCCAATTAAGATGGCCCAAATACAGCCAGATATGAAAGAAAAAACCGTAAAAGTTCTGCTCACGTGTTAATATCAAATCGTTCCAAAACTCTCACCCGACTTCCACGACTGACCCCCAACGACTGATATCAATTCCTCACTCCCAGGCCGGATATCAGAAAAATGACACGGAACCCACGTCAGCCAACCTTTGCAAATCTATGTTCCCAACTCATAATCGCGCTACTCCGTGTTGATAGCCAGCCCATCCACACAGAGAAGCAAACCAAACAATAATATAGCTGACAACACACGACAATCGAGGCCAAAAATCAAGGCGAAATCTAATACAAAGACTCCCACTCCAATTAACAAACATGTCACAGCCATTAATAATTAAATCCTATCCCTACTAGGTATGCAACACTATTTACAACGAACAAAATACGGTATGCAAAACTATTTACAAGCACCAGACTATCAGAGACACAATTAATAATGAAACGGTAGATGGGAAAAAATAGCACGTGACATGTTTTATATTTGTGGATTATTCAAGGTAGATACAATATTTTAGAGCACAAAACAGTTAAAGCATTCGTTTTTTTTTCATTTCTTATATTCGTAAAAATTATTTAAAACTTTTTTTCATGTGTGTAAAATTCTCTCTCTCTCGCATTTATGATAGAGTTCTGCCTGCTGATTTATGATAGGGATAAGTAACCCTTCGGTTCTCCTGCAGCTCGGACACCAGTCCTACGCAGGTAAAAATAGTTGCAGAGCTGGCAGTGCAGAGTATCCGTAGCTTAGCGACTAAAAACATCACTCGATTAACAGACATCATCGGGAGCACACCGTGTCGTACTTCTGCCAAAACTCATTCAAATCATCATCATCAAATCATTCCATTTAAAAGAAGTTGTTATTAACTTAATTACACCTTTACGCATCGGCCTATTTACCACATTCATATACATTTTATTATTCTCTCGTAACTGCTTCTTCAATTAAATATATCCAGAAAGTATCGTTACATTCGTTGGTGCTTTCCAAATTGGTTTTGTAACATTTCACAAGAACATTTCGTTATGGGTCTTATAATATCAGATCTTATTGTTTTAACAGTTTTATTAGAATAATATTTTAAACACATTTAAAGTTAAGAAAAATTATTCAAATACTTCAAAAACGTATTACGAATAATAAAGGACAAAATACAGATACTAACATTGTGATAAGCTGTATTGTATCTAAAAGCTTTAAGCAAATTATCAAAAATTACTCATTGGTTGACTCAGCGAAATGGCAGGAGTTTCAAGTCGATAGCTAGAGAGCGATAATAATTAAGGTGTGTGTCTTTCATTAATAATAAAGGACAAAATAAAGATACTAACATTGTGATAAGCTGTATTGTATCTAAAAGCTTTAAGCAAATTATCAAAAATTACTCATTGGTTGACTCAGCGAAATGGCAGGAGTTTCAAGTCGATAGCTAGAGAGCGATAATAATTAAGGTGTGTGTCTTTCATTAATAATAAAGGACAAAATAAAGATACTAACATTGTGATAAGCTGTATTGTATCTAAAAGCTTTAAGCAAATTATCAAAAATTACTCATTGGTTGACTCAGCGAAATGGCAGGAGTTTCAAGTCGATAGCTAGAGAGCGATAATAATTAAGGTGTGTGTCTTTCATTAATAATAAAGGACAAAATAAAGATACTAACATTGTGATAAGCTGTATTGTATCTAAAAGCTTTAAGCAAATTATCAAAAATTACTCATTGGTTGACTCAGCGAAATGGCAGGAGTTTCAAGTCGATAGCTAGAGAGCGATAATAATTAAGGTGTGTGTCTTTCATTAATAATAAAGGACAAAATAAAGATACTAACATTGTGATAAGCTGTATTGTATCTAAAAGCTTTAAGCAAATTATCAAAAATTACTCATTGGTTGACTCGGCGAAATGGCAGGAGTTTCAAGTCGATAGCTAGAGAGCGATAATAATTAAGGTGTGTGTCTTTCACAAAAGAACTCTATTAATATTGTTGTGATTAAGAAAGACAATTAAAATTTGCTGAAATTTTGTTGCTAGGTAGGTAGGTAACATGTGAGTGGGGCATAGGTCGCCTCTCCACTGCGACCTTAAGTGGGCCTATTGTGGCTCACCCCTAGAGGTTACAGTTCATCACACAATCCAGCCCTTCTCTCGAAGTTCATGGTTGTATGGGGTAAAATTTTCTTGAAATCGGTAGGTTCTAACTAAATATGTTGAACCTTATTTTTCTCAGGCCGGGGCATGAACATAGTATATGTTCAGCAGTTTCGTCTTCCTCGCAGCAAAAAACAGTCCGTTTGTTCAGTCAGTCAGTCAGTCAGTCAGACCTATCCTTTCGAGGTGGTATCTTAGACGACAGTGTCCTGTAAGCAGTCCCGTTAAAATTTGTAGGTCATTCTTGCTCCATTCTAGGATCTGCTTAGTTGAGTTTCTCGAGGGTTTAGGTAAATACGCCTTCGAGTGAGTCAACCCTGGAATATCAGACCAGACCAGTATTTTCGCCCAGTCCAAAATAATTGTTTTGGCGGCACTTGTAGTGAATAAGAACGAACTACGGCTAAACCAAGGTGGGTCCAAGATTTTTTATATGTAATATTTCAGATTTGCCATTGCCAGTTAATTTTTTGCACTTTTATTAGTAAATGCAGTCCATTATATTTGTATCTCGCCCAACTACCTTCTACAGAAAGGACTGTTTTACGTTACATTATTAGGCCATCATTATTTACTTCGTTACATTATTAAATTTTATTTACTTATTAAAAGGATTTCCTCTATCGCATTATTTGGACATGAAACAGTATTGGTTAAATTTTGATTATTAAATTTTAGTTATATATTTGGCCTGGTCATGGCAGTTTACGTTCAGCTTTGCCAAAAATATCGTGTGTAAAGAAAAATTGTTTGAATTTGAATTATTAAGTATTAGTTAAACTCATTTTCGCCATTAACACGAAGACAGACGAATCTGTCCCGACTCTTCGCAGTATCAGGGAGTTAAAATCAAGGTAAGAGGTATTCCTTTCACCTTTTTTTTCTTTTCAGTATTTTTCTAGCCTTTTACCACCACAGCATCATTGTGTGAGACAAAGAGACTTCAAAGGTGATTCCGTTGTTGGGTAATTATTATTTATTCCAATATTTTTTTATTCATTTTAATTACGTCCAAAGTTTAATTCGGTAAATCATTTTTTTAAATTGTTGAACTATAAATCGTATAGTCAGCTGTTATAAAAACATTGGTCGAAAACATTGACTTCGTTTAGTATGTTAAATAAGCGAAATTTCGTAATTTTATTAATTCATTTTCAAAAATATTTAAAGTTGATCGAGTTAACAAGAATAAAAAAAAAGTTCCACAAAAAAAATATAAACATGTACAGGTTGGTGAAAGACGTTAACTCATACAAAAATTTTAATGAAAGTAATACTGTCACTGAAACTGTGTTTGTAATGAAATGCGTAGGTTTTAAAAAAAAATGTAATGCAATGCTTTTATTAACAACAAACACTGTTTACAAATTTCTAACAACGTATGTAATTAAACAATCAAACTAATTACGTCGATGTTCTCATCACTTATACACCAATTAAAACTGAACTAAACTGGTTCTGTATTCTTCCTACCAATTATCCCGAAAAGTAAGAAATGTATTGAATGGACAAAGTATTCACCCTAGTTATCCCAAGTTTTTGTCAAATTTTTGGTGTAGAGGTCACTAGTACACTTAATATACTACCTTTTCCCACTAATGTTAAATATTACCCAAAGAAGCATTCACGACCAATTGAGTTTTCTAAATTAAGGTTACGTTTTACGTCATGTTTTGGTTTCAAAGTTTAATGCCACAGCTATAAGTGCGTCTAATTTTGAAACTGTTTTTAAACTTTCTAATGTCCTTTTGGAAAGTGATAATAATTTTACTATAGATAATGGAATAAAATACAATATAAATAGATTGTTTTTGGAATATATAATTCAAACAGGGTATGTCTAAATATAAAGAAATAAAAAAGGGCATACTTATCTTTTTAACCGACTTAAAAAAAAGAGGAGGTTCTAAATTCGACTATATTTTTTTTATGTTGAGTACCTCAGAAATTTCGACTGGGTGAACCGATTTTGATGATTCTTTTTTTATTTGAAAGCTGGTACTTCCTGTGTGGTCTAATTTTAATTTGGTCCAGTTCTAACAATGGCATCTATGAGAAAATCATATAGTCTTAAATTTGCCTTAAGTATGTGCGCGACAAATGGACGAATAACTCGATATCACGCCAACCGATTAAGATGATTATTTTTTTATTGGAAAGGATGTACTTTTAGGGTAGTTTGATGAAAGTTTAAATAGGACCTGATTATGGGATCCATGACAAAGTAACGGAACTCTTCAATTCTTAGGAGCAAATTAACGATACTCGGCCGAATCTTTTATAGGCTATCCGGATATTTGTTGAAGTAGGTTTTTTTCCAAGAATTATTCTTTAAAACTAAATCAAATGTTGTGTTCATAAATTACCCTAATAAAAATCTTACCAATCGCGCATATAAAGTTAAGCGAGCAGAACTGCAAACTACAAATACAATTTAAAATTTAGGAATCATTCTTGACGCAAAAAATGTCTTTCAAATCTCACATTTCAAATATAACTTTCAGAGCACTATAAATGTTAATTTTTAATAACAGATTTTCAAATGAATCATTTGTCTCTTCCCTAAAAATCATTTATTGTTTAATTGTAAGGTCAATATTAAAATACAACTGGTGAATGTACCTAAAAACTTTTATTGAATATTCATTAATAATTTAGCCTATAGAAGATTAGAATCCGACCTTACACTTATCCAGAAAATAATCAATGGCAGTATTAATTATCTAAAAAAATTTAAACTCATAACTTTAAATTTAAGAGAAACAAGAAAAAGAGAAATCTTTAAAATTCCTTTTCATTGTACTATGGTCAAATCCATAGGTAGAACGTTAAAATTATAAAATTACATATTATGTAGATTTTTATATTTTTGCTTTATCTATAGAATAATTTAAAAAAGATTTAAAAAATTGACTGGCACAAGCAGCTATCGTTCCGCTTTACAAGAAAGAGATTCGCATCAGGTCTGCAGGAACCACTGAGGCATTAGTTCACTCAGCATCGTCGGCAAACTGTATGCAAAGATAATGATAAAAAGAGTGACGAATCAAACTGATGGTAATATATGAGATGTGCAAGCAGGATTTAAAAGATGAAAAAATGTATGGATCAGGTCTATTCATTACGAGGTACAGTCGAAAAATTATTGGCTAGAAGTCAAGAGGTCTACTGAATGAATTATGGTCGATATTGTCGACTGATGAAAATGTGTAAGACAGTGATGACATAGTTGTTTTAAAGATTTTAAAAAGAGTGCGTATAAAATAAGAATGAATGATTTAATCGTCAAATTCCTCCTTTACACCGATGATCAGGTCATATTTGCATTGTATAAAGAGAAGTTGCAGGCGATCGATGGTTAATATTATACATGATGACCTAAAAATCAAATCAAATCAGAAGTATCAAAAAAGGCACGACGGGCTATGCATAGAGAAGTGCTGGTCCCTACACTTATGTTTGGTAGGAAATGTTAGGTTTGACAAAAGAAGCATTAAAATAGGAGATATAAGTAGTCTAAGAGGTATAGCCGGAGTGACTCTAATTGATTAAGAGAAGAATAGTGAGATAAGAGAACGCTGTGGTGTAAAAGAAGATGTGGTGACAAAAACAGATAAAGGAATGCTTCGATAATTTGGACACGTAGAGAGGATGAATGAAAAAAGATTGTCGAAACAGATTTATAAGGCAAAAGTAAATGGGCAAGTCGGTAGAGGTCGACCTCGGCGAACATATCTTAATCAGATAGACATTGTTTTGAATAAAGTTCAAGTACCAAGAGTACAAACAAGCGACGAGCATGTATGAGAGCACTGATAAAAGTGTGACTTTGTTTAATATTTGTGTCTGTGATTTCAAACAAATCTATTTTTTTAAGCTTATATTATAATTCGCAAGTTACCAAAATATAAACACGCATTTTTTAATTTTTTGTCTGTCTATCTAGCTGTTTGCTTGAACAGATTTTAATGCGGTTTTTACGGGTAGATAGAGCTTAAATTGGAGGCAGAATGTAGACTTTATTTAATTTAAATCGGATGTTAGAAGTAAAAATCATTCTCATTTAAATATCTTTCTAGCCTGAGAAATTATAGTGTAAATAATAATTGCAATTTACCAGGTCGGCATCATTTTAAAAATTTAGTTTCTCAAAAATTCACTTGATATCACGGTTCATTTTTAAAACGTATAATGGTGGTCTATAAAGAAATTATTTAATGTAAAATTGGATGTCAAGAAAAAATAAAGATATTAAGATAAAACTAAACTACACGCGGACCAAGTCAGTGTCATACATACATACATACATAAAGTCACGCCTTTTTCCCATAGGGGTAGGCAGAGACCACTTCCTTCCACCTTCTACGGTTCGTACACACTTCTTTTGCTTTCTCTACTTTCATCAGTGCTCTCATACATGCTCATCGGTTATTGGTACTCTTGACCTGGCCTTTCTTCAAAACAATGTTGATCTGATCGAGATATGTTCTCCGAGGTCTACCTCTACCGACTTGTCCATTCACACTCGCCATATAAATTTGTTTCGTCAATCTTCCTTCATCCATTCTTTCTACGTGTCCAAACCATCTAAGCATTCCTTTATCTATCTTTGTGACCACATCTTCTTTTACACCACAGCGTTTTCTTATCTCACTATTCTTAACTTTATCCAACCGAGTCACTCCGGCTATACTTCTCAGACTACTCATCTCCGCAGCATTAATCCTATTTTCATGCTTCTTCTGCCAAACCCAACATTCACTACCATACATAAGTGTAGGAACCAACACACCTCTATGCACCGCCAGACGTGCCTTTTTTGACACTTTTTGGCTATTCATAAAGCTATACAGTGCCCCATTCATTTGTTTTCCAGCCAACACCCTTCGCTCAATGTCACTGCCATACTTTCCATCTCTAGTAAATTTTGAACCTAAGTACACAAATTCATTAACTTGTTCTACTCTTTCTCCCTCAATCGAAACCCCACAGTTTGTCATGCTTTCTTCTCTTTTAAAAACCATTACTTTCGTTTTTCTCACATTTATTTTCATCCCTTTGATTTTCAGGGAATCATGCATAACATTAACCATTGCTTGCAACTCCTCTTCAGATAACGCTAATATGACTTGATCATCGGCGTAAAGAAGGCATTTGACGATCAAATCATTCATTTTTAATCCATACGCACTCTCTTTCAGATCTTTTAAACAATTGTCTATGTATAAGTTAAACAGCCATGGCGAAGCCACACATCCCTGTCTCACACCTTTTTCGATGTTAAACCAGTCCGTGCAAGCTCCGTTTATCCTGACACAAGCAGTGGAATCCTCGTAAAGTGATTTCAGTGCTCGTATTAAACTACCACTCACCCCATACATAGACAATGTAGACCACAATTCACTCCTCACCACTCTGTCATAGGCCTTTTCCAAGTCTATAAAAGCGCAATAGACCTTCTGACTTCTAGCCAAGAATTTTTCGACTATACCTCGTAAGGAAAAGACCTGATCCATACATCTCCTTCCTCTTCTAAATCCTGCTTGCACATCCCATATCATCTCAGTGTCAACAGCTAGTAAATAAATAAATTAAATAAATAATAAAAAAAAATGAGAATAAATCGAATTACTGCTGGTGATAACAACTGGTGACTTTCTGTTGAATAAGCATCCAGACAAAAGAAAACCATTTCTAGTTTACAACGATTTTGTCCACAGTTAACTCAGTCTTATTTTGGCGAATTTAATACAGGATTAATGTAGACACGAAGACTAGTACGCAGGTACCACAAAAACGTACATGTTTACTAAAAAGCGAGACTGGTTTATCCTACTTGTAAATAATGCATCCCACACTACGGTGCGTTGAGATTGCTTCGGCGCCCTATATTTTCAAAAGAGACATAAGACAAAGACATACGATGTCGCATGAGAGGCGACTTGTATGTTCGATTCAAAAAGGAAAGGGCGTGCATTGAAAGGTAAAAAAAATTATATTTAGTGTTATGTTGTACCTAATTAATTACACAATTTTTTTTTAAAATAGCCGCGACTTTAAAAAATGAAATGAGTTTAAAATTAAAATCAATTTTAATATGCATAATTAGTGACAGTAACAGAAAGCAGTCATTTAAATTTAAGGTGACAAGTTCGTACTGTCTTCAATTTGTTATAAGATAATCTGATAAAGCAAAAGTTTTTGGTGCCACATTACAATTCTCTAATATAAAAAACTGATGATGAAAAAGCAGTTCTAAATTTAAATTTTTGAAGTGAGCAAATTTTGGTAGGGGGCAAACTTATGGTTTCGAGGCACCTGACATCAGCATCAGCAACGGTTGACGTAATGGCTTTTTCTTCTTCTATCTGTCTGTCAAAAAGTGGCCTTGAGCTGACATCCCACTTTTATTAGGTTATTTATTGTTCAATGATTTTGATATAGAGGGTAGATATAAGAAGAACAATCTTATATTGAACTTTTTAACCGATTTCAAAAAAGGAGGAGGTTCTCATTTCGACTGTATTTTTGTTTGTTTGTTACTTCAAAACTTTCAGCTGCCTAAACCGATTTTAATGATTTTTTTTTATTTAAAAGCTTGTGCTTATCGTGTGGTCCCATTTTAATTTGGTCCAGTTCTAACAATGGTATCCATAAGAAAACCATAGTTTTTGAAGTCAGTATTTTTTACGTTTTTGCGAACGAATTATATTAAAAAGTGTCCACCAAAATATGGTATATAATAATAATAATCTTCTTTATTGTATCACAGCCCTAGTTACATATAATTTGATAGAAACTAAACAAAAAAAGTGGTATATAACTGAAATACAAAAGGCAAAGTTCAACTTAGATAGCACAAGTGCTACTAAGTTGCTCTTCCACTCAATCTCAAACATTTTTTTTTACCTAAACTAAGACAAGCTACAATTAAGCAGAAGAAAAATTAGGATATGAGACTAGTATAACATAATACAAGACAGGAAAAGACGTACATTACCAAGACTTGCTTAGTTTGACCTCTTAATAATAAGAATGTATGATTATAGGTTATAATTAAAGTTGGTTTTCCAGCAGAAAGAGTTTAATTTTTTTTCGTAAAACAGAAATATTTTCATTTGTCATTTCTTTTGGTAACAGGTTAATCACTTGACATACGTTGTAACTAAACGATCGTTTAAAAAATTCTGTTTTGAAACTAGGTGAGGTAAGAGTACCTTTAAATCTTGTGTTTAAATTATAAACGTCAGTACGAAAAGTGATTTTCCTGTACAATTAAGGCGGCGTTTGGGTTATTAAAATTGTTTGATATAAATTTGCAGCATTTAATTTTCGTCTATTTTCCATTGTAATCCAACCCGCTTCACGTAACTTATGAGATACTCTTCGATATATTCTTATTCCGTGAATAAGCCGTAGACATGAATTTTGTATTTCTAAAAGTATCCGAATAATTAAATCGCAATAAAAACCAGTACATTACAGAGAGCTGTTTTTGTCTGTTTTGAGAGTACGTGTCAGTTTCCATACATAAGTTTTAT
The DNA here is from genome assembly GCA_950111635.1 of Agelastica alni. Lineage (NCBI taxonomy): Eukaryota > Metazoa > Arthropoda > Insecta > Coleoptera > Chrysomelidae > Agelastica > Agelastica alni. The sequence goes on from OX467712.1 coordinate 29,412,445, forward strand.
CGATTATAACTTCCAGACTTCTGGATTTATTTGTGGAATGTAATGCAACATTATTAATTCTAATTCACATACTTTCTGGCGAACCATTTTTGATCCAAAAACAATGATGTTTGATTTATTGGCGTTTAATAACAGACAAATGTTGAGGGGGAAAGCCTTAATAAATGGGTCTCATCGGCAAAAAGGGGAATTTTACAATATTCTAGACAGCGTATTATATTTGATAAATAAATAGTGAACAACAATGGACCCAGTATAGAGCCCTGCGGCACACCTGATTTGATTTTTAAATAGCTGGAATTGATTTCATTTATGCATACTTTTTGTTCTCTGTTGTTGATGTAACATACAAGTAATTTAATAGCACTATTTGATAAACCCATATAATGTAATATTGCTAAAAGAAGATCATAGTTCAAAGTGTCGAAAGCTCGACTGAAATTAAGAAGCACAAGTACAGAACAAAGTCCCTCATCTATAGCCCTGATAATATCGTCCACGATGTGCAGTAGAGTAGTGGCGCAACTATGACCTTTGCGGAACCCAGACTGTGATTCGTGAATTAAAAAAAACTCGGAGAGAAATTTTTCCAGTTGTTATTTAACTGCTCGTTCAAAAACTTTTAATAAAGTTGGTAAGACTAATTGCACGCAGATCTTTATATTCAGTTGAATTATATTTCTAAGGTAATACTCTCACCACTGCTCTCCCTCACATCGCTGATAATACGCTGTGGGTTAAACACAAGTTGACTATATGGATGATATATTGTACGTTATGATGGCGGTAAAGGTGGCGCTGGTAAACGTGAGGTTAGAACTGAACTTAGCTGTTTTAGATGAAGTGAAGTATGTCAAAGCGAAAAAGATACGTAATAATTTCTAAATAAACCAATTATGCAGTAGAAAGTCGCTAAAGTGAACTTAAAAGTAAAAAGGAAATAAAAAATGCATGCATCTTTTGTCCTTTTTTTTTTAAACTTTGGGCGTTCTTTTTAAAAACGGTATTCTGCTACAGTTACACTATCTTTATTGAATACACTTTCAGGGACATTTTTTAAACACAGAGATTGTTTTTCTCTAACCTCCTTATTAGGTTATTTATTATTCAATAGTTTTAATTAACAAATTATGTTATTTTAATTTTTAATGCTACAATTAATTTGAAACTTCAAATAACTAATGTTTTTTTATAATTTGAAGTTTTTACTTCAGTCGGCAAATGAAAATATTAATTAGCTAGCAAATTATTGATTACATAAAACAAAGTAGACATAAATGATGTATCACAAGCCCCAAATGTCACTAATTTAAATAATGAACTTATTATATTTTGCTGTTCCACACTGTATAGCTGCAAAGAATGTAAAGTGGGTTTAAATATGGTTTTTTATTGTGAACAACAGTCGTTTAACAAGAATTACACATTCTTATAACATTCTCGCACAATAATTATTTAAACGGTAGAATACTGACAGTTGTTCTTAAACAAAGTTAATAAGAAATTTATTGTTTTATGGACTTTTAATACTTTCATATTTGAACATGTGTAAACTAAATAATTTTCCTTACAGGTTAATATGTTTTTCGAAATATTAGCCATGGAGCTTTAAATCGTTTCGACTTGCATTTTACAACTTAGTTCAGTACAGTTAGCAGAAGCAAACAAAAGCCCTGGTGGGCGTGTTCATGTCGCTGTTGTTGTATTTTTGGTATCGATATATTTCATTTCATATAAAAAACCGACTATCGGTAACATTAAGTGCCAACTGTCAACCCAATTAGTAAGGTTAATTTTGTTTTTAAAATTCCAATAATTTTGTAAAAAAGGAAAATTAGATCTAGGTCAATTGTATTGATGTACTATTAGAAAAGTTAAATAAATTGAAATAAATTAAAACACCGGCAAGCTAACAACAAATGTTTTAAATAACAGCTGTCAGCACTCATTATTGTATTATTCATAAAATCATTTGATTGTAACATTTCGATTATACGCGCCAACCTTTAAATTTTCAAACCTTGCATTGCGATTGGTCGTTTACGATAACATTGAAAATAGTTGGCATATTTTCCACGGTTTTTGTTTGCTTCTGTGAATTGTAGGTTAGGTATATCTACAGTATCGATCAACCAATACACCCTCAAGCAAACCTTTTTATATATGCTAACGATCTTGGCATCGCAATACAAGACAAAACATACAAACAGGTTAAATATAAACTGGAGGAAGCCTTAGAAATGATGTCACATTACTACAAGGAAAACTCACTGAAACCAAACCCTACCAAAACCCAGGTATCTGCCTTCCATTTAAACACCCATCTAGCAAAGAAAATATTAAATGGAACACACATACAAACCCAAATATCTCGGTGTGGTACTCGATCGCTCTCTGACCTACAAATACCAATGCCAAAACACTAGGCAGAAAGTCACTACCAGAAACAACCCTCTTAAAAAACTAGCAAGGAGCAAATGGGGAGTAAACCCAAAGGTTTTAAGAACCACTGCTCTACCGAGCAGCGGGTTTTGCATCACCGGAAGAGCGAAGAACCGGTATCCAGTACTTGAAGAGGTTCAAACAAACTTTTAATGACAGCCACACCTTGCACCACCTCGAAGAACCTGGAGGATCCAGTCGGCTGAAGTCCAGGAAACGTTTTATGAGAACTGTCACCATAGAACCCCCAGAGACTTACCCCCTGCATCAAGAGCCCTCTCACGGAATAGAGAAAACCTGGCGCATGCTAAATCGCATGGGTACTGGCGTCATTACTAGTCCAACCTGGCGAAGTGGGGTGTGATAGGAAATGACGATGTTCTGTGTGAGTGCGGAGAAACATGGAGCACTTAAAAACATGCGAGCTGTGTCCCTCAAAATGCACTCTCGATGATTTGTGGCTCGCTAACAATGAAGCAATCGACGTAGCCCGATTTTGGGACGAAAAACTGTAATATTAGGATTCGGACACGAAAGATGAGGAAGTGGGACAGCATGCTGGAGATTCGTACCAAAATAGAACAAGCTTGTGCTTCGTTCCTGAAGATGCGTAAGATACTTTGCAGCAGAAATTTAAGCTTGCCTCTGCGCGTCCGAATGCTTCGCTGTTATGTGTTCAGCATACTGTTTTATGGAATGGAAGCTTGGACTTTGACGGATGCGATGTGCAAAAAATTGGAGGCCTTTGAAATGTGAACGTACAGAAGGTTATTAAGAATCTCTTGGGTAGAAAGAGTGCGTAACACCGAGGTACTTCAACGCCTCGACAAGCAGCTGGAAGTTCTGTTTACACTAAAAAAGCGCAAACTGGAGTATTTTGGTCACATCTTAAGGAATGACAAGTATCAAATTTTAAAGCTTATTGCAGAAGGGAAGATCGAAGGACGAAGAGGCCCGGGTAGAAGAAAGATATCCTGGCTAAAAAACTTAAGACAATGGTATGGAGTGAGCACTACCACATTGTTCCGCCGAGCTGTAGACAAGGTTCAGATAGCGCTGATGTTGCCAACGTCCGAGGAGGACAGGGCACCTAAAGAAGAAGAAGAAGACACGAAAAAGTAAAGCGAGTAAGTTCAGATAAATGTTAATAAATGGTACAACGCTCAAGTAAAGCTTCAAAAATTGAACTGTATTTACTCGGTTTTATTGTTATTATTATTACCCTAGTCTGCAGTATAGCGGTTAAAATTTCAATTGTAAATCGTAAATTGTAAATTAACAAATATTTTTAAGTTTTTATTTTAACAAATACAAAAAATAGTTGGCACTAACGGTATAATTTTTTTTAAATATTTGAACAAAAATGTATTGTTTTATAGGAATAATTTTTTTCCATACTTTAAATATTTTCCTATCAGTAACATTAAACAAAACAAATATTATAAATACCTTTAGAAGTTAATATTTACACAGTAAATGTATCAGAACAATTTTTGAAGCAAAATAAACATCAATTAAGTACCTCAAATTGATAATGATGTTGTGAAATGCTGATACATTTCTATTATTCTCCTGATAAATATTTATTATTATGGCATTTCTGTGGTGTGTAGAACCATTGTGCATTCTCAATGAAACGAAACGATATTTAGATTACTGAACGAGAAGAAAAAGGTTTTAAACAACAATCGAACGTAGTTTCGGTCTGTAAGGTAAACACAGCATGTGCAAAGAGGAACAAGCAGAATGTACACGTATAATCGTAACCAACAAATTTTATTTATTTAAAGGTTTAAATTTTTTAATATCAGCAGTTAGCTTTAAAGCATCAGCATCATGTACAGTTTCAGTTTTAATCTGTTAACACGTTGAATGCTGCCATGACGATTTGAAATATATACAACATTATCCTAGTACATTCATTTAAATACATTTTTTTAATTTTAATATAGTTGACTTTAAATTTAGGTAAATACTCAAGATTTTAGGATCATTTACTAGTTCATTTTGTTTCTAAATTTGAAATTACAGTTAATAAATAGTTTGGAAACAGAGATATCGCAAGCAGAAGAAGTTTTAATCCTTTGCACAGTAAGTTGGAAAATTAGTCATTTTTAAAAGAATTGCGAAAAAAAGTTACTCCTTAAGCCTTGCATAGATTTTGATACAATCGGTAGCAACATTGTTGACGACTGTATCTTTTTCAACCAACAATCGGCCGATTATAGCAGCCGATCAATAAGCACAAAGATATCCTGCCCACATCTAAAGTGGGTCACATAAAAAATGAAATTGCGTCTTCGGGATTTAATTATTTTCATTATTTTTTCTACAGCCGTAGAAAATTCTTTTGTTTTAAGTTCGTCATTTTTCTTGTTACTATAGTCACGCCTTTTTCCCGCAGCATTGATCTTACTCCTCGTCCGTGCAGTCAGTCGAACATTTTTTTACACGTCCTGGCTGCTGTATTCTTTACAAAAGACATCGGGTCTTTTCTAATACGTCCCTGCTTTTTCAATTTTTTTTCTATATCCAACGGCTTTTGACTCGAGTAAAGTTTGGTAGCTACCCCGTATTTTTAACCCCGAAACGTGAGTTTTTTCTATAGCCAACTTATGGATCAATTTTGATGAAATTTTTAGCTAATCTTTAGATTAGGTCTGCGAATAAACGTGTGAAGTTTGGTTGCATTTTCAATCTAAACGTGAATTTACATAATTTAATTGATTTCTAAAATTTAACAATAATGATAATTATTATTATGATTTATGGATTTTTTGTGTTTTTTTTCTGTATACTAAAATTGGAATGATACAAAAAGGATTAACATGGCCCCTGCGCAAGAATAACACAAATTAAAATATAATGTACTCTTTTATTAGGTGTTTTTATATGAAAAAATTAGCATTTTCAAAGTTCTTCACCAGGTAATGTTGGTGTTAGGTTAGGACGTTAGGTTAGGTTAGGCTAATAATAATCGATATTAATTGAGGCAGTAAAAGTAAAAAAATTAGCCTTACCTAACCTAACGTTAACACCAACAGTACCTGGTGAATAAAAAAAAAAAATTGAAAATGCGAGGTTGCTACCAAACTTCACACGATTACCCGCCGAGCGAATCTAAAAATTGGCTGAAAAGTTCATAAAAATCGGTCCAGCCGTTATATTTTAATGTTAACGTGTCATTCTTCTTCTTCTTAAGTACCATGTCCTTCTAGAACGTTGATCACCAACAAGGCTATCCTCACTCTGTCGACGGCAAGTCTGAACAGAGAGCTTGAGTTAGGTTTATACCAGTCACGTAGATTCTTGAGCCATGATGCTTTTCTGCGGCCCGGCTTTCTTTTACCATAAATTTTTCCCTGCATAATGTCCTGCAGTAATCGGTATTTTTCGCCTCTCATAACATGCCCGAAATATTGCAGTTTCCTTCTTTTGATGGTGGTAAGAATTTTGGTGGACCCAGATCATGCAGCGATTTCAGAACAAGGTACTGAGAAATATAACCAATGCTCCTTGGTACTCTAGAAACAGTGACCTCCATCGGGACCTGGAGATTGACACCGTTGACCAGACGATCACCAAGTTTGCCAAGAGTCATGAATGAGCAGAGACCCCTAAAACATGTGAATGTTGAGGCCATCCAGCTCCTCGAAAACACCAATCAGATGAGAGGACTTAAGAGGAAGAAGCCCTTTGAGTTGGTTCAGTAGATAAATGTTAGTGTAAAGTAGAGTACACTGCAGTGCTTAGTGCCTATTTGTATTAGAGTCTAAGGAACTTCTATTGAGTAAGGCCTTTAGTTTTAAGATTAAAATTAGTAAAATAAGGTAGATTAAAATTGCTCATTGATCGTTACCGATCAGATTGTAATTTTAAGAAAAGCCTGCTAGTCATTGTGTTATTGTTTGTTTTACCAAAACTTGTAAGAGTTAAAATTTAAATCAGAATATGGTTCAGTCATTTAAAATGTTACTAATTCACTAATTGTAAATAGAACTGTTTAAAACAATTAAAAACGAAGCTTAAGTTTCTATTGTAAAATAATTTCACTATTTTATGTAATAACCGTAGAAAAATTATAGTGTATAACTCATACGAAAGTTTATTTCATACTCGTGAAAAATAAATATCATTTCGTCTCGTTAAACAATGTACTATTTAGTCACATCTGTAAAATAATTTATAAATAACAAACGATGAAGGTTACAAATTTACCGTTCAACAAACAATAAAAAAATCGATTTATATTAAAATTGCAAAGAAAATTAATTTTTTTCGCATTAAAATAGACAAATTATGGAAAAAAAATTGTATAAATTATTATTAAATTCAGAATGCGGTGCCAAATCCTACATCCGCGTAGATATCAAAAACCAAGATCGTAATATATAATACACACATATTTGAAATACTTATTTAGCAAGATTTTATCAAAGTTGGATTTATGGTAAACGGTTGGTCTATTAAAAGACCAGTTTTAATCATTTTAATTACCACACGGGTGTTCCAAAGGATAAAAATATGTCAACTTGTTACTTTCCCTGATCTTTGTTTACATATTCATTTGGACAATAAAATTGTTGTAATAAATTATTTCAAATTTTTTTTTAGTAAATGGTAGCTACAAACAGTAAAGACATTAATCTAGAGAAAATGCTGTATAAAATGGTGAAAGTATGTAATAAATGTCTCGAATTTTTAAATTCTGGACGTGGGCTTTTAATACCAGTGCAAATCTTTTATTGGTTTATCTACCGTGCCCGTGTTATGTGCAATTATTGTCCTACGTCTCTAGCAAGATTGTCTCCACAGAAATAATTTTTAAGGTACAGTAGGTATATTTTTATAGATAAGCCAATAGGCCAGTCGTATTTTTCATAAAGTTTTTAAAAAAGTAAGTCTTTGCAAGAAAAAAATCATGTTTTTCGATTTATTAAAAAACTAATCACTTTAGAGGCCTCGAGTGAATAAATTAGTTCACATATTTTTCATTTGAAAAATTTCCATTATTTTTATAGAGGTTGGTCAGAGTTAAAATTTACAAGACAGCTAGGACACTAATCGAATATAGCATTCATAAAATTTCGTTCTTTGGAAGTTAACAGTTTTGGAGAAATTAAATATATAATATTAATTATTTGACAATAAGGTCGGGCCGCCTGACAATAGCGTTATAATTTCCAAAATCTTCGTGGGTAGGAGTTGCCTTTCTAAACGATCTTACTCTTTTTTCTACTCATAATACGCGAATTAAATATCCCATCAAAAACATAAATGTGAAATGAGAGCCACGTTCAATATTATTATATATGCCTTGGTTGTTGACTTTAACGACAAAAGAAGTGAGATCTAAATGTTTGCCAAGTTCAATGGTCAGTCCTGAAATTTATTTGTAACAACATAAAATAATTTAGAACAACTTAAGATATCATTTCTTCTAATAACTTGGGATAATATATTGAAGTTGAAGGTCTGACTTGGCTAGTTCGAATATACGAATTATATTAGTTCTAAAGCTGTAAGTTCTTATTTTATTCTTCCGAAAATTTGGCTTGCTGGTAGAAACTAGCAAATGAGTGGTTGGTTTATTTTGAAGAACTTGCAAATAAACTCAAATCTACAACTTTGTGGACACACTATTCCATATTAAAATTTATGCTGACTATAAACCATCAAACTAACAGGTCCAAATACGCAAGAATACATGCTTTTTTGAAGCGAAAATATTGCTTCTTCTTCTTCTTTAGGTGCCCTGTCCTCCTCGGACGTTGGCAATCATCAGCGCTATCTGAACCTTGTCTACAGCTCGGCGGAACAATGTGGTAGTGCTCACTCCATACCATTGTCTTAAGTTTTTTAGCCAGGATATCTTTCTTTTACCCGGGCCTCTTCGTCCTTCGATCTTCCCTTCTATAATAAGCTTTAAAAGTCGATACTTGTCATTCCTTAAGATGTGACCAAAATATTCCAATTTGCGCTTTTTTAGTGTAAACAGAACTTTCGGCTGCTTGTCGAGGCGTTGAAGTACCTCGGTGTTACGCACTCTTTCTACCCAGGAGATTCTTAATAGCATTCTGTACGTCCACATTTCAAAGGCCTCCAATTTTTTGCACATCGCATCTGTCAAAGTCCAAGCTTCCATTCCATAAAACAGTATGCTGAACACGTAACAGCGAAGCACTCGCACGAGCAGAGGCAAGCTTAAATTTCTGCTGCAAAGTACCTTACGCATCTTCAGGAACGAAGCACGAGCTTGTTCTATTCTGGCACGAATCTCCTGCATGCCGTCCCACTTCTCATTTAGTTGACACCCAAGATATTTAAAAGTTTCTACTCGCTCAATTCGTTGACTGTTAATTGCCAGGTGTCCGTCCACGTTGTTTGATTTGCTAACTGCTAGCCACTTTGTCGTTCTCACGTTCAGGCTAAGTCCGGCCTCTGAGCTTGCAGCCGTCACGCGGCTTATCAGTTCCTGTAGTCCTTCCAGGGAGTCGGCAACAAGAACCGTATCATACGCATACCTCAGATTGTTGATATTAATCCCATTGACAGATATCCCCTCGTCATATTCATCCAACGCCTCTTGAAATATCCTGTTGGAACCAAATTGAATAACAGTGGTGATAAAATGCATCCTTGACGAACGCCTCTCAGGATTTTGATCTCGTCGGACGCTGTGTTAACAATTCTTATTTGATCACTTTGGTTCAAGTAAAGGTTGGCTATTATTTCAAGGTCTCGTTTTTCTAGTCCCATTTCTCTAAAAATGTTGATCAGTTTTTCGTGCTTAACTTTATCGAAGGTTTTTTCGTAATCGATAAAACATGCGTAAACCGTCACGGACATGTCCCGGCACCTTTGGATAAGAACCTGTATGCTAAATAGTGCCTCCCTTGTTCCAAAGCCATTGCGAAAACCAAACTGAGAGCCTCCCATCATTGTCTCGCACTTCGCATATATTCTTTGCTACTAATAATATATTTTCCTTTTTGTAAAAATAATGGAATCTTGATTTAAAGTGAATTCTTGTTATTGGTCGTAGAAAAAATAGTGCATGCAATGATCATATAATGGCTATTAATACATGATCGTTGCATAATATTCCATTTTGTGATAGGGTTTCTTATTTCATTAAAATATTTTTTGTCCTCGCCTCAGAATCTGCAGGAATGAATCATTCACCACCATGCCCACCTTTTTTAGATGTTTGGCCTGTTGTAAGTTATAGCAGTGTGTTGATTTCAGTCCGTGCTCCTTCCTCCTTGCCTTAATGTGTTGTTTTGTATATCCGAAGAATGGTTCTGGATTGGTAGTTCCTTTGAACCTTTTGTCAATGTATTGGCTTTTTTATTATTTGAAATGCCTGAATGCCCTGGTGACCAAATGATGCAGATTTTGTTGTCTCTTGTCAGTTGCTCCAGGAAAGCGTGGCATTCCTCGACCAGCTTGGGTTTTTTTGTGAAGTTGACCACAGCCTTACTCACAGCCTTACTGTTAATGGCTATATTAATTCTTGCTTTTTTTAAATTTTGTCAAAAATACATCGAACGCACTTTATAATTGCCATTATTTCGGTTTAAAAGTCTAAGCAGCTTCTTTATAGTGATAAAGAGATCATCGTTGAAGGTCCCCTAGGCTAGATTCGCTGTGGGAAATTAAATCAAACATACATACAGTTAAATAAATTGACCCTTACCCTAACGTTACTAACAATGAACAGTAGTAAACACAAACTTTATATACCTCATCCTTTTCTACTGACAGTAGAAACACATCATACGATAGGTACACTTGTCTTTTAAGTAATGACCTACGTTCTTTTGTATCTCTAATTATGACCTCTAAATGTTGAAAAGAGATAGCGCCAAAAACGATTAATCGGTTGTAGATATTCATAAGAATTTATTTTGACTTCTTATGACAACTGTCATTATTTTGATACATCGAGTTTTGTTCAAAGCGTTTTATCATTTGCATTCAGATAAATTCTATAAAATCGGTTTTTTCAAAACTTCTAATTTGTCATTTTGATTTTACGGTGAGTACAAAATTCCCTGTTTTGCATTGAATAAATATTTTTAACATAACCTTACTTCTTAGACGGTGGCTAAACTTTCGTGAAACGGGAACATTATTTATGGTAGATTTATAAAGTCAACTAAAGTTAGATTACGTTAACAACCAATAAGTAAGAAAGACATGCATGTAAACACTCTTTAGAGTCTGACGATGATTTCTAAAGTACTTAATCTATATTGTATTGTTAATTAATAATAAAATTTGTTAAATATGCATTTGATGTCAATAAAATGGTGCAGCTTTTTAAATCATACCTAATTTAAGTTTTACGTTTGCAATGTTATTTCTGTCACTTACTATAAACCAGTAATTAGATAGTCCTTTTACGTATGCCTCACCCAGGATATATCTTAAAAAATATTTATTTACCATGTGGTATCCCATTTCAGTTTCAAATGTCGTTTTCTTCTTGGAATTAATGTAAATAGAAAATGTAAAATATTTTGAATTTAAAATAAATAACAAAGACATTACCTTTTACTATCGCTTTACATGAGCATTAACCACAGATTTCTAATCACATGCATACATAGTCACGATTTTTTTCCGTAGTGGTAGGTAAAGACCATTTCTTTTCACTTGATATGGTTCTTACACACGTCTTCTTCTACTTTTATCAGCGATTTCATACAAGCTCGTTGGTTGCTGGTACTTTTGACCGGGACTTTCTTTAAAAAAATATCGATCTGATCGAGATAAGTTCACCTAGGTCGACCTCTATGGACTTTCCAATTCACACTTGCCTTATAAATCTGTTTCGTCAATCTTCCTACATCCATTTTCTCTATGTATCCAAACTATCCACCAAAATCGGCATAGCCGATTGGGGCCGATCGCAAAAGCTGATCTGCAAAGCATATCACCCTTTTACTGTTTCCACCAAATCGGCACTTTTTAGCAATTCGACATATAATTATTTCTATTTTCTTCTCAATTTCTTCTAAATTTAACTCCTCAGCTATTTCCATCAAGGCGTCATGTCTCTTATTTTTATCTTTGTAACATGGTTTTTTGCAATCCCACAGTACATTTCTATACAGCTCTATACAGCTCTAAGGACAAAACCTGTTGTTAGCGCAGTACAAACAGATCCTGCTTTGCGGATCGGCTCTGCCAATCTGCTATACCGATTTCGGTGAAAGGCGCCTTTAGACTACTCATCTTCGCAGCATTGACTATGGCATTACCATACGTAGGTGTAGTCACCAGTACTTTTCTATAAACCGCCAGCCGTGCCTTTTTTTATACGTTGTAAAGTTGGCAGCGCCCCATTCATTCGTTTCCCTGCCAGCACTCTTCGCTCAATGTCACAGTCATACTTTTCGTCTTTCGTAAATTTTGAACCCAAGAATACAAACTCATTCACTTATTTCACTCTCTCTCAATCAACTCCTCGCAGTTTGCCATGCTTTCTTCTCTTTCAAAAACCATTACTTTCGTCTTGTTTAAATTCACTTTTATCCCCTTTTTTTTAGGTCATTATGCATAATATTGTTCATAATATTGTTCAGACGATGTTAATATGTCCTGATCATTGGAGTAAAGGAGACATTTGTCGATTATAAATCAAACAATCTCAATCCATACGCACTCTTATTCAAATATTTTAAACGACCGTCTATGAATAAGTTAAACAGCCATGGCGAAGCCACACATCCCTGTCTAACACCTTTTTCGGTGTTAAACCAGTTCGTGTGAGCTCCATTTATCCTGACAGAAGCACTGGAATCCTCATAAAGTAATTTTAGCGCTCGCATCAAACTACCGCTCACCCCAAGCATAGACAATGGCGACCACAATTCATTTCTCACCATTCTGTTATTAGGAATTTTTACCAACTGTGCCGTAGAAATTTTTTTAATCTATACTTATATATAAAAATGAAAAATTCTGTCATTAGGAATTTTTACCAACTGTGCCGTAGAAATTTTCTCAATCTATACTTATGTATAAAAATGAAAAGTTTTTTGTATTTGTGTATGTCCTTAAAAAATTCCCAAACGGCTGGGCAGATAGGATGAAATTTTCAGAAGTTGTTTTATACATACCATGGGTGGTTATGGTGAAAAAAACTTTTGTGTAAAAGGGGAAGGAAGTGGATAAAATATAAAAACTGTCAAAAACTCCGATATTATCGTCGAATTTGTAGTTTTTAAGGTCGCTTAGTTTGATAGTAACATTCCCAATTTTGTTAGCAAAAGATGTAAAAGGGGGATGGAATATAAAAACAATTTTTTTAGCACCCCTACGAAAGGGAATGAGAAGGTGATGAAATGTAAAAACGGCTAAGGCTTTAAGGCTTTATTAGTGTCGAATTTATAGTTTTCGGCGTCGTTGAGTTTGATAGTAATATCCCCAAAGCAGACAAGCCAACTTTCGGGCATCGTCCGCCGTGTCCGCTTGTGTTTAATAACACCTTTGATTTGATTTTTTTAAATAAACTTTTTGCTTTAAATAAATAAAATATCAATGTTTGCTTTGTTTCAAGACAAATTATTTGCTTCTTTGAACCTCAAAACATTATTTAGTAGTATTAATGATACTACCCAAAGCAATTAGGTGATCCCTATCAATTGTTGAGCAGTGTATTTAGCAAAACGATAAAAATGTCGAATTGTTCTACATTAAAAACACCGTGTTGCGAGTGCAATCGATACTTCGTATATATACCGATGTTTTATGATTTTCAACTGACTAACAACTTTATTTTGATAACAGAAAAACTAAACAGATAATAATCTAATAAAATAACAAGTTCACTAGATATTTTTAAAGTTCCTAAAGTGGACGACTTTGTATATTTATCCTTTGAAATGTGGTGTAGATTTGGTAAAGTTAATGTAAATTTATCGCTAAAGAAAACAAATTTTTGTTTTACTACCATGTCGGCAACCAGTCGAGTTTAATCAAGAAAAGTTGGTTACAAAAAAAAACTCTTCTTTATTGGGTGAGTTTTTATTTAAATGTATACATAATTTAATCATAGTAGGGGTTAAGATTATTAAAAGATGTTTTAGCCAAGTTGGATTTACAATTTTTTTATTTAAAAGAGAATAAGCACTCTTATTCTTATATTAATCGGGTTGTCTATGTATTAGATTCACTTTGATCAATTAAATATCTATTTATAAATTAATTTTTGCACAGTAATTCCCTGAAAAAATTTATAAACCAGGTACAGTGCATCGCGTTGTTCTATAAACCTGTTCAGATGGGTAAAAATAATGTTTTATTAATAGTTAATTGTTATTTTTGACTATCTTTTTTTTTATATGGTAAATAGTCGCATTTATTTTTTATATTTTCACAACTTAAATGATTCTTCCTCGAGCTTGTTAAAGAAAAAATGGTCAGAACATTTTTAAAAAAATAATTGGTTATAAGAATAATTTTCGCTGTTTAAAATAATTAAATTTGGTTTTTGGTATGTAACTGAAAACCAAAATAGAATGTTTATTGTCCTATGTTTTTTAGGTATTATTTATTGTGTTTTATTGTGAATTATTTAAAAGTAATTAACATATTTAACTTTACAATGGGAAGTTACACTAATGGGTCCGATTTTGCGAATCCCGAATTTTGATATTTCTCCACATTTCAAGCTCCCCAGAGTTGAATACAATAGTTTTTAGTGGACGTCTGTGTGTGTGTAGGTACGTATATTCGTATGTGCGTTCGGAATTATTTTTCGTCTCGATTATCTCGAAAACTAAGTATGATATCGACGTGGGACCAACTGCATTCGATGCATAATTACGCAACTTAGAACTGATTAGATTTTTAGCAAAATCGGTCGAGCTGTTTTTTATGGAGGATAAAAAAAATGAAAAAATGGTAAACTACCTGAATATTGCAATTTAGATATTATAATATTTTTTATACAGAATTTTAAGATCTTTTAAATAATATTTTTTTGACTGCGGCAACTGATAATATGATTATTGCACGTTAGGAATATTTGTATAAAAATATGATGACAATATTTCATAAAAAGAGATAGTTTTAGAAAACAAAAATAGGAGTTAGAGAATTTTAAACTTGTGTCAGTATTGAGAGAATAGCATTGAAGATGCTATAATAGTGAAAAATTATTGTTAGTAATAATCAAGAATGGTTTAAAACAATTGAATATTGTTACTAACAAATGATTACTGATCATAATAATTAAAAAAAAAAAAATTTAATTGTTATAAACAATTTAAAATAGCTTACGCTTCTGAAATGTTAAGAAAAAGTTTGAAAGAATACGGTTGACATAAACAGAATATTGTTAATAACAATTATAATATTTTTTTTTATTTTTTTAAAATTTTTACTAAAAATAGTCGCAAAATGGGTAGACCTATCATGTGTCCACGGACAGCCCCACACTGCGACTATTAGAAGGGGAAGGGATAAAAAGTAGATGATTGTGGACCCGCTTTTTGAAAAGTTGCAGGTCCATAGTTCTCTGGAAAAACTGATTTTGGAAGCTTTGGAAAGTTGAGACAAGTGTGCTGTCGTCTGCAAAACTGTAAATGGGGTTCGTGGTGGTTTTTAAGAGGTCGACCCCGAAATTGGGTTTTAACGCATCAAAAGAAATACCGTCAACTGCCACATGTAAGGAGCGATCTTGCATGAAGCTCATGAGCCATTGGCGCAATTTGATTGGGAGACTGTAGGCAGATAATTTGCTTAATAATGCTGGTGCCAAACGCGGTCGAAGGCTTTAGATATATCCAATGCTATTGCCCGGGATTCACCAAACTTCTCAATAGTGTTTGTCCAGAGCTGAGTTATAAACAATTTAAAATCGTTTTTTATAACAATTTTAATAATTATTATAACAACAAAACGTATGGTATTTTTTCATTCTTTTAACTGGTAAGTTATTTGTGTGGACCTCTCGGGTCGCACCTAGACCATTGATATTTTATATTTATAATTAAAAGCACAAGATATTTAAATATTTATAAATATCGTTTGATATTGAGGAGTGAATTTTTTCTTTATTTCTTTTTCTTGAAAGAAAAAAAAATTAATAAAACAAAACTAAATTATCATTAATTTTAAAATAAAAAAAAATTACCATTTACAATAATTGTATAACTCAACTTATGAATTATCCATGTAATAATAAAAAATTATCACATAAAATCAAAACGAAATGTAAGTATAATTTATTACATTCTTACAAAAACTAGTGTCACAAGATTTATAATAATAAAGACGTGATGGCAAACTGAATTTATTACAAAAATAAAAATTAAACGATAATAAAAATGTACATTTTGTTATTTATATTTTCCATACCATATAGCTTCTTGAATGTAAGAGTATCTCAGTATATTTTATTTATAGATGTTAATGTTTTATTCTTTAACTTTGAGTTTACCTTGGCTAAAATCAGTACAAAACAAGGTTCTACTGGTTATATTTTGATTTAGAGCTGCAATAAATAACGGAAATTATGTTTATAATAAAACTCGTCGATCTGAAATAACAACCAAAGTCGAATTTATTACTATTTTAATTAACAACAAAACTATATTTTCATTATAAACAACTAAGAAGGCTCAACAGGAGTGTTAAATAGTTAAAGGTTGAACAAAGTAAAAGGAAGAAATTTATAATTTCATAAATACATACACATAATCAAGCCTACCCCGTAGGGGTAGACAGAGACCACTTCCTTCCACCTCCGCACGGTTCTTACACACATATTTTGCTTCCTCTACTTTTATTAGTGCTCTTATACATGTTCGTCGGTTGTTGATACTCTTGACCTGGCCTTTCTTCAAAACAATGTTGATCTGTTCAAAATATGTTCGCCGAGGTCGACCTCTACCGACTTGTCCATTCAAACTCGCCTTATAAATTTGTTTCATCAATCTTCCTTTATCCATCCTTTATACGTGTCCAAACCATCTAAACATTCCCTTATGTACCTTGGTAACCACGTCTTCTTTTACACCACAGCGTTCTCTTATCTCACTATTCCTTACTTAATCCAACCGAGTCACTCCGTCTATACTTCTCAGACTACTCATCTCCGTAGCATTAATCCTATTTTTATGCTTCTTCTGCCAAACCCAACATTCACTACCATACATAAGTGTAGGAACTTTTTTGACACTTTCTGGCTGTTCATAATTTCACAATCTAGATATCCTGTAAACAAATAAACCTTTCTTATAAAAGAGACAAGTAGATGACAAGCACTTTAAGGGTGCCTACGGTCACAGGCCCTTATTTTCATTAGGAACTATAAAAGGTGGCCATTCCATTAAAGTATCTGCAAAAAAGGAAAAGTTCTTCCACCGCTCTGTTATAAGAGTAATTGGAAAGTTTCCTCTTCAAAGCTAAGTCGTTGATCAGGTGTATAGTTTTGTTGTAGATGAAGTGTCCAGCAGCTTTAAAAATTACATACCTACATA
Source organism: Agelastica alni (assembly GCA_950111635.1). Lineage (NCBI taxonomy): Eukaryota > Metazoa > Arthropoda > Insecta > Coleoptera > Chrysomelidae > Agelastica > Agelastica alni. The sequence continues at coordinate 29,429,385 of OX467712.1, forward strand.
CATATAGTCACGCCTTTTTCCATTGGTAGGCAGATACCACTTTCTTCCACTTTCTAAGATTCTTATACAAATTTTTTGCTTTTTCTACTTTAATCCGCGCTCTCATACATGCTCACATTTGCCTTAATCTTCAATCTTCTATCCTCTCTACGTGTCCAAACCCTCTAAGCATTCCTTTATGTACATTTGTTACCAATTTCATACTACAACTTTTTCTATTTTTCATTAGTCACTTCGTCTATACTTTTCCGCAGCATTAATCTTACTTTCTTGCTTCTTCTGCGAAACCCAACATTCACTACCATACATAGGTGTAAGGACTCCTTAATGCCTTTTTTGACTCGTTCTTGCTGCTCATAAAGTTATACAGGGCCCCATTGATTTGTTTTTCTGCCAACATCCTTCGCTCATACATTTCGTCTCTCATAATCTTTGAACCCAAGTACACAAAGCGACAATTATTGCGAAAGTAGTTTGTGTCTGTGTGTTAAGTCCAAGAGGTCACTTGTTGATCCCTACAATTAAATTCGTTTCAATATAAACACCTTAATGTGAGAGTTGATTTTTTCAGGTAAAAAATGGCAGAAGAGAAGTTTTGGTCGAAAAATGAGACTTTTTCTTTGATTACTTAGTGGAAATTATATCCCGAATTAGGGGATATTAAAAACAAAATGAATTTAACGAATTAGCACTTAAACTTAATACAGTGGTAGGTAAAATATCTCGAAAATTACACAATCTACAAACACAATTGCATCAAAAGCTAAAACGAACGGAAATAAAAAAAGAACGGTGATAGAGCTGTTGATATGTAGGTTAGCTATATTATTACAGAGTGTAGTTTGTATATCAGACTCTAAACTAAAGCAAACTATTTTTTAGAATCTTTGTTACAGGACAAATATTTGAATTTAAAACATCGTTTTTTTCGCACGCTATAAAAACCTATAACCTATAATTCGTCTATGTAAAGTGGCGAAGCCACACATCTATGTCTATCACCTTTTTCGATGTTAAACCAGTCCGTGTAACATTCGTTTATGCTGACACAAGCAGTGGAATCCTTGTAAAGTGATTTCATAAACAAAATATAAAAAAAACCTTTTCCACGAATCGTCATTCTACATTACTCTTTTTTATTTTGACTCATTTATCGAATTCAACATTTTAATCATTTAAGTTTGGTCATGCAATAATTTAATTTATAAATAATATCAAAAATATTCCCATGACACGTTAAAAAAATATTACCATAACATATCGGCACAAACCAGTTTTCATTCGTTCACGTGGCTTTCATTGAGTAAACACCGTGTACATTCTTTAGTGTTTTAAGTGTCAATATTTTAAAACGTGGTATTTTATTCAATTATGCACTACATACAATTATTTATTGTAATGACTTCGACACTAAAAGAGAAGATAATTAATTACAGAAAAGAGAGACTTCTTAGACATTCGTTGTAACACGATTATTTCAATCAAAAATAAATTAAACATTTTAATGTCCATGTATTTATGCAGGTAATTTATTAAAACGATAATAAGTTTATAACATATTTGAAAAACTGTCAATAAGAGTTTTGTGAAGATCAAGTATCAAATGCTAAAGATAATAACACCAAAGACAGATGGGTAATATTTTACAGAGAGTGCACATAATGCTACAAAAAATCTACTAATTGTGGAAATACGAATAATAGTTTGTTTTCTACGAAAATAAGAACTAAAAAAAATTGTTACAATATCGATAAACATGTTTTCGAATAATTTCTGCTGGTTTACTTACTTGTGGTATAACCTTCTCACCTTCTTTTCAAATGACTATCTTGGCTTATGAAATAAAACTGCTTATTTTTTTTTTAATTTTTCAGTGCAGGTACCCAAAATGCATGGTAAGTTTTTCTTAAATCAATAGTTTGTATCTATTATAATTATTTTCCCAAATATAGACAATATCATGACCCGATTACTAATTTTCAGATCCATTGATGCATTCACACCTTGGAGCGGTTTTAAATTTTTACAAAATTGTCAATCACTGTGGAGAACATTTAACTGTAATTTTAATTTTGAAAAGCGGACTTTATCGAAAGCCTTATTATAAATAAATATTAAGGTAAACTTAATCTTAAATATTCGTTTTTGATAAACAGTAATCTGACTTTAATTTCTTCTTAAATTCTTAGTAAGAAAGAGAGTAAATTTTTCAGTAATTAAAACACCAAAATTAAAACTAATAGAAGGTATTGATGATGTAAGTATTATCAAGTAGTTAAGTAACTTTCAATCTATCATAACATCAATAAATTTCAAAATCATAAAATTCAAAAATTTATTTAACAAAGCAAGGATAATATTAAATCATCTACTTAACTTGAGCTTGTTATGTATACATATGATTATTATTCATATTTTACTGGATTCTAAGGATTTAACTAGTGATAAATATAAGGTTGTAACATAGCAGGATGTTATTTTAGTCATCATACTGAGATTATTGAATAATATTGAATATTTTTGAAAAGGGTTTTAACCGCCAGTTTATTCTTTTAATTTTGTTTAATCGTTGTTTTTAATGCAATTTAATGATGATAACTTTAAATATTTTATTTATTAATTTATTTTATTTATTAACATAACGGCAATTCTTTTAAAAAATATTTTTAGCTTATTACCGAAAATTCTAAAGCATGGTTAAAAAAAATATCAAATAGAGGCAAAAGAGTCAAACTGAACAACTAACTACTTGCATAGAAAAAAAATCCAACTGTTTAGGAATACATATGGATGACAGACTTGCCTTATCTCTCTTCTCTAGGTGCCGCCTCCGCTTCAAAGGTTTGCAATCATCACAGCAATTCTTATTTTTGAGACCGCAGTTTTAAATAGTTTATTACTACTGCATCCAAACCATTTCCTAAGGTTCTTCAGCCATGAATTTCGTCTTCTTCCTATAGATCTCTTGCCTTGGATTTTTTTCCTGCATAATTATTTGTAGCATTTGATATTTTTCTCCCCTCATGACATGTCCCATGTACAGCAGTTTTCTTCTCTTAATTGTCGGAATCACTTCTCTCTCCTTATGCATACGTCTCATCACTTCCACGTTGGTTATTCTCTCTACCCATGAGATCCTCAATATTTTCCGGTATATACACATCTCAAATGCCTCCAGTCTCCTCATGTCGGTTATCTTCAGTGTCCAGGCCTCCATCCCATAGTATAGACAGCACACAGCATCTCATCAGTCGTATTTTTAAATCAAGGTTTAAATCTCGGCAGCAGAAAAGCCTCTTCATTCTTGTAAAGGTGCTTCTCGGCTGTTCTATTCTGACTCGTATTTCTTGGGAGCTTTCATTGTTCTCATTGATAATCCTGCCTATGGAAGACTATGGAAAATGGACATATCCGTTCAAATATCGAAATTTTTACTAAATTATACACTTCCCTTGGTAAACATCACAGTTGGCGTCAAAAACGACAGAATGACAGCGCGGGAATATAAAGGTTAAAATGTCAATAGTAAATAACTAAAATGAAAACTGACAGGTGTCAATTTAATTTAGTTTATTTCCTATTTGAAATTGACTTATGCCAGTTAGAAATTTACGTAGCTAATTTGATTTTAACTGATGTCATTTTGATTCTGATTGCTGCCAACATACATACTCACAAATTTTTGCGTTTATAATAGCAGTAGGTTCACACAATATCTTTATAAATTATAGCCTATGTGCTATTCTGATGTATAAGCTACATTATTGTAAAGTTTCATTAAAATCCATTCGTTCGGGCAGGACAACGTCTGCCGGATTCGCTAGTTTTAAATTTACAGATTCATGCTTAAAAGCTGGAAATGTCGATTCACCTCAAGATGAAATAATTAAAACAATATGCAACTCAACGAAAATTACTTATTTTACAATTTATGTGGTAAATAAACAAGGCGGTTTACAACACGTACAAAGAAAATCAAGTCCCAACATTAGAAATTATATTTAACAAATTGCGAAAAAAATTTTAACGATTTTAAATTAAATCATTAGAAACTGTGGTTTTAAGTATAAGAAGTTAGATAGTCGAATGTGTGTATTATGGAATCGTCTGGTCTTGTGGTACTTCGTCAAAATTATTCAAGACAGATCTTAAGTTATAGAGAAAGTAATAGAAATATAGTTTATTTGCAAAATACGAGGGCAGTTTGATAAGTCAGTGACTTTTTGAATTTCCCGCGCAGTTACTCCAAATGCAACAGTGCTGCTGCCGTCAACTATAATTTATCAGTGGGCAACTTTCTAATTTCGAGCAAGCTACGTCGTGCAGTTGGTGTTTGATAGCCGTTCAAAGCAGACACAACCACGTGAATTTTTACGAAAATGGAAAAAAGTAAATTTCGTGTGAAAAAATAACCATACATACTCAAAAACTTTCGCGTTTATAATAGTAGTAGGATTCTATACGTTTAAATCTTACATCATAACTTTTTATCAATAAATCTCGATTATCGTGTTTTTTGCCACTAAAAACGTCGTTCAAAGAATACTGTAAGCGCCGTGGCTAGAAGGTTGTTACATAATTCTTAAGGGTTGTAAATCTAAAAATTACGTAACCACCGAGATTAAGCGTGGACTGTATATTTGACGCTAAGGTATAACTAGCGTAGATCGACTAGAAAGAATATAACAGGCTTTACTAAAAAAAGGAACTTACTATAATATTGTTACGGATTGTGGTCAGTGAGTACGCCACTGTAGCCATTATTTGACCTGAGGTAATAGAGCGGCTATTCGGTGTCATCAAACGAGCGGATGATTTATTATCGCCATCGGCGATATAAGAATATTTGGAGAATTTCGGAATAAACGTTCCCTTTCAAAAAGAATTAATTTGCACCTATTTAAAGAACTGCTGTATCGCGAAAATATAGTTTTTGAGAAGTTTGTTTTAAGAAGTTTAAGTTGAAGTATGGTTTTATGAACATGGAGACTTGTAAAGTGAACATCTAAGTGATTTATTAAATATGAGTTTATTGTATTATTACTTTACGAGGACTCTACTGCTTGTGTCAGGATAAATGAAGCTTGCACGGACTGGTTTAACATCGAAAAAGGTGTAAGACGGGGATGTGTGGCTTCGCCATGTCTGTTTAACTTATACATAGACGATTGTTTAAAAAATTTGAAAGAGAGTGTGTTTGGATTGAAAATGTATGATTTGATCGTCAAATGCCTTCTTTACGCCGATAATCAAGTCATATTAGCGTCATCTGAAAAGGAGTTGCAGGCGATGGTGGAACAAGTAAATGAATTTGTGTACTTAGGTTCAAAGTTTACGAGAGATGGAAAGTATGACAGTGACATTGAGCGAAGGGTGTTGGCAGAAAATCAAATGAATGGGGCACTGCATAGCTTTATGAACAGCCAGAAAGTGTCAAAAAAGGCACGTCTGGCTGTGCATACAGGTGTGTTGGTTCCTACAATTATGTATGGTAGTGAATGTTGGGTTTGGCAGAAAAAGTATGCAAATAGGATTAATGCTGCGGAGATGAGTAGTCTGAGAAGTATAGCCGGGGTGACTCAGTTGGACAAAGTAAAGAATAGTGAGATAGGAGAACGCTGTGGTGTAAAATAAGATGTGGTTACAAAGATAGATAAAGGAATTCTTAGATGGTTTGGATACGTAGAAAGTATGGATGAAGGAAGATTGCCGGAACAAATTTATGAGGCGAGTGTGAATGGACAGAAGTCGGTAGAGGTCGACCTCGGTGAAATATCTCGATCAAATCAACATTGTTTTGAAGAAAGGCCAGGTCAAGAGTACCAACAACCGACGAGCATGTATGAGAGTACTGATGAAGGTAGAGGAAGCAAAAGATGTGTGTAAGAACCGTAGCAAGTGGAGGGAAGTGGTCTCTGCCTACGTCGTATTTTTTATTCTTTTATTCTCAAAGTTTTTCAAAATAATTCCAAAAATTTGATTTCATAATTAATGTCCACACTGTATATCGAAGTGTCTTCATTATTTAACTTTCTTATAATGAAAATAAAGACATATTTTATTGTTTTATAATCAACATATTAAAAACAAGCTTTTGAAGATGTTTGTAAGAGATCAAAACGTCAACAAAATCTCGGTTAAATAGCTTGCACATGCGATACAAATGAGAATATTCCCGAGAAACTGATGATGCGGGAAATATATTAACTCTACTTCTGCTAAATAAGTGGTCACACATTTTTCTCACACTCTTTTTATTAAGAAATAATTAATACTACTGCAGTAAACGGATTAAAATAGTATTATGTCTACAAGCACGTTAAGTGTTGTACAATGAATACGAGGTTTATTGCGTCTCACTCAAAATACATTGAAACATAACTTAATAAAATACATAGTGATATAATTAATTTGATATAAAGACGATATCATTGGCTAATTTTTTTTAAGGTAAAACAGCAAATTACGATAAATTCCGTTTACCAGAAAAGGCGGGCTTGAATCATCTGATTGTGCAACCAACTAATAACTGCGTAATTATTAATTTCATCAGTCAATGAAGTACGACGCAACGGTGGTTTCAAATATACGATTATAATTAACGATAAATTTATATACGACTATTCCAAAAATTAAACATAAATATTTACATTCTAAATGACCCAAGATAAATAAAAGTAGTGTGTGATAATTGAAAAGTATTTTAATTCATTATTAAAACTCGTTGCCTCATTTAAATTAAAAGTACCTAAATGTATTCTTTCTTCTAAAACTAGAAACTAGGAAACCTCCTTACCTTTATAAATCATGATAATAAATTTACACTTACATTACTAAATATATTTTTTTATTAACTTCCCAGTGGAAGTTATAGTAATGGGTCCGATTTTGCGAATCCCGAATTTTGATAAATCTCCACATTTCAAGGTCCTCAGAGTCGAATACAATAGTTTTTAAGTGGAGGTCTGTGTGTGAACGTATGTTCGTATGTGCGTTTGGAATTATTTTTCGTCTCGATTATCTCGAGAACAAAAAATGATATCAAGGTGGGACCAATTGCATTCGACGCATACTTACGCAACTTAGAACTGATTAGATTTTCAGCAAAATCGCTCAAGCTGTTTTTTATGGATAATCAAAAAACTGAAAAATGGAAATATTTGAATTTGTATTCTTAATTCTAACCTTTTCCAATAAGTATGACATTATACATGGAAATTACAATAGGTTGTGAACTGACGAGTTTTGAGACACTCTGTAATAAATTATTATTACATACTAAACAGTTAGAAAGAAAATTTGTATTTCCTTGTCGAGCAACATGTACCGTGTATCCACCATTCGCTATAATTATACCGTTGTACTTAAACCAATAAGTCAGTAGTCACTCGATAATGAACTATCTGATTTATACATTCAATAAACAAGAACAGAATAATTTTTATAAATCATGCTTGTGTATTTTTTGTAAATCAAGCTTACGTGCTCTCGCCGCAAATCCTATCAAAGCGATACCAGTTTCCTCGATGCATAAAAAAACTAGCAAACGTTATATTGGTTACAAATTAACGGAAAATATGAACAGAGTTTTTATATAAAAAGCCTTATTTGTCGACTATTTTTTTATAGGTTATCATTTTATACGGTGCTTTCATTTCAAAACCAGTCCAAATAACTTTTGATTTTACGTAATTGTAAGAAAAACAAACATTATCAAAAATATCAATGGGAAGGTTTAAAAATGTTATTCTACAATTTCCAAGTGGCACCCCTTTAACATCTCCTCCCCTTCTTTAAAATGTCAAATAGCAAACCCTTCCTTGAGATACATCAAATAAAAACCCAAGGAAAATGCAAACCAGCCATATAAACAACATTCCATCGATTTATTTTGAAGATGTCCAGAAATACTGCATAAAAAGATTTAGGATTTTAAGTGCCGTTTGCTTTTCAATTTGAACACGTACACTAATGTTAAATTAAGTAAATATTAATTAATCGTATGCTGGAAAATATAACTAAAATCATGTAGAACTGCTTTGGAATTAAAAATAAAAAAATAACAAAGTAAAAATAACAATGTAGTAGTCGGGATGAAAGCCAAAATCATATCCTAGCTGAAAATTGCAAACTGCAAGATGAATTCAAATACCACCTTTTTCCAGAAAGAAGAGAAATGAAGAGAGCACATAATATAACACTATAGTATCTCCATTATCCTAAGATTAAAAAAATACAAATTTCTGGATTCATGGAGAAGACAGATAAATTTACTCTAAAACCACTAATCTTTCTGGGTTCCAGGAAATTTCAAGATATTTGATACAAAATCTGACTTTAAAAATGAGCACTCATTACAGAATATCCTTGAATTGATTTCATAATTATATTTGGTCATAAGTTTAGGTACGCCTTAAAATAATATGATTCTTTGGATTAACTTTTTATTAACTGTAATTTTGAAATATTTCTAAGAGATTAGAAAGTTTAAGACAATATAAAATTGCCTTTTTACTAATAATTTTCCACCATGTTGAAACCAAAACAAACGTAAGACATAAAAGAGATGAGAATTACAAAAAAAAAGATTTACTACATCATTGTAAATTCCTGAAGTCTTTTATTTGCTTAAAGCTAATTATCCCAGTTGCTTCATTAGGTAGTAGATGTCGTTAAGGTGAATTAGCTTTATTTTTCTATTAGACATAGTGCTTTCGTATTAGTAGTAGGTTAATTGGATCTGGTTTTTCTGGTAATCCTTATTTAGCACTTGAAATACTACCATCACATATAGGAAGATTTACTTTGAGGTTGGAATTTTAAATGTCATTTGTAAAAGATTAGTTTTGCGATTAAGTTTATTTGGACGATACAAACATTTTTTTATATTAAAATATAATACACCCGGTCAAGGAATGACGAACTAGAATTTAACTGTTACACTACGTCCGAAGGTTTCGTCCCCTTCAGTAAGTCACCTTTTTATGACATGGTTGGAATCACTAATTACAACACTTTATTAATTTTTCGTAGTTCAGATTTAAATTAGTCTTTAGTCGTCCCTGAGTGCTCCTAGGCAATTCATTTTTTTGTTTCAAACAACAAACGGCTGTAAATCGTTACGTAATCAGTTATATCTCTGGCCGGCACAGCCTTTCATTTGCGAAACCTCTGGCTGCCACAGCTTTTCATTCGCGATATCTCTGGCTGCCACGGTCTTTCATTCGCGATATCTCTGGCTGCCACGGCTTTTCATTTGCGATATCTCTGGCTGCCACGACCTTTCATTCGCGATATTTCTGGTTGGTACGACGGGCAGCTGGCTCTCCATTCTTACCACGCTGTCTTGAGTAGCTTTGATTAACAGACGGCAGTATATTTTAAGAGGCCGTCAGATACGGTCGATAATTTCTTTCACAGCGATCGATTTTTCCTGATTCGGCGTTCGAATTCATTCAGCGTTTGTTGTTTCTTCCAAATCATCTAGTTAGTAAGAGTGAATCTACGGAAGATGTAAATCGTAAATCTGCCTACCCCTATGGGAAAAAGGGGTGACTATATGTATGTATGTAAAAATATGCATAGCCTACTATTTAAATATTCGATAAACTTCAAAAATGACATCAGAAAAATATAAATTGATTTTTTGGATAAGTTAATAGTTAATATAAGGAGCTAGACGGCAAAGAGCATCTGTCATTTATCACAGTTTGGTTTGATGGGTTTAAAATTGGAAATGTAAGGAACTGCAAACTACAAAAATAGTTATATGGTTGGAATTGTCTCTGATGGAAAGGGTATCGTTGATTTTAAGTGGTCTAAAATGGAAATGGATTAAGGAAATTGGTGTACTGTATTAATTCTTTTTAACCCTGATTGTACGTATTTCTGAGCTTTATCATGGCGTCCTGCATAATTTTAACGTTATTGTTAAACGTCCTGTTTCTAGATTTTTGTTAGTTATATATCTGAGCTATGGAAGTTACTTGTCATGTCCTAACAAGTGGGTGTTAAATATCGAAATAACTATCACACATTTTATGAGACCCTCCTTGATTTATAGTTGTTTTAATAATATCGTAAATGTATTGTAACACGTTCAAAAAATGTGTTTTAAATGGCCGGGTACACAAATTAAAATACTTTATTAACGTCTATAGTAACTTAATACATCCAAACAAACATATATGATAAACCTACCCCATAAATTAACAGACTCGGTCTAATAGTGGAGACTATAAACTTGGAGTAGTAGATAAAAGATATTGTGAATAATAATAAAACGTAAAATTTTACGCTCTCAATTTCCACCATCGAATGCTGTCTCCTTATTTTCAATTCTTTATTAGTTGGAATATGTAATCGAGAGAATATTTACAGCCAATAAATTAATTAATTAATCGAATAGCTAATTACTTGAGGTAAAGTAAATTTTTATCCCGCCTAGAGTGTTTTCTTTCGCCGTTTTGCCTTTAAAGTTAAATTTATATGCCGATTTTAATTATTACTTTGTGCCTTAATGTGTTTGGATTTTTTTAACAAGTTATTTAGTATTCAGCGAATACGACAACCGTATGGAAAAATGATTGTACGAGGATAGTCCCAGAAATATCTGACTTAACACAAACAATAATTGGAAAAAAAAATCGTTATTTCTCTATAGTCTCCTTTAAGCTTAATAGCTTCATAATCTGTATAAAACAGTTGCCATTTTTGTAACCAATTTTTTGTTCGTAGAAACGTCATTGATCGTAGAATACTTTGTCGTCTTTTCTTAATTTAATATTTTTCTTGACGTAACAAAAACGCTAATGCTAGCGAATAAACGAACAATAATGTTACAACCTACGACAAATGACAATCAATGACGCCGGACGATGAATATGTATGACTGTCCAATAAAGATTATTAAGAAGTAAAAATTGTATTGGTTAACACTTGTTCTTACACTAATGATTCTAACAGTAGAATTGATTTCTTTGACACAATGATTATCTACGACACTATAAATCACAGATTAAATATTATAACCACTCCTTTCAATACACGCCTTTTATTGCCAAGATAGTACTTACAAAAGCACTGCGTGGTTGTAAACAAAGTATTATGGTCTTTGCAAATTGTCTGTCCCCAGAGAATCTGTGTATAAACCTTTCGTTTTTGCTTGACAAGATCATTCTTGTTACATTAAGATGCTGCGTCCAGATAAAGTAGACATCTTAATTTCCCTCCCTCACTTGCTACACGTATTGTTAATGTAACTACGAAAATCAGTCAGACCCACAACGTGGTTTACGTACCAAATACAAGGTGGGCCATAAATCAGTGGTCAATAGAAATCCTCAGGTTTTGTTTTGCCTTGTGTAGTGGTAGCCAGTTGTGAAACTGACTAGTGTGCAGTAATGAGGTGCTTCGTTTGAAACGAATATAATTTTTTTCACCCCATTGGCGAAATATTATTTTAAACACATAAAAAAAAATCCCACCAAAGGAGAGCTCTTAATTTTAATTTAAAGTACTCGCTGAATGAATTTGTTATTTCACCATTTAATTAATCCATAAAAATCATTTTTTTTCTAATTATCTATAGCACCGCGGCATTTCATGATATTCAATTGACCATGGGCAAAAGTTGTAGAGGGATCCTTTCTCTTTAAAAGCTCCTACATCTAATTTACGATCTATGAACTATCTCGTATATATTTTTGCTCAAAAATTATGGTTTTTTCATTTTTCTCGTAAACTACCAACTTTACAACAAAACTATGTACAAGCTTTTTTGGAGAGAATATAATTTGCTACAAAAAAAATTTATAAGCCAAAACCGTAAAAGGATTTGGAAAATTCTGCAATTGAGACCATAAATTTAAGACCTAAATAAAGGTGATACATACAGACAGACAGGCGTATGGAATCTGCAAATTGTAGAAAATCCGACAAAAAGCCAATCCCAACTTTTACAAAACCATTCTTTGAAGCGACTGAATGACCTCCACCTAGGTTTTGCAGTCTGCAGCAAACTAAATAATGATTTAGAAGTAGAAAAAATTTTTAAGTTATGTAGTTACCTATAGTAATGGGTCCGATTTCGCGAGTTCCGAATTTTAACATATCTCCACATTTCAAGGTCCCCAGAGTCGAATACAATAGTTTTTAAGTGGACGTCTGTGTGTGTATGTATGTATGTGCGATCGGAATTATTTTTCGTCTCGATTATCTCGAGAACAAAAAATTATATCGACGTGGGACCAATCGCATTCGACGCATAATTACGCAACTTAGAACTGGTAAAATTTTTAGCAAAACCGGTCAAGCTGTTTTTTATGGAGAATAAAAAAACTGAAAAAAATGGTAAACTACCTGAATTTTGCAATTTATAAATTATACTATTTTTAATACAGAATTTTAAGATCTTTTGAATAGTATGATTAGTGCATTTTAGGAATATTTGTATAAAAAATATGATAACAATATTTCATAAAAAGAGATAGTTTAAGGAAACAAAAATAGGAATTGGAGAATTTTAAACCTGTGTCAGTATTGAGAGAATAGCATTGAAAACGCTTTAACAGTGAAAAATTATTGTTAGAAATAATCAAGCATTGTTTATAACAATTAAATATCGTTAATGACAATTATAATTGGTAATAAACAATTTGAAATCGTTTTTTCAAATAATTTTAATAATAATAATAATTATAACAACAAAACATATGGTATTTTTCATTCTTTCCACTGGGAAGTTAGGCGTGTGGACCTCTCGGGTCGCACCCACACCACTGATATTTAAATATTTATAATTTGTTTTAGATAATTTAAAATAAAAAGTTTCATTTTTTTTTAATTTTGTATACTTTATGTAGCGGAGTAGTCTATATTTATGTATGCTAATGATGCATAACATTCTGTTTTGTTTTTAACATTTTTACCATCGTTTGGAATAAATAAGATTAATTTTATTACCATTTTTGGTAACCATTTAATATTTTTGTTCATTTCGAGACAAATTTTACATACCAGTGGGTAATAGAAAGTTTCAATAATTTAAATATTTGAACTGCGTGATTAATTTAAAACCCGCTCTATAAAGAATGTTTCACGGGCAATGGGCCTAATTAACGTAGCTAATTCATTAAAAATTGTGATTTTGTAGTAGTTGAGCATAGAACTATAAATTTAAACTGGTCGGGGTCAACTGTTTAACTCTCTTCTACTGTATCTTTTATGGGAACCACTATCTAAACGTCAAGCTTTAACTTTTCAAATAATTAAATGTTCTTATAATATCAATACTGTTAACTAAATTAACGAATGCTAGAATTATCTGCTTTAACTATAAAATATCACTTGTGCTAAATGGTAAGGGGTAAGCAGAGACCACTTCCTTCCACTTGCTACGGTTCTTACATACATCTTTTGTTTCCACTACTTTCATCAGTGCTCTCATACATGCTCGTCGGTTGTTGGTACTGACCTGGTCTTTCTTTACTTAATGTAAACAAAAAAAGTAACAAGTTTGTGCAGTGATTTATTATAAATGACAGATGATGGTGCACACGATGCCTATTACGATGTAGAAATGCTACAAAATCTGTCATTTACTTATCCCAAAGCAGAAGATATTATTAACCACAAAAAAACTATTTAGGATGTTTTACTATATTATATTATATTAATATATTATTTTTTTATATATATATATATATATATATTAATTTTTAATGTATATAACATTATATTATTTTTACTTTTAATACACTATATTTATTAACTTTTTTCTTTCACTAATCATTATTTCTTGATTAGTGCACAACACACAGGTTATCTGTACTTACATGGGTGACTTGAGACTTAAGTCGTCTGCACGAATGCGCCGTTGCCGTCGCTTCTTTAAAGCTCACGTTCTTACGCCGTAAATCAAATTTTTTCATCGTTAAAAATAAAATATTTCAAAAACTAGACAGTCGATAGAATACTTTTTAAAGGAGCGAAAAAAAAAATTAATTTTTCTAATAACTTTTATTAGTGAAAAATTATAATTTCTATTTCTTCTTCTTCTTCTTACTTCATTAATAGGCTTATGCCTGTTTTACTTCGGTTTTTAGCCTCAATTGATGTTGTCTGACCATCTTTTTCTCGGTCGTCCCATCAATCTTCTTCCATTTGGCGATTTGTCCCTTGCTATTCGTACTGTTCTATTTTCTGTCATTCTTTCTATGTGTTGATTACATTCTATTTTTCTTCTTTTGGTCCATCTGTTTATTTCCTCTATACCATATCTCGCTCGTATTTCCTCACTTCTTACTATGTCTCTTAGAGTTTTATTTGCTATTTTTCGTAAGATTTTCATTTCTGCTGTTTCCTGTAATCTTTGTGTTGTGAGAGTTTTCCTCTAGATCTTACCATAGCTTTGTTATCTTTATATATATTCTCAATGGTTTTTACTAAATCCAGTGGTATTCCTCTGTCATATAATAAATGTATCGCGTCCCGAATTCTCACTCTATCGAACGCTTTTTTTAAATCTATCAGGCACATATATGCTGGTTTGTTGTATTCCAGCGATTTCTTTTACTTGTCTTATTACAAAAATTGCATCCATGCATGATCTTCCTGTCCGGAATCCTTGCTGTTCCTCTTGCAGAGTTATTAATTCGTTTATTTTTGTCGCTATTATTGTGTTGTGTTTAAAAGATTTATTGCTCGATAAATATTGGGGTCTTCCTTATCTCCTTTCTTGAAGAACATCAGCATAATCGCTCTCCTCCATTCATCTGGTATTCTGTTCGTGGTGATTGTTTTTTGAATAAGAAGTTGCAGTTGTTGTACAAGGCAATCACCTCCATATTTTAAGAGTTTATTTGGTATTTGATCTTCTCCTGGTGACTTTCTATTTTTTAGTTTATCTATTGCTTGTTTCACATCTTTTTGAGAGATTTCGGTCTTTTCGTCAGTTATTATACTTGGCGTTTCTGGTAGAGATTAATCGTTTTATTTTTAAACATTTTTTAAACATTTCTGTCAGGAAGGACACCCATTTATCCTCTTCTATATGTTCTATCTCAACTAGTTTTTTCACTTCTTTGTTGTCTTATAAAGCACCATACTTGTTTCTGTTGTCCGTAGAAATCCATCTCTAGTCCTTTTGTGAATCTTTCCCAGTTATTTCCAAATTATAATTTAATATAAAGAACTATAATAACCAAGTTTAATGACTTATATTTGTTTTTTAAAAACTTGGCTGCATTTTTTCTTTGATCTCCAAACCTATTTAAGAACAAGATAGGGTTTAGTATAAAATTCACTGACAATATTTAATACAGGTTTCGGAGTTTCTTATGATCAATTAAGATTTCGTTTAATTAAGGAAGTACCAATGTTTATGCAAAATAAAGCGCAAATATATTAACTAAAAGTTGTATAACTTTGGTGCGACCATAGTACTCGTTTATGAATGATATTCGTTTTTAACATTTACGCACACCGTTCAGTTGGATATTAATAGCTAACAGCTACAAATTAACACGATTGTGGTGACTTTAAACATACCCAATGTATTTTTATTAGGTATTAAATTATTGTTACAAAAATGATATGTTTTTTCTTAATTAGATTATTAATAATCGGTTTTAGTTATTTTGTCATTAAAAAGTAGGTTAATATAACGTAGATTTATTGCGATATTTTAATATTTAAATTAATGTAAAACCAGTTGGCGTTCAAATATAAAAAAATATTTATTTTAGAAATATGTCACAATATTTATTTATTTATTTAGCGTATGGGGTTACAGTACGATACATATGATAAAAGAATATTAAATACAAATAAACAGAGAAATTTTAAATATATAAGGACAAACATAATTATTATAACAAACTATACAGGGTGTTTAAAAAAAAGGTAACCCCGTCTCTAGGATAGGTAGAAAACTAAAAAATAATTGTGGTTTGCTTTGTAAAAATTTTTCGCAATGCCATCCGTATTTAAGATCAAGAGCGTTGAAGAAAAAAAAAATGTATACACATTTATTACGATTTTGCCGAAACTACTGGAAACATTGTAAAGAAATGTTATACGAATATGTTTTAGAAGCTGATACATCCCATCATCATCATCACACAGCTATATGTTCATCCACTGCTGGACATGAGCCTTCCGTAAAGATTTCCATCTCCCTCTATCCTGTGCTGCATTTAACCAGTTGGTTTGGATGCACTTCAGTTATTTTTCTAGGCCATCTGCCGTCGCTCATTCTGGCTAGGTGACCCGCCCAGTTCCATTTTTAAAGTCGATATTCTTGTGATGGCATCTGTTACTCCACTTCTCCTTCTCACCTCTGTGTTTGAAACTCTATCTTTCAGGGATAAGCCTAACATTATTCTTTCCATGCTTGTTTGCGCTACTCTTATTTTGTTCGCGGTGTTTTTTGTTAGAGTCAGTGTTTCAGCTCCGTAAGTTAGTACTGGTAAAGTACATTGGTCGAAGACTCTCCTTTTAATCTTCCAAAGGCTGCCCATGTAAGACCTATTCTTCTGCCAATTTCACAGGTTTAATTATCCCTTCCCAATCAAATCTCGTGGCCTAAGTATTTGTAGGAGTATACTTGCTCAATGTTTAAGTTGTTCACTGTTAGGTTTTCACTGGCAACTAGATTTGTCATGAACTTTGTTTTGCCTATATTGATTTTCAGCCCAGCCTCTCTGGATGCTAGGTTCAGCTCGTTCATCATTTCTTGCGCTTCTTTGAGATCATTTGTAATTAATATCAAATCATCGGCGAAGCGTAGGTGAGTAGGTGAGTTTTTCACCATTAATGTTGATGCCGAGGTTCTCGATGTTTGTGCGTTTGGACATGTACTCTAAAAGGTTGGTAAATAATTTGGGGGAGATGACATCCCCTTGCCTCACACCTCTCTCTATTTGGAAGCTAGGAGTATTTTTATGAAGTCTAATGACAGCATTTGCGTTCTTGTATAATTGCTTAATGATGTCGATGTAGCGATGGTCGATTCTGCAATCAGCGAGGGCACTAAGCATATTATGGTGGTTTATTGTGTCAGAAGCTTTTTCATAGTTCACAAAAATGATGCATCCCACGAATTTGTTTTTATATCTGACTCTCATAGAGGGCGCTAGTTACACGGTTCGTACCAAGTAGTAATGAACATAACTTTTTTAAAGTTAGATTTATTAATCAAAATTTTAAGTAAACTTAAACATCATTCAAGATTTCCATGGTAAAACTCGATACTGTGTACCGTTTTCGGAATATTTTAATTTAAAAATTATGAAGTAATAACCAAATTTTTTTTCTTCAACGCCCTTTATCTTGAATACGGATGGCGTTACGAAAATTTTTTATTAAACAAACCCCAATTATTTTTCAGTTTTCAACCTATCCTAGAGACGAGGTAACCTTTTTTTGAAACACCCTGTATATCTATATATAAATTGCGTAGCCATTCGATTGCCTCTGGTGTGGTTGGGTGGTGTGGTTAGGACATTCTGATACGATGTGGCGGATAGTTTGCCGCGGAGATTCACAATCACATTGTGGGGATTCTTTCCTGCCCCATTTGTGAAAGGAATCAGCACATTTCCCGCAACCTGTTCTAACTCGGTTGAGCTTTGACCGTAGTCGGCGTGGAAGATCAGATCTGTTGAATGTAGTGGCCTCCTGCAGTTTCTGTCCATACATTAGTCCATTTTTTAGTCGCATGAAAGGTTTCATTTAATTCTAATGCTGATCGGATGGCTGGATGTCTTGATTTGAGCCGATGATATTGTCCTGCTAAGTATGGGATGTCGGTATGGATTGGTAGGTCACAATATTAGAAGAGTTTTTGATAGTCTGAAGGCTCCTTATTTTTTAACAACACTTCTGAACGTATAGTAACACTATCTAGTTTAATACAGTTTTAATTAAGTAATCTGGAAATTTTTTATTTGTGAAGAAGTAAAACATTTAACTTAACAATGAACACTTAACTTAAGATTACTAATTCCAAAACACAGAAATACCTTTAAAAAAATAAAAGTAAAGATTCTAAAGCTATTTGCTGGCGAACCAACGTAAAGTTTAAAAGATAGAAGGATACAAGTATAAGCCCACTTTTACTTGTCATTAGAACAATTAATCTTGCGTAAAGATAAACAAACCTACCTACACAACAATGCAACTCTGGCCTTACCTCTTACATAGATCCTGGATCTCTACATAATTCAGCAAAATTAATAACCAGAACAGATGAAAATAATAGAAAATTATTATACAAGGTAGCTCAGGAGAGGAAAAAAGATTCATTACAAACAAAAACCAAACTAAGATGTTTAGCAATGCTTACAAAATATTACACCAACAAAAGCTAAGAATTACTTGCTCTGGAGAGAAACACAAAGGTTTAGAGAAGATAACTCACTGGAGCTAAAGTTACTAATTTTTAGCTGTTTGCCCCCATAGCTAAATGCAGATGTCTCTGGAAATTTTAAAAATGTCCTTTATTTAGCCGGGTAGTTTAATGGCATTCTTATTCAGTATATTTTATATAAACTAGATATTTCTTTTCAAATAACACTGCGTGTAATTTAAAGACATAAATAAGCTAATTTATACTATTTGTTATTAAAAAACAGCTTAAAATTTACACAACAAAAAATTCCTCATTTTTACCAGTTATTTGTATTAAAGCATTAAGTATTTTTAAATAAATCGAATAAGACATGTAGAAATTTCTTTCTATATTACCCGAATCGTAAACAATTAAGAAAAAAAAACAATTCAACACAATATAGCTTCAGGAAAAATACATCAGTTTTTAAATATTTACGCAAAAAAGTGGATAATTAAGCAATATATATTAAAAAAACAGTAATCGAATAAATTACTGCTAGGCTGCAAGTTTTCGTATTTAAATTTATGTTTATTTTAATTTCGACTAATTAATGTCACCTTGTTCGCCCGAAGCTACGAAATGTTTCTACAAGAATTTCATTGATAGAAATATTTGAAGTTGTTCTAAATATAAAATACACTATAAATTGTTACTTAATACGATGAAAAAATACAATATTATTTAGTTTTTATTTGTATTTTTTTCCAAAGGTAGTTATTAAAAAAAGAACGAATGAAATTGATGAAAAGATATTGGATATGAAAGCAGGATTTAGAAGGGGCAGGAGATGTATGGATCGGGTCTTTTTATTACGAGGCATAGGTCCTTTCACTTGGTGGTAAATGTTCGGTATCCTTTCTACGTGTCCAAACGATCTAAGCATTTTTTTATCTATCTTTGTAACCACATTTTCTTTTACACTACAGCGTTCTCTTATCTCACTTTATTCTTCACTTTATCCAACCGAGTCACTCCGGCTATACTTCTCAGACTACTCATCTCCGCAGCATTAATCCTATTTTCATCCTTCTTCTGCCCAAACCCAACATTCACTATCATACATAAGTGTAGGAACCAACACTCCTCTATGCACAGCCAGACGTGCCCTTTTTGATACATTCTGGCTGTTTGTAAAGCTATGCAGTGCCCTATTCATTTTTTTTTCTGCTAACATCCTTCTCGCAATGTCGCTGTCATACTTTCCATCTCTCGTAAACTTTGAAGCCAAGTATACAAACTCATTTACTTGTTCCACTTTTTCTCCCTCAATCAGAACTTTACAGTTTGTCATGCTTTCTTTTCTTTCAAAAACCATTACTTTCGTCTTGCTTACATTTATTTTCATCCCTTTGATTTTTACAACTCCTCTTCAGATGACGCTAATAAGACTTGATCATCGACGTAAAGAAGCCATTTAACGATCAAATCATTCATTCATACACTCTCTCTTTCAATCCATACATCTCCTTTCTCTTCTAAATCCTGCTTGCACATCCCATATCATCTTCTCAGTTTCATTCGTCACTCTTTTAATCAATATCTTTGCACACAGTTTGCCGACCATGCTGAGTAAACTAATACCTCGGTAGTTCTTACAAATTATCAAAATTATTAAAAACCTTCTCATTTAATTTTATCACTTCTTGGTCCTGTTTTGAAACACTGAAGATGACGAAAGTCAAAATAGTTTTGCAATAAAACATTATAAACACTTAAAACAAAAATATTCTTTTCAAATATAAAGGTAACTACTTTATAAGACTTGCCCTTATATGCACCACCAATTATTTAAGTATATGTACAAATTATTCCCCACTTTGTATATTTATTTGGAAAACTAATTAGTTTTTATTTATCGTCTGACGGCAAACTAATTTTGAATTTTGATCATCGTCGATTAGAAGGTCAGATAAACTTGTTTGTAATTTAATTTACTAAAATATCCATTTGAGGGTGAATTTTTTTTGATATTTTTAACGCATATTTGAATAAATAAAAACTATCCTCGCTATAATTTAAAACGATTCGTGTCAAATCAATTTTTAATTAATATTTTATTCAAATTGTTTTTTGATATCGTTTTTTTAGTTTTAAGAGGGGATACGGCAAATTTAAGATCGCTCCCTACCAACCTCTCGGCAACCCGCGTGTGAACCTGTGAACGGGCCTTAAGAAACGTTTCTTGTCACCTTTTTTTAATCATGGCAAATGACAAGAACCCTTGAGAGACGTCTTTTAGCTTTGGAGATGGATTTATTGGAAAATAACATGGTATGGCCGCGTAGAGAGAATGACAGATGAAAGGCTCCCAAAACTAATACAACAATGGTTACCTACCGAAAGACGACGCAAAGGTAGACCAAAAACATCATGGATAAGTGAAATACAAAGAGCTATGTCGGAAAGAGATTTGCATCCAGGAGATTGGGAGGATAGAAGGCGCTGGAGGCTGGGAACCGGAAGGCGTATGACGCTATGAAATCCGATCGAAAAAAATACTTACAAAAATGTGAACGATTATTGGCGATTCCTGTTTAATAGTACACACTTAACGTTTACGAATATAATTAACGCATGGGTCATAGAATCGTTTGTTTACATTGTTTGTTATATGCTTACTGTTCAATTTGTTTAACATAGAAGAATTAAGTTATTGCTTGAAGTCAAACATGTTTATTGAAAATATGAATCATTATTGTTGTGTAAATCACTGCTCTTCTTAGGCGAAGAAATATCCAGAAATCAGTTTTTATGCCTTCCCAAAAACAGGCAAATCCAGAGTTATATTTAAAACAAAGTTGGGTAACAAAGAGTTGATGGATAGAAGGAAAGTTTGAATTAACTATAACAGAGACTACACATAAAATTTACTCAGCTTCGACAAATAAGATGGCGCTAAAAGTTGTTGTTAGGAACAAAATAAAATCTTTTAAATTAACATTTTTTAACTTCCCACTGGATGTTATAGTAATAAGTACAATTTTGCGAGTCCCGAATTGTAACATATCTCCACATTTTAAGGTCCTCAAAGTCAAATACAATAGTTTTTACGTGGACGTCTGTGTGTATGTATGTGCGTATGTTCGTATGTGCGTTCGGAATTATTTTTCGTCTCGATTATCTCGAGAACAAAAAATGATATCGACGTGAGACCAATTTCATTCGACGCATAATTACGCAAATTAGAACAAGCTGTTTTTTATGGAGAATAAAAAAAATTAAAAAAATGGTAAACTACCTGAGGTTTGCAATTTATAAATTATACTATTTTTAATACAGAATTTTAAGATCTTTTGAATAATATGATTATTGCGTTAGGAATATTTGTCTGAAAAATATAATAACAATATTTTATAAAAAGAGATAGGTTTAGAAAACAAAAATAGGAATTGGAGAATTTTAAACTTGTGACAGTATCGAGAGAATAGCATTGAAGACGCCATCACTTTGAAAATTATTGTTAGTAATAATCAAGCATTGTTTATAACAATTAAATATTGTTACTAACAATTGATTATTGATCATAATTTAAAAAAAAAATTTCAATTGTCGTAAACAATTAAAAAAAGCTCCCGCTTATGAAATGATAAGAAAAAGTTTGAAAGAATACGGTTCACATAAACAGAATATTGTTAATGACAATTATAAACAATAAACAATTTGAAATCGTTTTTTATAATAATTATTATAACAACAAAATATGTGGTATTTTTTCATTCTTTCCTCTGGGAAGTTAGTCATGTGGACCTCTCGGGTCGCACCCAGACCACTGATATTTTTATTTAATATGACTTTTAAACCAATACTTTATTTGTAAATAATTACTTTTTTTAAATTATGTGTCCTTAAGAAATATCTCCAGACAGTATTAAGCATACTCGTAACTTTCAAAAAATATCGTTTATAATATATCTGAATAATATATTTAAAGAATATTAATTTTTATTTAAATTATGTATTATGTACCATTTATATTCAATTAGTTAAGAAATAAAGATAACTAATTTATTTTTATTCTAACCAAAAATATATTACAAATCTGGAAACGGCATGAGGACAACACTAATTTACTTAATTAGATATGTTTCAATATTTCATAGTTACTTATTTATGTTAATATACATTATACAGTGCCTCATTATTAGCTAAATAAACAATAAGATAAAAAAAACTCAAAACAGGTCGATTTATAATTTTAATTTACTACATTTTAAAAAAATAATCTTTCATGCAAGGTAAATAACCTTTGACTGATAATGTCAGCACCAGCTTTTTTAAGAAATTAAAATTTAAGGATTTTCCTTGCTGAGCTGATTTTAAAAATGTTTCACAAGTTGATTCAAATTGGTACAAGCTAGACAAAAACGCAAAAGTTTTTTGTTATTTTAACATTTTATCCATCCACTTTTATAAGTAATCCTAGCTGCTTAACTAAACAGAAAAGTATTTTTTGCCATTTGTTTTTTTTAATATGGCTTAAAAAACTGTCATAAATATCCAAGTAGATTCCATATTGTTAATAAAATTTATTATGTCGTATTCAACAAACTGTTTTGTTAAAATTCCTTTAACTGAAAGAAAGTAAGAGAATTAAATTTTAATGATGATTGGTGTTGGTGATAGGATGCGGACTCAAGAAGAAGTATACACATTAGGCACCCAGATCGTGAACGTATCTCCCAATCTAAGGTAAGCAAAATAAAAAGAAAATAAAGATAATTAGTACACATTAGGGATGTATCTAAGCAAGGTAGACCGCAATTATTTCAACGAGATGTAACTTTGTCGTCAGTACACGATCCACACTATGCAGTGTGGGGATTATCTAGGGATTTTTATATTAGAAAGTTTCCAGTATCGATCCCAGAACTGAATTCTGGGAGTTCATAATGAAGCAAAACGACAATAAGTTTATTAATTTTAATATTATTGATAACGTTTTATTTTCGGATGAGGCCTACTGAAAAACTCGAGTACCTTTCCTCATTGGAAGACCTAGTCTTAACAGGGGATTTTAATTATCGTGATATATCTTGGCCTATCACATTTGTACATTATCAAATAAATATTTTTATAGATTGTGTCCAAAATTCAAAGTTGCATCAACTTATCACTAAACCCACTAATTTTCGAGTCAATAATGAACCATCTACCTTGGACTTGGTTTTTACAAACGAGGAACAACTACTAACTGAACCTCAACTTGAATCCCCCATAGGGATCTCAGACCATATAACCATAACGGGGAATATTCAATTCAACTTACCTTTGGCTAACCCAAGCACAAACTTAATTGCACTGGAGATCACGGATGTTCATAGCGTGAAATAATAATTACCTCAACTGGATTGGAAGCAAGTATTAGGTTTAGAAGATGATGCAATAAAATTGTGGGATAACTTTTATAACATCGTCATGAAACATAAGCACCTATACACCAGGAAAAAACTGTTTACCGCAATTCATTGAAACCATGTATAAACAGCGAGTTACTATCACTAATAAAATATAAAAAGAAACTCTGGCATAAATATAAACTCTCCAGTTAAATAAACGACTAGGTTAGGTTAGGTTAGATTTCATGTGAGTGGGGCGTGGACGCCCCTCCACCGCGACCCTTAGTAGGTCTATTGTGGCTCACCCCTAGAGGCTACAGTTCACCGCACAATCCAGCCCTTTTTACGAAGTTCATGGTTGTATAGGGTGAGATTTTTTTAAAATCGGTAGGTTCTAGGTTAGTGTAACCAAATATGTTGAACCTTATTCTTCCCAGGCCGGGGCATGAACATAGTATATGTTCAGCAGTTTCGTCTTCCACGCAGCAGAACCGACAGTCCGTTTGTTGGTTCAGATCTATCTTTCGGAGGTGGTATCTCAGACGACAGTGTCCCGTAAGCAGTCCTGTTAGAATACGCAGGTCATTTCTGCTCCATTCTAGGATCTGCTTAGTTGTGTTTCTCGAGGGTTGTAACGGTAAAAACGCCTTCGAGTGGGTTAGCCCTGGTATGTCAGACCAGTACGTGAGTATTTTCCTCTCCGCCCAGTCCGAAATAATTGTTTTGGCGGCACTTGTGGTGACTCCAAAAACCGGTTCTGGTCCAGTGAACGTAGATTCAGCCCCCTGTTTTGCAAGGGTGTCGGCTTTTTCGTTTCCTTCCACCCCCTGGTGCCCAGGTACCCACAGTTGGGTCACCCTGTTGTTCGCACCAAGGTACTCTAAGGATTCGATGCAATTCCATACAAGTTTAGAATTTATCTTGTTGGAGCTTAGTGCTTTTAAAGCAACCTGGCTGTCTGATATTATATTTATGTTTTTGTTTGCTAGAGGTCTGTTGGTCAACTCTCTTGCACACAATTCGATAGCGAATACTTCAGCCTGAAAGATTGTGGCATACCTGCCATATTTCAATCTTTGGTTTCCTGCTGAAACACCGGCTCCAACTCCATCTGGGATTTTTGAGCCGTCTGTGTACATTACGTATTCAGTCTCTGGGAAGAGGATTTGTCCCCTCATCCATTCGTCTCTCTTTGGAAAGAGGACTTTGAACGACTTTTCTACGTGTATTTTTGTGGCTAGTAAGTCAGGAACCATCCCGAGAATTTGGTGGTTTTTTGTTTCACTCAGTATCCCGAAGTGATCCCCGAGTTGTTCTCCATTTATTTGCTTTTCCAAAGACAGGAATCTATAGGAAACTATCCTGGCCTCCCTAAAAAATAAACGACTAACAAACTTATAGAACTTTCTCAAATAATTTCCAGAAAACATTATCTGAAAGCAGACAAATGTATGAAAATTCTATAGCTGATAGTCAAAACGACAAAAAGTTCTGCAAATACATAAGATCGTCATTAGTCTCCAAAGTACCCACCCCTTTATTGCAACAGCCAGATGGGACTTTGTGCCAAAATAATTCAGAAACTTCCGAAATCCTCTCAGAAACCTTTTCAAAAACTCAAACTTATAACTTATATCGTTGAAAAAAACCCCATTGTTATGCTTATTGCACTGTTTATGATTTGAATCCTTATTTTAATATACATGTTTGTGGAGTTTTGAAAAAGTTTTTTATTTAATAGTGATGCTTATCATCATCACGTCTCATGTCTTACACGTCTCCATCCTTCTCAAACAAGCATCCGATCGGGGCCATCTTCGGTTTTCATGAATACGACAGTTATTCCACTTTTTTTTACAAAAACCTAAAAAAAATTTTTTAAATACATCCCACCTAAATCGCAAATTTATTCTCTACAAATCAAGATACGCCATTCGTTAAATAGGTACCCAGTTTTATTAAGGCAAAAGTGACGACTCCATTTTTTTAGGTTAAGTGGTTCAAATTTTATAGATAGGCTCTAATAAATTTTAAAATTGTGCTGAAACAATATTGTTGACAGCAGCGGTGGTCATGGAGCGTCGGCATTTAGCACGTGTTCAAATGGTAAGTGCTGAGAAAGTGATTGAGGGTGGTCTTTCGAAGGTGATATTGCACCTCATTTTGATTTGATTGGAGCGCGATTTCGCGATTTTGGCATAGTGGTCGTCAACATGCAACTTCGTTTCAACATAATCGATATGTAGTTAGGATTAGTGCATGCATCTGCACGCGAATAGGAGCCTTAGCAAATACTCGCAACATTAATGTGTGCCCAAATTTTTAGAAATAGACTACTTGATACTGGCCTGTATGCTAGACGTCCTTTGAATTTTGTAC
This sequence comes from Agelastica alni, assembly GCA_950111635.1. Lineage (NCBI taxonomy): Eukaryota > Metazoa > Arthropoda > Insecta > Coleoptera > Chrysomelidae > Agelastica > Agelastica alni. The sequence continues at coordinate 29,455,494 of OX467712.1, forward strand.
CCAGTGTCTAGGCACTTCCAGACAGATACGTAGAAAGTTTTTAAATTTTTGTGCCCTACACACCTTAGAGACCTCTTGGGGTTTGGGTGGAAGAAACACTATGTATTCCTAAAATAAATATGATGTCTAGAAATAGCTCGCTTTAGCACCATGTGAGAAGAGATGCTATTGAAGTCAAAGAAAAGACATATAATTCATATTGAAGATCAACATCATAAAATTAAAATGTGAAAAATAAATAAAAATAACCCTTTATTTTACCGACACATAAGACCCAACACGTGGTAAAATCAGCAGACAGGGCTTTCTGTGGTTTCTCTTCTCACTTCAAAGTTATTCTGATATTGGGGGATCTAAGTTAACCATAAATACATCACCACCAATCAAGAATTTAAACAAAAGGTATTACTAATAGTAATAGTATTACTAATTACTTAAAAAAAGCTTAAATTTACACACTACAATCCCTGCAGTGAAACCACACAAAAAATTTATCTAGCTCAAGAAAATGGGGTGAAAACATTTTTGGTTTATTTCCTAAAATATTAATATTTGCTTTTTTCTTTCTACTGTTCTTTAGGACGGCCTTTTATTTTTCTCCACCAATAGTTTTCGTCATGAATGACTAATTGTTTCCCGGGCCCTGCCCATCGTATTTGTTGGAATTTTACTATCCCAATATTGTCTGCGTCATTATAAATTTAAAAAAAGTGATACTTATTTGTAATCGTATTCAAGTCAGTTATTTATAACAATGTAACAAAATCTATAATTATTAATAAAAAACAAATTAAAAACAACAATTATTCCTAAAAGCAGTCAGACTTTGACCACCGAAAGATATTTTCTGAACAGATGGAAATGCGTTTCATGATTATTAATGACATTTATTATCTTTGCGTTTATTGCTGCTTTCTATAAAATCCGTTAGATTCCAATCGTTAGGTAACCGATAACACTGATCTAAACTGATGACGATCTAGAAAGCCATATTTTAGCTTAACGGTCGAAATACTTGTTGTTTAATTTCACTTTTATTTTTGAAAAAGAAGCAGCACGCAGTATTGATATTTTTGTGCAACTGAGACCATAGGGCAAGTTTGATCTTTTAAATATTTGTTATCATATTACACTTACATTACAACTTATTATTTGTAATGGTATAAAGGTATAGGAAATGCTTGACTACTACAGAGGCAAAAAACCAATAGAGGTGGTAAATGGTACAAAATTTAACATTTCCAATGATTCGCCAGTACAAGTAAAATAAGAAAAACTCAAAACAATATACTAGAGATCCTCTAGTAAGAGTCTAGCACTCTTTCGCCATATTTCAGCTATTTCATACATACATAGTCACTCCTTTTTTCCTTAAGGGTAGGCAGAGACCACTTCCTTCCACTTGCTACCGCTCTTACACACATCTTTTGCTTCCTCTACTTTCATCAGGGCTCTCATGCATGCTCGTCGGTTGTTGGTACTCTTGACCTGGCCTTTCTTTAAAACAATGTTGATCTGATCGAGATATGTTAGCCGAGGTCAACCTCTACCGACTTGTCCATCTTCTTTTTCACCACAGCGTTCTCTTATCTCACTATTTTTTACTTTATCCATCCGAGTCACTCCGGCTATACTTTTCAAACTACTCATGTCCGCAGCATTAATCCTATTTTCATGCTTCTTCTTCCAAGCCCAACATTCACTACCATACATAAGTGTAGGAACCAACACACCTCTATGCACAGCCAGATGTGCCTTTTTTGACACTTTCTGACTGTTCATAAAGCTATGCGGTGCCCCATTCGTTTGTTTTCCTGCCAACACCATTTGCTCAATGTCACTGTCATACTTTCTATCTCTCGTAAACTTTGAACTCAAGTACACAAATTCATTTACTTGTTCCGCTCTTTCTCCCTCAATCGAAACTGCACAGTTTGTCATGCTTTCTTCTCTTTCAAGAACCATTACTTTCGTTTTGCTTACATTTATTTTCATCCCCTTGATTTTTAGCTATTTTAAGGTGCGAATATTTAAAACTGGTTATTTTTTTTGTTTTCATCTACAGTCTATTTATCCTAACTCTAATTTTCTAGCTTAAATTGTAAGAAAAAAGAATTAGGAGAAAAAGGATACGACTGAAAAGTTGAAATTTGTTTTTTTGAATGTTATCTCCTTGCAATTCTTTATCATGATTGTTTTATCCACTACAATAGCAAAAATATGGCTGATCCAATCAAAAGTAACATAAACATTATCCGTTTTGCCGACGACACAGTAGTAATAACCCAGAGCAGCGCGGACCTACAAAGAATAATGGACAAAATCGTCAATAGCAGTGAATATCAAGAAGACAAAATTCATGATTAGCAGCAAAGCAAATGTCCAGGAAAATTTATAAATAGAGAGAGTGAGAGAGTACAAATACCTGATGGGTACCATGTTGAATGAGACTGGAAGTCACTCGCGAAAAATAAAAGCCAGAATAAGTCTAGCTAGAGATGCAGTTACGAGCATGCGGAAAGTATTCTGCTCTAGTGATCTAAACTTAAGTGATCTTATGTGATGTTAATTTTTTTCAATCCTCCTCTATGGAATGGAGTCGTAGAAAACTAACAAAGATGACTCTTAACAAGACTTCAGGCTTTAGAAATGTGGGTTTATAGACGAATACTTTAGTTTTTTTGGCCGGAAAGAGTAACAAATGCAGAGATATTAAGACGAATGGATTAGGAAACAGAGAAAGTGGACACTGTAAAAACAAGGAAACTTGCTTACATGGGTCACATGCGCGGAGAAGGGTACCACATGCTACAACTAAGGGAAAATTCAAGCAAAAGAAGCGTAGGAGGAAGAAGCACTTCATGACTGAAGAACTTGGGAGTATGGCATCACTGTAAATTAATAGAATATTAATATATTATTCCGAACAGCCGCATCCACATTAAGAATGATAGTTAACCTTCTAAAATGAGACAGCCGTAAAGAAGAAAAAGGGGACCTCCTTCGGCCAATGTATACGTTCCCTTCTAACTCCGAATGTCCTGGGATTCATACCAGTGGGACATTATTTATGTCTGATATGTCCTCCAGGGCATTCTTGCAATCCATCACTTTTCGTGAGGTGATAATCGGATAATCGGCCGTCATCACTACTTTGCTATAAGAGCAGATTGTTATTTTTTTAATTAAAAAGTTTTTGATTTTCTTAACGCAGTGTTTAATATGTTATATTAAAACATTTAAGCAACTATTTTCAAAATTCAAAATTTGCTCCATTTTCAAATCCGAATCTCTTTTTACTCTTCGTCAGCCTTTCTCCATCTACTGAACGTAGGTCTCCCCTGTCTTTTGCCATTCCTTTCTGTCCTATGTTTCCTGCTTTTTTCTTGATGTCATCAATCCATCCTTGTTGAGGTCGCTCCAAACTTATTTTTCTGGGTCTCCATAACATCGTTTGTTTTGCCCACCTTTTATTTTCTTGTCTGTTCCGAATTACATAATTTAAACATTTTGAAGGATTTGATTATAAATTTTATTATTGTATTAGGTTAATAAAATAATTATAAACAAATCTTGATAATAGGTATAACAACATTTTTTTGAGAAACATATTTTCTTTTAGATTTATATTCTTTAAATTTTAAACCAATCAAAACGAAATCTACATAAAGCAATATTCACCATCTGCTAGTTTAATTTTTTTTAATTTATGCTATTAATAATATTTTAAAGTTACGAGTTTTTCCTGATAGTTGATAGCTTCATTCAACAACATCGTATCCTTGAAGTTTTCTGGGTTTCATTGAATTCTTTATTTATTATTTTTAAATTACATTAATTTTGCATAATGTTTACATGCCTATTTAATTTCAACGTTTAATTATCCGGAAAATTTTGTTTTATAAAATTTATTACATTTTGGAAAAATAATTTGACTGTGTATATCTAAATTATCAAAAAATATGTAGGTGGTCAAAGATACTGCAAATGATGACATTCTAATTAATGAATTCCGTTTTAACGAAAGATTTTATGGTGTGATAAAATAAGCAAGAAAATTTCATGAGACTTTTATTTATTTTTAAAATTTCATTTCATTTTTTTTTCTCCTATGCATTTTAAAGTATTAAAAAATCTGTTTAATTAAATTTGTTGAGAAACTTTATCTGCATTTATTCCAAATTATTAAATAAATCATTAAAAAATGTGAACGTAACAGTAAACATTTGTTAAGAAAATTATTTTAAAAAAAACCCTAGGCAATAGTTTAAAATGATAACATTTCTTTCATTTTTTTAAATTTTTAGATAAGTTTATTTTAAACTAGCTATTTCCTGCCGTAACTAGGTATATTATACAACATTCGTATAATAAATATAAATTAATAAATTCAGAAACAATTTAGTTGCTAAAAGTACGTTTATGTTATTGAAAGTTTTATTTTTTAATTTATTTACAGTATTTGAAAATCGTACCTTACCCTTTACAACAATAATCGTTATCAAAGTCTTCGACATTTAGTAAAAGCACAGCCTTCCATATAAAAAACATATTATTAAAATCAGATCCCCACTGATATTAAAAATAATAATAATGGTTTATTTGTCAATCACATACATACATACATACATAAAGTCACGCCTTTTTCCCATAGGGGTAGGCAGAGACCACTTCCTTCCACTTGCTACGGTTCTTACACACATCTTTTGCTTCCTCTACTTTAAATCACATACAATAGTAGTAAATAAAAATATACATATAAACAGAAATAACCACGAAGTAAAACGAGTTACATGTGTGTGGTATGAGAAGACAAGACATTTAAAAATACAAAAATAAACTATATAATACCTACAATATAATAATATATACAAACTTTACAAATTTACAAATAATATTGATTATAGTTGATTAATTGGGCAAGAAGTCAGGGATAGTTTTAAATAATTTTTACGTTTCGAATAGTTCCCACATGACCTCACGTGGCACAGTTAAGACAAAGTTTTTGACCTTTCGTTTATACAGCGACAACCTGAGTTTCTCTCTAATATCACAAGGGAGCGAGTTATAAATTTTCGGACCCAGAACATCTTTGTCCAATACTTTTTTGCATATCAGGCGTGACAAAAGTTGATTTATGTCGAATGTCATAACTATGACATAGCATTTTTAATTCATTTTTGTATTTATATTGGGTTATACTTACATTTACAAAATAGAGTTGTCTAATATCAAATGCGCATGTCTCCCAAAATAAAATATTACTGGAACAATCATAACCTCTACGAAGTATTGTTTTAAGGAACCTTTTTTGAAAAGTTTCAAGAGTTGATAAGTGAGTTTTCATCAAGCCACCCCAACCTATAAAGTGATATTTCACTAAACTTTTATGTACATATTTGAGTTTTTTGTCTAAAATTAAGAATACTAAATATTTTTTTAAATTTATAAAATATACAACGTAATTTTTTTAAGTGGTATTCGACGTGTTGGTTACATTTTAGATTAGAGTCTAACACAATACCAAGATATTTAATTTTTCTTCCAGCTGGGATAAAACATTGACTACAAGATCATAACTAGGGAGAACATTGCTGTAGGAACTAAATGGTAAGTAAATTGTTTTTTTAAAGTTTATTGACAAGAGCCTGTAATCAAACCACATCTTAATTGTCATGTTTTAATTTTAATTTTAGATTAAACCAGTTGATATCTACGCAAAACAAAACAGTGTCGTCGGCAAAACTAATAATTTTGCAATTAGTATCTAGTAAGAAAATATTATTTAAATATATGTTAAAAAGTATAGGTCCCAGGACCGTCCCCTGAGGCACCCTACATGTAACATTTTCTTCTTGGCTTAATGTATCCCCTATTTTAACCTTTTGTTTACTACTAAAATGGTATAGTCGACGGTGTCGAAGGCCTTAGCTAAATCTATGAAGACACCGACGGATGGCATGGTCTTATCAATACTGTAATATATATTTTCAGTGAGTATTTTAATTGCATTCTGAGTGGAACAGTTCTGCCTAAATCCGTATTGTAATGGCAATAACAACTCATGTTTTTCCTCCGGGTCTTAGTTTTGCAATATATTCAAATGAAAATATTATTCAATAAGGTTTGAATGCAAAATAACTCACAAAATACTTTAACAAACTCCCAAAATCACAATTAATTCGAAACTCCTGTCAAGTCTTTGACATTTAGTAAAAGCTCAATTTTATTAAAATTGGTTTAATTATTTTAACGTGATGCTCGAAAAAAAAACAAAAATACGGGCAAAAAATCAAAATCTAAAAATCAATTTTTTGGAGTCAGATACCTAAACACCATATCCTTACCTTTAATTTACAGACACTGACACACTTCAGTAACAGTTTTATTATAGTTGAGGTTATAAAAACTGTTAAACCACATTAACCCGAACGTTAAAAATACCGTCACATATATAATGCTAAGCGTAAAACACGAAGGTTACAAAGATCTCTTTTACGCAGAAGAGTACCACACGCTGTTTAAGTGGAAAGTATTATTTTCTCTTTTCTGCCCAAATGGTTTATTTGCGGTGGTTTACAATGTGTTTTTTATTTAAGAAGCCACAAAATTTATTTTACATTATATAGGTATAGGTATAACCACTGTCATTGTGATCCTCTTCTTCGACAATCTTAAAAGTGTAGATAACCACGAAGCTTTATATTCAATGTAAATATTTTAATAGATAATTTAAGATATACAAAGTAAACTACAAAGTAATTTTCATCCTCCGAAACTAATCCTTAAACCACATCAGCCACGTCTCGCTAGAAAGTATGGCGCACTCGTTGTCCCAAGCACTCAAAAGGTCCCCATCACTGGAAAACCGTCTTTCTTCAGCTTTAATTTTACACGGTCCAAAGTCGCAGGGTGCAAGGTCTGGACTGTAAGGAGGATTTGAAACGATTTGAAAAATACAGCTATCATTTTCTTCTTTACTGATCAGGATTTTCTGACTGCTACGGGTGTATCCTCGTCATGAAAGTCCCCAACTCTATTTTGAGACTTGGTCGGCACATTAATATATTATAATAGCACAACCAAGTCTCGTTACCTCTCACCATGTTGTTCACATATCGGGATTGTCCCTTATCAAACATTTTCAGCGTCTCCCGGCACCATTTCACACGTCGTATCATCTGGTCTTCACCCATAGAAAACAAAGGAACGAACAATGGAATTAAACGAAGTAGCGGTGCATTTAGACCTAAGGTTTTCTAGATCTAGTGAAAAGTCACTCGCCTATCTTTGTCAAGCATTTTCCTCACAATAATAACGTTTTCCTTCGTAATGGAAGTTGGTGCAAGAGTCATTTCTTCTAAGCACTGGTCTATGTTTAAACCACGAGCGAAGTTATACCGCAAAACCACCCCAAAATTATATTTCTTGACCAAGATGCCATAGCACGCTCCTTAAACTATAACTGCTGACAAACAACTGAACCCACCGGCTTGGCGCAACGGATAGTGTGCAAGTATGAACACGTCTCAACAGACTTCTGCGCCACGTGGTTGCATCATATTGCAAAACTTGTTTTCGTTGTAAATATGTACTAGTAATTAATCATAATACAAAAAAAAATGGGGAAAATATAATATTTAATAACCCTTTAATTAAATGCACGGTGTTTGGTTACTCAAGAGATGTCGCTAACAGCGGTATTACTGTAGTTAGGTCTAATTATAAGCTTTTAAGCAAAAAAGTTACATTGAAAACAGTCATGTAAATTTTGTCTGGTTTTGAACAAACACAGAAAAAATCCAATATCGGTGTTTTGGAGACAGGAACCTCTAAATACTATATCTGAACCTTTTTTTGGTTCCTTAGCGCGGCTAACGGGTAATGCGATTTAGTATAAATCGTCACGTAACGAAATGCATCGGTAGTTCAGTGGTAAAATGCTCGCCTGTCACGTGGGCAGCCCGAGTGACAGTAATTTTCTCGTCAGTAATTTTATTTATATGTTAAGAATTATTTTTTACTCTTAGATCATAGGTGTATATTTTTTTATTATTGCAATTAAGTTTGAAAAAATGAAAACTACAGCAAATGTGTGTAATACAGATTTAGAAAAGTAACTTGATAAAATTGTATAACTTGATACAAGTATTTACTGTTAACATTCGTTTATTGTACTTGTGATTTGAGTGTTTACTATTTATTTTACTATTTAAATTATAGGGACACAAAAGTGAAATCATGTGTTCAAACTCCAAAAGAGTATAGAAAGCGCAAATATCAGAGTGCAAATAAAAGACCGAAAACCAATGCTCAACGCCAACAACAATTCCGGCAAAATCAAAATAAAACGAGCGAGCCTTACAGTAGTCGCTTATGATGATATTTGACATCTCACCTTAGTAATAAGCAATTTTAAAATTATATTCTGAAAAAATGGGTCAGGTATTATTTGAAATGATTTTTCGTAACAAACAATAATTTTTTTTAATGAAAATTGTATTGTATTTAATTGACACTGGGAGTGACAGAAATCAACCTCAAAATTTAAAAAGCTAAATACTGAAATATTTTATTCGAATAATTATTTATTACTTGCTTGAATTTTTTATCAATTATCTGCACTTTATTCAGACTTATTATCAACAGTAAATATTTATTGATTTACGCATATAACAGAAAACTTTATACACAACACTGTAACTTAAGTGCCTAGCTGATGGCTGACAGTACCGACCTCTCGGAAAATTGGTTGACGGCTATCTGACGGCCAACTCTACCACCGCGACTTTCTGTTACATTTTACGAAATCACTCCCACAGATTGCAAGAAAGTTAGATGAAAGATGTTACACATCTGTTACACACTTTCGTCCCATTTCATGAAATCACTTCCACAAATTGCAATATTAAATGAAACTTTCTGATGTAATTCGTTCCTTTAGATTATCGGCCTTAAAAAAATATATAAAATAAAAATTAAAATATACATATTTCATTTCGAATTACATTCGGAGTTGAGGAAAAAACAGTTTTATAGTAGCATAGATATTTAAAATGATTATATGTCGGTAGGTATTTTTTCTGGACAATTAAAAATGTGAATGAGTAAAGTGCCACATTGTGTTGGTGTGTATAAATTTGAGAAAGGAATTGCTTTGCCACGTATAAAATCTTAAATAAGATCACAAACGCTACTGAAACTTGAAAAAATGATTCAGCATTATGATAAATTCAGTCGTTTTAATAGTGGTACAAACCAGCCCTGTTTATTTGTCGGCGTCCGAAAATCGACCACAACTACGGTGCATATTAATGAGCCCTTTGTCGGCCGCCGCCTCAGTCTAGCAACTTTTCGAACACCGCGTCGCAAAGGTAAAAGGATTGTTTCGGACTCTCGAGAAAAAGGTGGACTTGTCTGGAATTATGATCTAGAAATATAAAAGGGTCAGCGGTTGAATATCTATGTGATTTGTAAAAGTATTGGAGTAAAAATTGTTTTGTTACTGTATCCAGAGTTTAAAATTACCGAAACCAAGAAAGAAGTAATAATAGGATTCAAGACTGTTGGCAGTGAGAGTTTGGAACGTTGTGACGTTATTAGTGAGTGACCTTTTACGATGAGCCAATCCAATCAATGTGAGCATCAATCGGATTCGAAGAAACCCTAAATCAATTAATAGCTCTGATCTGCGATTTGTTTACAATCTCGCAAAGTTCATTATTAAAATGATCTTTTCAATGCTTAAATTCAGTGTTAATAGCTTTTAATGTTAGGCAGTAGCTAAGTGGGTATATTAAGAGTCGTGATGAAATCGCAGACGGAATGAGCACCCCACGGTGCTTATGGTTACCCATTACCATTAATCATCAGTCCGAGCCCGTAAATGTGGTAGATATTAGTTGCTCATTTTATACGCGGCAAGTTTTGCGCTCATTACATGCTATTAAATGAAATTAGAGACATATCGCCGCAAAAAACATTTAATGTCAGTTCCGAAAAATATTTATTGTGACATGTATGACCGAAATGCAAAAAATAGAGTATTGTATGATTATAAAATTGCTGACAATTTTTTTTCAGCCGAATTAAATCAAAAATAAATGTGATAACTAAACGTTTCACCCAGATGTGACTGGGATTACTCAGGCATACGGAAAGAATGGTAACGCCGCTGGTATAGTTGAATGAATGAAATTCTAATAAATAAAAAATTGCTTTAGTTTTTTTTTTATTTATTTATTAAGTAAGCAAATCCAAATGTACAAAAAACAAAAGCGCATAAATATCTTATTAATTTATGTAAATATAACATTTGAGAGTATATTTAAATATACCTACACATCACTAGATTGTTAGTGACGCCTGGCGACTTAACGACGAGAAGCGAGCAATGGCGTTAAAGCGTAAAGCTGGAGAAAGGCTCTGAGGTTTGGGTGGCGTCACGGGAACCTCTGATACTTCGACTCACTCTTGCCTTCGACGACGGCTTCCGCAACGTAGATATGGGATTCCTTCGATAATTCAGTCAAGCTGACTCGATTGGTTTTTTACCTACTATAGGCTGAATGGTTTACTGTCTTTTATCGCCGTGAATTTTGTTATCACAGTAAATAAAACAAGACACTTGTCATCGAGAATATATTGTATATTTTAATACATGGAGCTTACAGTTTCAAGCCTCCTGTATCTTCAGAATAATTTCACTGGTTGTTAGCTTTGAATTTAATTTATTTTATCTGATTATATTAACGTGAATTTAACCACGTGGTGTTTTAAAGCGGTGAGGATAGTGTGCTTCGGCCGGCGTTGTGCATTGCTGACGGTCGAAATGCGAAAAAGGAAGCGGTGCTCTTAAAGCGAGCGTTGTGCGTCGCCCGGCTGTAGAAATGCGAAAGAGAGCTAAAAACCGGAAGCCCGATCTGATGACTGATTTTGTCCATCCAAGTACAGATTTGGGGTCAATGAATGAAGCTGATGAGCCCTTTCTGTCTACCCACTCTGTAAATTCCAGCTTCAGTTACTGCCCTTGTTTTAAACACTTCTTTGTACCAAGTAGCTAGTCTTTAATTGCTCCTATGTTTTCTATTCACTTTTTTCTGTCTAGAACAATTATTATAAGGTAAGTGTTAAATGAATATTTAGGAGCCCACTATTTCTTTAATCCTGTAGTGTTTCGATCAGTTACAAGTATTTTGTTGCCTCAGCAATTATTTTTTGTTACTTACAGTTTCTTTAACCCATAAAAGTATCCTTGAAAATAGTTGTGTCATCATGACAATCAGTAAATTTTCCAAGTTTTAAATAATAAATAAAGAATTTTTACCAATGTTAATGTTCTGCCGCTAATAAGTCTGTAAATTTAGTGAGATAAATACAAATAAATTACCTGCATGTCGAGGATAATATCTCAAGTTGTATTCAGGTTTTCTCATGATTTACTATCGTTTCATCTTAATTATAAATGACTATTAATGATTCTACTTATACCAAATGCATTATCCTCATACATAAAAATTCGCCCCTGCAGCGTTGTTTCTGATATTTGTCTTTAGTTGTGTAGGATTTCGATGTTGTATAAAGAGATATATTTTCATTCGTTGACAAAGGTTTGTGAGGGAATTTGAAAGTGCATTGTATACAGGGTACAAGATAATTTTACCAACCGTAGTGCGGTTTGTTAATGTTTCAGTCAAATCATACTGGAGATTTCGGCCATTACGCGATTACGGTGATGTGTTCGAAGAATATTTCGAACAATAATGTTAAACCTCATTCCACCCAATTCTGTGACAGTGATGAACAACTTGTTGCTAAAGAAAACGAAAAAAGTAATAAATAAAGAGTTTTTGAATAGTAATTGCATGTGATTAATTTAAAAAAATAGATCTTTCAATACTTTTAAGAGAAATTACTTTCGAAAATCGATGCTCATTATAACAGATTTTTTAACATAGTTAAAATAACATTAACATAATTAAACAACTCTAGCTGGAGCTGATCCATTTTAATCTCATCCAAAAACATTTTTCTGATAATCGCTTGCCATTTAACGTGACTTTATTACTGTCACACCTTTAGATTTAAACAGAAATTCAAGAAGCAGGAAATTGATCATTAAGATTAGGTCACATCACTTAATGTTTTAAAAAAACATTAAATTTTCTGATGAGCAAAGCGTTTGCAGATGCTGAATTAATTTACATTAATAATTACGTTTTGACCTGTAAAGTATTTAACAATAACGTCCTTTGACTTTAAATGTGTATAATAACCCTTAATAGGTAGCTGACAATTATTCACAAAAAAAGTCCATTTATTTTATTTCAAAAAAGAGTCGGACGTAATATAATTTTTGTTTGTAAGTACCTAAGCATTTAGGGTTGCAGATTACAAAAACGACAATGACTAAAAAACTTCAAAACTACATTTAGAACTGATTTATTTAAAAAAAAATTTAAGTCATTTGATACAATTATCTGATTGTTGTTTCATCTATTTACATTATTTAATTCGACGGGTTATATTCCAGTAAATAGTAGATTTAAATTACCATTCAAAAAGCGTGCCTGCATTTTTAAGTTTATTTTTACATACCTTTTAAGTAGGTATTCATAGTTAAAAATGTTGAATTCTTTTCAGGGGGTAGAAAAAAATTAAAAACTACCCCCAAAGTTACTTTTTTGAAAAAGGTTACGGAAAAAATATCAAAAAAAAATGTAGATATTAAAATTGGCTATAATATTAACCTGAATTAGGTACTTTTGGCATATTTGCAATAAACCATTTTAATATACAGCTCAGCCGCATGAAATATTAGAGAATTTATATAAAATCGAAAAATGAAAATTTTTTAACTTTTTTTAATCGCATCTACAAAGTGTAAGAAGTAATTTTAAAGATATAAATTTTTTTTATTTATTTTTATAAATGTTGAAAACATTTATATTTTTGTTAGTTTTAAAAATAATAGTAAAAATATTGTCTTGTGGAGAAATGTACAAAAAATATATATTAAAAAAAATTTTTTTCGAATTTTAAAAATATAAATATTTATATGTTGTAAAAAAAAATTATATCTTCAAAATTACTTGTAACACTTAGTAGATAAATTAAAATGGTTTATTGCAAATATTGCAATATTATAATTTGGGTTTCTTTCTGTTCAACTAATTCAGTCATTTCATGCCTTCTTAGTACAAATGAAGTATTTTTAGAATTGTGACAGTTCTTACCATTCTCGCGTTATGCCAATTAATTGCCCCAATATGATACATTACACATCAAAATGATATAATAATTTTATCAACAGAAAAAAATCAAATATTTGAAAGTGGTGCATGATGGACACCTGAGGTGGAACTTCCATGTCGACCAAGTGACTAAAATATTAAGGAACAGTTATAGATTCAAATATCTACGAAATATATTAGACACCTCCTGAATGAAAATAACTTATTGTACAATTGTGCAGTCTCGTCTTACATATAGAATAGTAGGCTGAAGTGAAGAAGCAATATCACATCTGAAAAAACTTGATGTATTACAGAAAAAATCTTCTTAAAAACCCGTTACAATATTCATCAGAAATTCTGTACAAAGAATCAAGAATGCTCGACCTCAGGCAACTATACTTGCTATAAATCGTTATTGAACAATATAAAAATCGAATAAAACTCAACTATGTAAATCACAAGCATAATACAAGACATAAAGCCAGTGCATATCTTGGCACGACATGCTCAAAAAAAACAATCGTCCAGAGAACATATATATATATATATATATATATATATATAATATATATATATATATATATATATATATATATATATATATATATACATCTGGCTAACCGGCTCTATAATTACTTACCACTGGAAATCAGAACTGCACCAAAAATATTTTTATTCAAAAAACAAGTTAAATGTCTCATCTTAAAATCAGATAGAAATACCATACATCGACTAATTGATCCCTCGTTCGCTTAAAATATACTCGCAGCATAATAATAGTAACATAATAAACCTACTATACTAACCACAATAAACACTTACATCTTTTGTTGAAACAAGTTTATATTCATTATATTTTTATTTTTCTTCAGTATCATTTATAACATAGATACTTAGGTATATACACATGCGTGTTACAGTAATCTGTGTATGTGTGTTCACATAGGTACACATATTTTTAGCTAGATCCTATACCTCATGTCTGATGTTAAATAATGTTAATTCTTATTGAATAACCAATACCCAATTCACGAACACCCACGCCCAGGTAACGCCTTAGTGGGGATTCACTCATTAAGTGTTGAGTTAATTCAAATAATATGAGTGTATCTATTAAAAATATATTTTATGTATGTAAGAATGTATGTCCCTAGGTGTATACATGCAGATAAATTACCACTTTAAATTTTAGTATTTTTTATATTTATTGCTTAGGTGGTACTACGAATAATTGTTATTTTTAGAAAATTTTCAATTATGAAAATTATTTCTGTCACATACAAGCCATGCTTCTGTGACCAAATACGTTTACCTTATTATTTATCATGTATTACATGTATATTTTTTCTTCGAAATAAACATACATACCGTAGGGCAAAGACCACTTGCTTCCTCTTGCTACGGTTCTTACACACATCTTTTACTTCCTCTACTTTCATCAGTGCTCTCATACATGCTCCTCGGTTGTTGGTACTCTTGACCTGGCCTTTCTTCAAAACAATGTTGATCTGATCGAGATATGTTCGCCGAGGTCGACTTCCGTCCATTCACACTCGCCTTATAAATTTGTTTCGTCAATCTTCCTTCATCCATCCTTTCTACGTGTTCCAACCAACTAAGCATTTCTTTATCTATCTTTGTAGCCACATCTTCTTTTACACCACGGCGTTCTCTTATCTCACTATTTTTTACTTTATCCAACCGAGTCACTCCGGCTATACTTCTCAGACGACTCATCTCCGCAGCATTAATCCTATTTTCATGCTTCTTTTGGCAAACCCAACATTTACTACCATACATAAGTATAGGAACCAACACACCTCTATGCACAGCCAGACGTGCCTTGTTTGAAACTTTCTGTTGTCGAGAAACTGGAAATGTAAGGCCAAAAAAATAAATTCTGGTAGGCCAAGAACAACAAGAACCATGAATACAGAAAAATTTATTTTAAATTAAGTTAATCAAGATCCAATAGTTAGCGTAAGTAATATGACAAGACAAACAAATACACCTTCTTCAAGTACTTGGAGTATACTTAAACATTACAAAAAAAAACAGCCCTTTATCCAAATTTTTTAAAATTTATTTTTTTTACGGACGAGGCCACCTTTACGCGACAAGGTATGTTTAACTCCCATAATGCACACTATTGTTGTGATGAGAATCCGCAAGTCAAAAGCTATCTATCATATTACCAACACTCATTTAAACTTAATGTTTGGGAAGCAACTGTAGATAACAAATTATTAGATTATCACACTCTACCTGGAAATTTAAATGGTGATATGTACCTGGATTTTTAAACAATCCTTATTCGAGATATTGGAAGATTGGTAAAGGTGGGTAGGTATGGATTAATCTTTTGGACTACACAGTTTGGTCGTATCTTAAGGAAATAGTCTTTGCTACAGAGGTAAATTTACGTCAGGAATTGGAAGACATTATTCAACGTAACTTTAATGACCTCATAGTTGATCTCCAACCGTTTAAAAGATTAATGGATTCTTTAGAAAAAAGGATAGACTTGTGAATTCGTGAAAATGAAGGACATTTTGAACACTAACTCCAATTGAATTTTATTTTACGTTCTTAGTCTTTATTTTAAACACGCCCCACTCACATGAAACCTCACCTAACCTAACCATTACTTTAAACCAGCATCGGTTATTACTTCATAATTTTCAAATCAAAATATTCCGAAAACGGTACACAGTATCGAGTTTTACCAAGAGTACCTTTTTGGTGTAAAATTAAATGATGTTTAAGTTTACTTGAAATTTTGATTAATAAATCTAACCTTAAAAAAGTTATGTTCAATACTACTTGGCACAAAACGTGTAACTAGCGCCTTCTATGAGAGTCAGATATAAAAACAAATTCATGGGATGTATCAGCTTCCAAAACATATTCATATACAATTTCGTTACAATGTGTCCAGTAGTTTCGGCATAATCGTAATAAATGTGTATACATTTTTTTTCTTCAACGCCCTTTATCTTGAATACGGATGGCGTTACGAAAATTTTTTACCAAGCAAACCCCAATTATTTTTTAGTTTTCTACCTATTCTAGAGACGGGGTCACCTTTTTTTTTAAACACCCTGTATGAATATGTTAACAACTGAAGAATAAAGCAAAAAATACAACACATGAGATGTTGCAATTAAGATAAAGTACCTACTTAAATTAAATAAATTAACATTATTTTATATTTCTGATAGCATTTAACAGAAAATCTCACTACGTAATCACCTATCTAATTAAAGTATGCATAAAAATTATAATCCTTTCAAATCTTATTTTAATCTGTTGCAAAATAAGCTTATAAATAAATAAATCCGCCATTAATAAAGATAAACAAGTTATCTAACAATTACCACAAATCCGCATTCGTTAGAAATATTAAGTCGCGCACGCGCATCAAACGAAAGGCGGGATCGAATCTCATTAATAACTAGGCTGTAACAGAAATAGGAGTGACAAGTGACATAACTTACTGCCAATGCAATTTTACATTCGTACTCATAGGCGTTCGACCACGGCAAACATTCAATTTTATCAACAGCGAATGAAGACGACTGGTACGAGATTTTAACAATTTTAAATTTATTAGAAACCTCGCTTCGACTATGTAGGTCATTTGAATAAGCGATTAATTCGTGTTTATACTTTTAATTTAACACAGTAGGTACATTTTAACCTTACGCGTTCTTAGAAAATCCTTACAAAAAATTTTATTGACACAAAAAGCGAAATATAAATGTTCGTTAAAGATGTAGGACACTTTTATAAAATGTTTTCCTCGCCAGTTTTTGCTTCTGCGAAAGTAGTTTCTACATCTGGAATACACAATTTTGAAAACTAATTTCGGAGCTACTTTGGTAGCATATTTCTTCATTAATCTGACAACAGTAAACTTCGCATAACTTAACCAATATCAATCTATGGTTCCTAAAGCATTAAAATTGTTTGTTTGTCAACACCTGCAATATTATTTTACAGATACCGAACATTCATTCTCATCTTTAGCAAAGTTATTTATGGGTTTAACAGCATGATACGTTTCTTCAATTTATTTTCAAACAAAAATAACATTTTGAAAAATAGTGTGACAGTTATCAGAAACACTTTTATTAGTTAGAAAACAGTATTTAAACTTGTTGATGGTTTAAATATCATTTTAAGTGAAAATGTGCCGTTGAATAAAAATACAAGACTAAAAGAAAGTTCAGTTATTATAAAAACATTCGAGTTTAATTTTAGGGATTTTGCAGTTTTACTACCAACACAAATACGTTTTATTTTATGGTTTTTATTTATCATTCAACAAAATATGCTGCAAGAGTATTGTTAAAAAATTAACACCAATACGATAGAAGACATAAAAATTTACAATTGAAAAAAATAGAAATGCTTTTGTTAAAAAATAGTGTTGCAATAACAAGTCTATAAATATAAAATAATTGCATAAACTGCGTTTAATTTTCTTAATACTTTGATAAAAAAATTTATGATCTCGCATCTTATAAAATTTTAATTTATTAATTTTGAAATGTTCGCAGCGGAGATGTAAGAACTACTGAGGCATTAGTTTACTCAGCATCGTCGGCAAACTGTAGATATGCAAAAAAAATTATTAAAAGAGTGTCGAATGAAACTAAGGAGATGATATGGGATGTGCAAACATGATTTAGAAGAGAAAGATGTATGGATCAGGTCTTTTCGATACGAGACATAGTCGAAAAATTCTTGACTAGAAGCTAAGCTATTTTTTTGACACTATTTTTAAGTCGGAGTTTTTAATAAAAACTGTCCACATAAGTACATTGATCTAGTTCACATTAGTGCGATGGTTTAAAATTTCTACCAATTTATATTTGTGCTTTTTAAAGTCAAAGAAAAATATTAGCAAAAAAAACGAAGGGTGTAGCTACTGAGGTCTAATTTTCTAACTGCTTCATACGTATAAAACATCATTGTTAGTATAGGTTTTAACGAGGTTTTGGATAGTGTAATAGGTATCTTTAATAATGGAGTTAAGTACCTATACAGATATGAATAAAAATATTTGTGGAACATAAAAATTTTAGTGCAAAAGAGTGACACGGACAATAGCCAGTCGACCATCACAAAACATAATAAATATTCGCTATAAATAATCAAGTAATTACCTACACTACTCTAATTTGAATTGTCCCCACTTCGGTGACATGTGTTTGCTCCGTTAGCAATCAGTATGAAATGCGACGGGGGGTGTACGTCTAACTTATCAGGAAAGAGACCACGATGTATGCCAGAAATCAAATTTCTCTTCTAAAAATGTTTTCAATTTTACCATAACGACTTTAACAATAAAATAAATATTCTACGAATAGAAAAACATTACATTAACTTCTGAAATATTTTTCTCTAAAATCTTAGGATTAATATCTAAGCATTTTAAATTTAAACTTAACTTACTACAGTTACTTGTTCTTCTCAGTTTCTAATACTGCTCTTTTGCTCACATCACTGGTGTGGCTACAGTTCTGAAAATTAAACAAAATATTTGAACTCTAAAAAAAACACACAACAAGGCGGTTTATTTGATTCTTTATTGCATTAAATTTGTAATATTGTTTTATAGAATTTAAATTTTTAGTTTATTTTTCGGGAGTTATCTAATGTTATGTTTTTTAATTCGTAAAATATTTACGGTAAAATTAAACACATTTTTAAAAAAAAAATTATTTGATCAATTGCATACGTCAGATGTACATTTTTATATACTGATTGTTAACGGAGCAAACATATGTTTTTTGTTTTTTTTTATGTTCTGGTTCCCACGAAAAGGGATATCCTGTAATGTTCAGAGAACATCGTGGGAACCAAGGGAAAGAAGGTAGGAGTTGGTGTTCTTCTTAAATTTCTGAAAGTTGTATGCCTCGGGGAACACCTCCCTAGGCAATGAGTTCCAAAGCCTCGCAATTCGTTGGATGAATGAGTCTTTGGAAAGTGATGTTCTGCAGGTCTCCAAAGTGACCACGAAGGGGTGTGAAGACTGAACTTGACGGGTTAATCTCGAAGAGACTGCCAAAGGAAGAACGATTGTTGATATTTCAGAAGAGCATCGCCCATGAAAATATCTATAAAATAGAGACAATAGAGACGAGACGAATTGCCCTTTTTTGGACAGAATCCAGTAGCTTCAGGATATGTTTAGGTGCTGCACTCCAAATATGGGAACAGTACTCCAGTACAGGTCGGATCTGTGCCTTATAGATCATAAGCAGCTGACTGGAGGTGAAATAGCTCTTGGCACGAAACAAAAAACCAAGTTTTTGGGATGCACTTTTGGCAATGGACCTCACGTGATTTTCTCAGGAAAGGTTATTGCTGATAGTAATACCAAGCATCGATATGGATGACTTCAGTGGTATGGTTACTCCTGACAAAGTTATGTTAGGCACAGTGAGATCGGCTTTTCTAGAGAAAAGACATGTCGCCGAATTGGGGACAATTCAAATGACTTCATTATTTATCGCGAATATTTACTATATTTTGTGCTGGTCGACTGGCTACGGCCCAAATCACTCTTTTGCATTGAAATTTCTATGTTCCGCAAATATTTTTTTCTTATTTGCAATACAAAAAAGAACAGATTCCTAATGCAGGTAACTCCATTGTTTTTGTGGATACTGTGGTAGAATTACAACGTTTGAATAATAAAATATCAGACCACAGTCAACAATACGGTATTAACATGTCCTGAAAACCAAGCCAAATGTCGCATAGGAAACTTTAATCAAATGAAAGATTTAAAAGATTAGATTGAAAATGAACAATTTAATCGGCAAATACCTTCTTTACGCCGATGATCAAGTCATAATAGCGTCATCTGAAGACGAGTTGCAGGTAATGGTTAATGTTATGCATGATGCCCTAAAAATCAAAGGGATGAAAATAAATGCAAGCAAAATAAAAGTAATGGTTTTTGAAAGAGAAGAAAACATGACAAACTGTGAAGTTCCGATTAAGAGAGAGAGAAAGCGCGAAACAAAGTAAATGAGTTTATATCTTCTTTCCATTCGGTTACCCGTTTCGGGTATCGAGCTATCACGATCTGTGATCTGTGAGATCTTTCCATATCCGATTGTCTTCCGCGGCTTTGAAACATTCGTTGAGTGGTGCTCCGGTTTCCCTGACAATGTGGTCCACATATCTGATCGGTGATCTACCTCGGCTTCTCGTTCCTTGTACCTTCCCCTAGACGGTGAGTTTTTCCAGTCCGTTTCTTTGGACGATATGTCCGAAAAAGGATGTTATTCGCTCAGAGACGATAGTGCGCAGTCTTTTTTTGATCTTCAATTATTTTAGAATCGACTCGTTTGTTATTCATTGTGTCCATGATATGCGTAACATCTTTCGCCAACAGCACATTTCAAAAGCATCGATAGTGCGTTTATCCGTTTCCTTGAATGCCCAGCACTCTGATGCATATGAGAAGACTGAGAATACTAGAGTTTTAACGAGTCTGGTCTTGGTGGATAGGGTTATGTCATGACTCTTCCAGAACTTAGTAAGCCTTGCCATGGCTTTTTTTGCAACTGCTGACCGCCTTTTGATTTCCGATGTGCATCCCCCTAAATTCGTTATAAGCGATCCCAGATACACGAATTGATTAACCACAGCTATACCATTTATTTTCTTGGTTTCTGGCCTGTTTGTTGAGTGTATATACTTGGGTTCAAAGTTTACGAGAGGTGGAAAGTATGACAGTGACATTGAGCGAAGGGTTTTGACAGGAAAACAAATAAATGAGGCACTGTATAGCTTTATAAACAGCCAAAAAGTGTCAAAAAAGGCACGTCTGGCTGTGCATAGAGGAGTGTTGGTTCCTACACTTATGTATGGTACTAAATGTTGGGTTTGTTAGAAGAAGCATGAAAATAGAATTAATGCTGCGAAGATGAGTAGTCTGAGAAGTATAACCGAAGTCACTCGGATGGATAAAGTAAAGAAGAGTGAGATAAGAGAACGCTGAGGTGTAAAACAAGATGTGGTTACAGATAGATAAAGGAATGCTTAGATGGTTTGGACACGTAGAAAGGATGGATGAAGAAAGATTGACGACAAATTTTTAAGGCTTGTGTAAATGGACAAGTCGGTAGAGGCCGACCTCGGCGAACATATCTCGATCAGATCAACATTGTTTTGAAGAAAGCCCAGGTCAAGAGTATCAACAACCGACGAACATGTATAAGAGCACTGATGAAAGCAGAGGAAGCAAAAGATGTGTGTAAGAACCGTAGTGGAAGTGGAAGGAAGTGGTCTCTGCCTACCCCTATGGGAAAAAGGCGTGACTATATGTATGTATGTATCGATAGATTTCACTAAAAAACGATTATTCGGTCTAAAAACTAGAACTAAAATAACCGATTGAATGGTTTATGTAAAATTTTTGTTGTTTACCTACCTAATATCCAAACTTAACGTTTATCAACGCTGGTATGTACGTGAACCTCGCGATTAGTGTAAACACATGCAAAGAAAGAAAGAACTAAATGTAAGTAAAGAACTTTTTCGTTTTAATCATCTACATTAACAAAATATTGAGGCTAATAGCCAAAACCACACACAATTACAAACCCATTATTAATCGATTGCTATCAACACGAAATCAAGCGTAAATAAAGAATATTTTCACTGTTCAGTAGATAGCCATTTATTATTTATTAGACGTAGGACATTTTTTCGTATTCTATACTGGGAAAATTACCGCTTGCAAATTTTTACGCTGGATTCCCACTACCTTACCTTTACAAAATAATTATCAATTACATGGATTATTTAATCTATTAAATGTAATATTTTAGCATTCCGCTCATAATGGTAACCCATATTTACCTATAATTGAACAGTGTTAGAATATTCTGCAATTACAGTTTTTTATTATGTAGTTTGTGTATGCATATAGATTTGCGTGGGTGCTACGTAGTCGACTTTTAATAATTTTTTCAGTTTTGTTTTTAAACTTTTATTTGCAACACCGGATTTGTGTCGACATTCGATGGAATTAATTTTAGGATCGATTATCAATGAGCAGCTGCTAATTCTTAGATACGTACCTACATACAGTTCACAGAAGAAAACAAAAGCCGCGGAAAATATGCCAACTATTTTCAATGTTATCGTAAACGACCAATCGCGATGCAAGGTTTGAAAGTTTAAAGGTTGGCGCGTATAATCGAAATATTACAATCGAATGATTTTATTAATAATACAATAATGAGTGCTGTCAGCTGTTATTGAAAATATTTATTGTTAGCTTGCCGGTGTTTTTCTGGTTTTTTGTAAGAAATATAATTGTGATTTATTCTTAACATGTAAAAGTTAGAATTCAAACATACATGCTCCTAGACGGAGGTATTTTTTTGAAATAATAAGTGTATTTGAACAATACCTCAAATTTTAATCCGAAAATTTATATTCACCTAGCCACCTAGTCAGTCTATATTTAATAAGTATTGCAAATGTAGTATTGTGTCTAAATCATGAATAGTAGTCATTAATCTTTTACAATAGGCCACTTAGGCACAGTTTTGAACAAGTTTAATAATATTATAAGTACAAACCTTTTCTCAAATACCGGTGATCAGATTTACCTACAATTACCTTCCAAACGAGAAAAAAAACTCTTTCAAATATCAATTTATTTAACTTTCCTAATAGTACTTCAATACAATTAACCTAGATCTAATTTTGCTTGTTTACAAAATTATTGGAATTTTAAAAACAAAACTAACCTTACTAATAGGGTTGGCAGTTGACACTTAATGTTATCGATAGTCGGTTTTCGATATGAAATGAAATATATCGATACCGAAACTACAACAACAGCGACATGAACACGCCCACCAGGGCTTTTGTTTGCTTCTGCTAACTGTATAGTCACGTCTTTTTCTCGTAGGGGTAGGTAGAGACCACTTCTCTTTACTTGCTACGGTTCTTATATACGTCTTTTGCTTTTTCTACTTTCATCAGCGTTTTCTTATATGCTCGTCGGTTACTGGTATCTACTTTCGACCAGACCTTTCTTCAAAAAAATTTCGATCTGATTGAGGTATGTTCGCCTAGGTCGACCTCCACCGACTTTCCACCACCCATTCACACTCTCCTTGTAAATATGTTTCGTCAATCTTTCTTTATACAACTTCTCTACGTTTCCAACCCATCTAAGCATTCCTTTATCTATCGTTGTTACTACATCTTATTTAACACCACAGCGTTCCCTTATCACACTTCCTCACTTTATTCATCAGAGTCCCTCCTCGTATATCTCTCATACCTACTCATATCCGCAACATTGATCTTACTTTTATACTTCTTCTGCCAAACCCAACATTCACTACCATACATATGTATAGGGACCAGCACTCCTCTACGCACAGACAGTCGTGTCTATTTTGATACGTTCTGGCTGCTTATAAAGTTATGCAGCGCCACATTTATTCGTTTCCTGTCAACACCCTTCGCCCAACATCAGTCACACTTTTCGTCTATCGTTAACTTTGAGTTGACGTATACCAACTCATTCACTTTTTCCACTCTTTTTCCTTCAATCAGCACCTCGCAGCTTTTCATGCATTCTTCTCTATCAAAAACCATTACTTTCGCCTTACTTTCAATTTCATCTTTCATTATTTTTGACAGCTTTAACAGATTTGTGAGGAGATGAATTTTACTCCACACTTTGTTTGATATAAGCTAATCAATAAACTATTATTGTCATAATGCGACTTTTTTAAATGTTATTTCTGATTTTATCGAAGACTTTAACAAAAAATTATAGTATAATTGATTTGACCACCTTAAAATATATTTAGATTGTTTAAGCTAAGTGTAGTGTTAGTAAGAAAAGTTGTGAAACCTTTTATACCTAAAAAAAAATTGAACGTTTATCTATTACCATAAAATAGTGTAAAAGAAAAATGATGCAGCTAAATAAAATTATTTCGCTTTGACATAATGTCAATTTTTATTTAAAACAAACGTTGCTAGGACATATCTCGATCAGATCAACATTGTTTTGAAGAAAGGCCAGGTCAAGAGTACCAACAACCGACGAGCATGTATGAGAGCACTGATAAAAGTAGAGGAAGCAAAAGATGTGTGTAAGAACCGTAGCAAATGGAAGGAAGTGGTCTCTGCCTACCCCCATGGGAAAAAGGCGTAACTTTATGTGTGTATGTATGCTAGGACTTCATCCAAATTCACTAAAGGGTGGTTTTTTATTTTTGCAAATTATCGGTTGACCTATTTTACTAACCAAATATATTTTTTAGAAAACCGTCATCAAATGTTAAAATATCTTAGTTAGCGAAGTGGCTCTTTTGTCACTCAGCTGATAAATACTTATATGTTTTAGAACGTAAATGTTAAACAGTTGGTCCTATGTTGGGAACTTATTTACGAATTTATTAATTGAATACTGAACATACGAGTACATTAGTTTCAATACATAATAATAATAAAATATTATCCAAGACTTACATAATTCGCAAACTCTTCTGGTAAATAGTCATCATCACTTTCAGACCTCATTTCTAATCAAACACTTTAAAACAATGACTTTATAGCTGTAACAATGTGACACGTTACGAAAGTATTGCAAACAATACCACCTACTAGATCGTCTTAGTTCAAATACAAAATGTTAGTTAACAATGAAAAATACTAAAATATTTATTTTTTTATTCTCACTTTAGTTTTCATGCAGTTTTCGAAAAAAATATTGTTTGCATCTCGAATGCGAAATGCTTTTGCGTTATCGAATTGTAACTCCCATTCATAATCGCGAAAGTATCATTTCGCATTCTAGATACAAAAATAACTATTTTTGTCGACCTCTACAAAAAATGACATTTTACGTACCATTTCCGGACGAAAAATCGCCTTTTTTTGAAGGCAAGTATTTTTCGTCCGCTGTGGTCATTATGATACGGCACGGTGCGAGAGCGGCGATTGGGTCATTTTCGTAAATCCACGATTTAATAAAAACAAAGGCGTCTGTGACTATGACTGTTTTTTGCTGTTTTCAAATTAATTACTTACGAAATCCGCATGATTTTACGTGAATAAGAGAAATTAGTACTCATAATAATCAAAAATGGATAGTGATAGCGATGTGGATATCAGTAACACTCCTCCGGAGCTGCGGGAATTGGCAAATACAGCCACGTTGGATTTACCCCCCCCAAAAATCATGAATTTTATACGGAAAACGATACAACACATTTATTACTTTCATAAAGATATGTAGAGGTCGACGAAAAAATGTAATATATGCACCTCGGCGAAAAACTGTCTAATGTCTCGCCTGCTTGCAGACTTTACTATAATATACAGATTTTTGTCCATGATTCATAAATAATTATTTATTTTAGAACCTTTCTTGTAAAAGATATTTTTTTAAATTTCTGTTGTAATAGGGATGTATTAGGTATATTGTTTCGTTACCTTTACTTATCGTTGCTGCAGTACCAAGTAAGCACATGGGGTACCTGCAAAAAAAGGATAAAACAATTGATTAAATGTACTTATCTTTTATCAATTAAAAATAAATTTTAATTTGCTTTATTTATATAGGTATACGAGTATACACTGTGTTCATTTGAAAAGGACCCACCCTTTATATTTCAGAAATGCGACATATTAGAATGAAATGCCGAAACACGTCAATTTTTAACTTTAGGGAGACACTTTTAAGCGTCCTAAACGTCAGATTCACCCACTACCTACTGGAGATACCACTTAAATTTTTTTAAATAGCGTTAGGTATTAAGTCATACCTCACTTAAAAGGTCTGGTAAATCTCTATTCAATCATATTGTTTTGCCTTCGATACCAGCCGTCTATTGTTATTTAACCGTTGTTCATTTAAACAATTTTTTTTTATTTTTTATTTTAGAAATGCGACCTATTAAAAAGAAATGCCGAAACACGTCAACTTTTAACTTAAGCGGGGCACTTTTAAGCGCTAAAGTTCTATACGTCAGATTCACCCCCTATCTACTAGAGATACCACTTAAATTTTTTTAAATGGCGTTAGGTATTAAGTCATACTTCAGACTAAGACTGAGCCAGACAACAAATCTTAGAGCAAGAAATCGGAATGGACATTTGAAGATTTTGGAAAATATTTCTTTAGAATCCATGTCTAAGCCGACAGATATCATGCCAGTTAGGTACGACTTCGAAATGCAGTTTTAAGTGGTTATAAACAACTACCAAGTTTGCACAGAGAACGGACCTCAACTAGGAAGGGATGCTTTAGTGTGGTACACTGATGGATCTAAGATGGATGAAAGGGTTGGAGTGGGCGTTATAGGGCAGCAAACAATAAGGTTACTCTGATGTGGGTTCCAGGTCACAAGGCAACGAAGAAGCAGATTACCTTGCCAAAGAAGGGGCAAATACAAAATTTTCCTGCCCAGAACCCTTCTGTGGACTTTCCAAAGTCCACTTGAAAGAAGAGGTTCGACGCTGGGAAACAGATGAAATGAAATCTCACTGGCATAAAGTGCCAGGACAAAGGCAAGCGAAAAGGCTAGTAAGTCTTTCGCCAAGGAAATCTAAACAGCTTCTCGAGTTGGACAAGAAAGACTTAAAACTGGTGACGGGACTCCTTACTGGACACTGCCCTCTAAGGTACCACCTGAAAAAGATGGTCAAAACAAAAAGTGATAGTTGCCGCTACTGCGAGAACTTCGCTGAAACTGCAGAACATTTGCTTTGCGAATGCCCAGCGCTTTTCTGCAAGAGGCTGAAGTTTCTGGGACGGGCCTACCTAAAGCCCTTCGATATCAGAAACTTAGCCCCCAGGAAACTGATAAACTTTACTCGAAGTCTCGGAATCCCGGGCCTTGAATAGATTAAGGGTTATGCACAAAAGATCTGATAGGTCGAAGTGCTTGAGAGGCAGCATGGCCTTCACGACCCACCCCTAGAATCTAAGTCATACCTCACTTAAAAGACACTTTTTAGCGCTAATGTCATAAACGTCAGATTCACCCTCTCCCTACTGGAGATACCCCTACAATTTTTTTAAATGGCGTTAGGTATCAAGTCATACCTCATTTAAAAGGTCTGGTAAATCTCTATTCAATCATATTGTTTTACTTTTGATACCAGCCTTACATTGTTATTAAATCGAGGGGGTTGACACATATCTGTATCGTAAAAATGTGTCGTCCTGCTTGGAACAAAAATCGAAGAGTTTCGGCATTTCCTTAAATTCTTATAAATACTGCCAAATATCGGGATGGACCGTATTCTGTGGCCCACTCTGTACCAGGATTGTTGCGGATACAATAATTTTGACATCCTCGGATGGGGATGCGGATTATTAAAGGTTTACACCCACGGATTTAAGAATTTTTTTTAACCTTTTTCTGTTTTAAGTACCCACATAAATAAATGAAAATCGATTTAATTTTAATATATTTATTTAATCATATTTAAAGAATAAAACTAAACCAGTTTTTAGTCTTACTTATTAGCATTTTGAGTCTAGAGTTTTATAATGAAAAACATAGTTTAATAAATTTAAAAATTGGTGAATTATATTTAATAAATAGCAGCCATCTCAGCCTCCAACCTGTTCCTAAGTGGATCATATATTAACCCAGCTCCACTAAATAATTGTTCGCTGGGAATGCTGGCTGGTGGCTGGAGAGTTTTAAGTTTAACTTGATTAACTTTCCACCAATTAAGTGAATTTTCATTAAAATCCAGTTTTTTCTTATTGTGATAAATAACTAATTCCTTTCGGAGAAGAGCATCGGGGTTAATCTTGACAGGTTCTCCTTTACCTTTATATTTACTAATCATGGCTTCATACACTCATAAATCCGCATCCGTAAAAGCTCCGCATCCATTGATGCGGATTCAAATATCCGCAACACCCCTGCTGTATACTATAATATATATAAATGTAAGAAATGGTTCAATTATGGGCCAGTTGGATTTTTTTTCTTCCTCTTGAAGTTAGCTGATATTTCTGATTGCGACGCGTCTCTTGATTGATGCTAGGCTTCATTGATGTCAAATGCCTTGTTTTGTGACTGTCACGTTGTGTTAACATAACAAGTGTTACGTAAATTTTCTTAACTATTTTAATTTGAAAATATTTTAACCTTAATTAATATTTTAGGTAAATAATTCTATTTCTTATAAAATAAAGGTAAAGTAACGTATAAAAAAAGCTAAAGGACCTTGGTTGGTGGTCAATTTGGTGAACCATTTATTACTATTATTATGATTATAAAATCTTTAAGTTATTTATAACTAAGTAACTCGTTAATTATCTAATATTCACCAACCAAATTTTTAAACTAAGAACACTACACAGCTTTCTGGTTTTAGGTTTTCTCTGTGAAATTTTTTTTTTATAATACTAATCATTTATTATTATTTCTGTCAGTATTTATTACTAATAACATTCTTTATTGAAAAATTGTTGTGTTTACATCTTTGATTCTTAAAGGTGTTAACTCAGTGGCCATAACAGATATTGGATTAAGTATCATGCATCAGGATTACAAACCTCACAAATGTATTAAATTAAGTAGCGCTGCCTTAGTCTGACTAGTTGTTGCAGTCATCGACCGGAAACTTCGATACCAATCGTGGATATAAGACTTGTTTGAACATTATATTGAAAGGAGAAAAATAAAATATTGTATTTGACTTAACATGCTAGACAAGCTATAAAAAAAAATTATAATTGAAAATTCTTATTTATATTTACATTCTTTTTGCGTACTAGCTGCCAGGGAGTTTTTGTATTGAGGGCATTACTGGATTTCAAAATTAATAAATAAAAATAAATTTACATTTAGGTCCAAACTGTACCTATATAACGCTAGTAGAAAATTGTATGGATAAATTATGTAGGTATACAATTGTAAGGGGCATTTATCATGTTACTTATAAAGTTTTTATGTAAAATAATACCAACAGCCTTAACTGAACAATATTCTGGTACAAGCACATCACTAGTATGAACCAGAATGAGCAAAATAATGGGCACAAAAGTAAAATTAATAGAAAAGCAGTAGAATTAGGTCTAATAGTAGTTTTATATACAATGTGGATTTTTTACAGGGCTCGTAACCTCTTCATAGTAAAACAGCAGTTCTCTCTCGTTGAGTTTGAGATCCTTTTTTAAACCCGTGTTTACAATTAGAGTACACGGACTAGAGTTCTTCGATTTTTTGGGCAATTTCTCCTCTTCTGAAAACTTAGCAGGTCTTCGCAATGACATAATTGTTTGGATGTTTCCAAAGGCAACAGCATGCTGTGTTCCCAAGTAGTCACCAATCTCTACTTATTGGTACCTTCTTTGACTTTTTAAAAAATGAATTTAATAATCCGCAGTAAGAATGGGTCATATTAAAAATATTGGATGATGGGTGTTAAAGTTTCTGATGTGGATTTTTCTAAGATGACTCATTAAAATTTTAAAGTATTGATATAATAAGCTTTCGTTAAATTACTTAAAGTCGTTATTTTGGGATAAATTTTTTAAAATTATTTACTCCTATTGTAATTAATATTATAAGCTGAAATTTTTAAATACTGTAGCTTTAGTGGCCTTTAATATGCGAAAAAAGTTTCATTTATAAATACCATTTCATTTTTACAAATCGTCGACTTCGCAAAATAACCGTCTTTTTTAAAACGTCCCTAAAAACTTTTATAATGACATTTTACGATGTTGACTAGTTTTATTAGCATGTCAAAATTCTACTCAGGAAAAACCTAGTTCGATCGAAATAGGAGCCATCAGCAACACGGTGAACTAAAACTTCGATGATATCATTTAAAGAAAAAAAGGTATTCTAATATGACGACTAAAAAGCATAAATAACCAATAACAACAATGAAAAGAAAAGATGTCATGACAATACCAAATGTAAAATTTTAATTACCGCTAAAAACATTTTTTATGGACTTGAATTAATTTTCTATTTGATGTAAACTCATTTTGGGCGGAGGTAATATTGACGCAATATATTTTCGACGCATATATTAAAGTGGTCGGTTAAATATTAATTTTTCTGCAAAATTTTCGATCTAATTCTATGGGTATTTTTGACTTCAATAAAATTAAAAACAAAATATTTTTAAATATTTACTGCACTTTAACTCAAAAATTAACCTAACGCTGTAAAATTAGTAGCAAGTATTTTCACTCTGGCACTAGAGGACATATTTAAAAACCTGAGATGGGAAAAACAGGTGTGTGTATAGACGGAAATTACGTTTCGCAGACGACATTGTAATTATGAGCCAAGATATAAACGTACTGGAGGAAATGATAAACGAACTTAAGCAAGCTTCAGAAGATGTAGGCCTGCAGATGAACTTCCAGAAGACCAAAATCCTCTCTCATGTAAATGTCTAAATAACATTAGATAACCACCACTTGAAAACCGTGGAGCAGTGTATCTATATGGGGCATAATATTAAATTGGGCAGGGACAACCAAACAGCGGAAGTCACAAGACGAATCGGCTTAACTTGGGCTGCCTTTGGAAAACTTCTCAGAGACCGTAAAGTCCCAATCTGCCTCAAGATAAAAGTGTACGATGCATGCATTTTCCCCGTTGCAACTTATGGCCTAGATACCACCACTCTCACGGTCAACAGCATAAGCCGTTTAAGAGTCTGCCAGAGAGCAATGGAGCGAGCGATGCTGGGTATTAGCCTGAGAGATAAAATACGCAAAACGGAAATTCGCAAACCCAGAGAGACAAAAAGGAGTGTTGGTAGACCCCAGGCGATATGGCGAGATGACCTACAGCTGCTAGCCGAAAAGAACTGGATACACACCGCTCGAAACAGATCGACCTGGAAAAAGATGGAGGAGGCCTATGTTCAGCAGTAACGTCTAAAAGCTAAAGAAGAAGAAGAAGATTTTCAGATGATTTGCGACGGTTTTTCAGATATATTTTCCTCTGCTTTTATTTGCACAAATTTGAAATAATTTGTATGTTTACTGTTTGTTCATTTTCCACATGATTATGTCCCTTCTGACTATTTGTAGAGATTTTTATTGTGCTTGGATAATTGTTTGAGTAAGTATGTAATTGTTATGACTGACGTCATCATAAATTAACACATGCATGAAGTAGAATGTACTTATCCTTCTAACGACATATCATTTTTAAGAATATCTTTCCTCTGTAGGTCAGTGGGTTAATACAGACGATAGCACACTTGACTCAACTTTCACATCCTATCGATCACTTTCGGTAAATGATACAAATAGACTCAGGCAGGAACAGATTGATTCCATCAATAGAGGTCTTAAAGCAATCGTCGAGTGGGGAACCAAAAATCTTGTTCAGTTCAACGCCCAAAAAACACATAGTGCCACGTTTTCCAAGAAAGTGAATTCCTCAAATCATCCCATTACAATGTCTGGAAATACCCTTGAAACAAGTCCCTCCATCTAGTTTTGGGAGTCACGGTGTCCAGTAATATGTCTTGGCATGACCATGTTGCTAACATCGCAAAGTCAGCAAGCCAGAGGCTAGGTTTTCTGTGGAAAGCCAAAAAGTTTTCTATTCCTGATCAACTGTTGACGACATACAAGGTTCAAATCCGACCTCTACTGGAGTATTGCTCGTACATTTGGGGTTCAGCACCAAGGCATTCTCTTCGTCTTCTAGATTCCATTCAGAAAAGAGCCATTCGCTTGATAAACAGTTCAACTCTCACAGATACCCTTCACCCTCTAGAACATAGAAGAAGAGTTGCAGACCAGTCATTGCTCTACAGATATTTTCATGGCAGATGCTCCAGAGAAATAAAATCTCTTGTATCACCATTGGCCACATTCGGCCGAAGAACTCGGCACGAGGATCAGTCTCACCCATTAACTTTCAAGATTGACACTACAAGGACCAATCTTCATCAAGAACTCTTTTTTTTACAGGGCTGCTACGGAATGGAATAAGCTTCCAAAATAAGTTTTTCCAGAGAACTATGACCTGCAACTTTTTAAAAAGCGTGTCCACAATCATTTTCTTTCTATAATCCCTTCCCCTTCTAATAGTCGCAGTGCGGGCCGTCCGCGGCCCACACGATAGGTCTACCCTTTTTGCGACTATTTTCATAAAAAAAAACATAGAATTCTTCACCAATCAGAATTTTTCTCTGTTATAGAATGTTTTTAAAAACTTAAAGTAATAAAACAAAATGGTCAGTTTCAAAAAAAATAGTATCATTTGTTACCTATTAATTTTTCAGTACATCCTAAATGTGAAGAATATCAATAAACAATTATACAATTATTCAAACAATTAATACACTATAAGATCAGAAACAATGGTCACTACTTTCGCTCTGCAATTTAGATTTTTCTTAATACACCTCTATGAAACTTCTTCTCCTTTGCATGTCCATTCTTAGAAAATTCAATTTTTTAAAAAGGACATAGTTTTTACGTATAGATACTTTAACTAATGTAGCATTAACAACTGCGGTACATCTCTAAAGGTTTAATACAAACTGAAATGTCAAAGAAAACCTAAATCACTAAAATTTGGAGTTTTAGAAAAGCCAGTATTGTTTAGTTTCCAAACATCTAGTTTACTTGCAGTATTAGCATTTGGTACAATGGTTAAGAGATTAATACCTAATACGTTAAAATTACCGTCGCCGCTCAATTCTTTTGATATTGACCTTCAATTATTTTAATAATCCCATCCATTTCTCTTGCGAACGGTAACTGTCAAACAAATGAAGGAAAATAACGTTCAGAGGTAAACAATCGTTTTAAACATTTTTATATTAAAAGCAAACATGTAAAAAGATAGCACATAGTTTAAATAATTAGATCGAGTGGATCATAATATTGACTGGAATAACCTGACTGATGATTCACAAAACATTCCCAATTTTGTTTCTATGAAAATAACTTTTGACAGCTCAATAATAAGTTCATCATTCTGGTAACAACAAAATTTTAACATTCACCTGAAAATATATTTTCATTATACCTACCTGAAAACACTATATTTACATGCCTATTTAGCGCACGCGATAATAGAGATTTGTTGATGAAAAGCTATAGTGTAAGATTAAAGTGTATAGAATTTTCAAATAAAATAAAACAGCAACCCTTTATAATTTTAGAAGTATCCATTTATAATTTTATTTTATTTACTTTAAATTCCAATACATTTTCCGATAGATAAATATTCGGTAAACCGTAACAAAATATTTAGGGTACCTACGCCATTGGTAACCAATTCGTTTTAATTCGGCAGTCGATGTGCTTCTGTTAAAAGTGGAGTAGGAACGCTGCAAGTAAGCCTTTCAATACCAAAACTATTCTACCAACCATCACGTTACTGTTGTATTTAAAACAACTAATTGACTTTTATAAACAATTATCTTAAACTAATTAACGTCACTTAAAAACAAATCATATTTTATGCTGATGATAAATGACTTGAAGTAAGCGGTTCGATTAAGATAAAAAACCTGAAAAATCTGAAGGAAGGACGGGAACTGAAAAATGACCAGGTGTTTAACTATTCCTATCGAATAAACCGTAAAATTTATATTAATGTTAAAAGTTTCATCAGCATTAGCTTGAATAATTATCCATGCTTCTAAAACGCATAACTATAAATAATCAAACGACTTTATATGAAAAATATGGAAAGGATCCGCCGTGTGATATTTTTCGAGACATAAATTAGTGTATTTTTATATAAATTAGGAATATTATTTAATGCATTCATAAAAATAATGTATTAATCTTTAATGACCAATTTAAAATCTATTTTTCGGGCAATTTTTTCCTCTAAGGAAATAGTCGCAAAAAGGGTAGACCTATCGTGTGGGCCGCGGACGGCCCGCACTGCGACTTTTAGAAGGGGAAGGGATTATAGAAAGAAAATGATTGTGGACACGCTTTTTAAAAAGTTGCAGGTCATAGTTCTCTGGAAAAACTGATTTTGGAAGCTTATTCCATTCCGTAGCAGCCCTGTAAAAAAAAGGGTTCTTGATGAAGATTGGTCCTTGTAGTGTCAATCTTGAGAGTAAATGGGTGAGACTGATCAGCGTGCCGAGTTCTTCGGCCAAATGTGGCCAATGGTGGTACAAGAGTTTTTATTTCTCTGGAGCATCTGCCATGTAAATATCTGTAGAGCAATGACTGGTCTGCAACTCTTCTTCTATGTTCTAGAGGGTGAAGGGTATCTGTGAGAGTTGAACTGTTTATCAAGCGAATGGCTCTTTTCTGAATGGAATCTAGAAGACGAAGAGAATGCCTTGGTGCTGAACCCCAAATGTGCGAGCAATACTCCAGTAGAGGTCGGATTTGAGCCTTGTACGTAGTCAACAGTTGTTCAGGAGTAAAAAACTTTCTGGCTTTCCACAGAAAACCTAGCCTCTGGCATGCCGACTTTGCGATGTTAGCAACATGGTCATGCCAAGACATATTATTGGACACCGTGACTCCCAAAATCGAGATGGAGGGACTTGGTTCAAGGGTATTTCCGGACATTGTGATGGGATTATTTGAGGAATTAACTTTCTTGGAAAACGTGGCACTTTGTGTTTTTTGGGCGTTAAATTGAACAAGATTTTTGGTTCCCCACTCGACGATTGCTTTAAGATCTCTATTGATGGAATCAACCTGTTCCTACCTGAGTCTATTTGTATCATTCACCGAAAGTGATCGATAGGATGTGAAAGTTGAGACAAGTGTGCTATCGTCTGCGAAACTGTAAATGGGGTTCGTGGTGGTTTTCAAGAGGTCGTTGATGTGTAAAAGAAATAAGGTGGGGGACAGGATGGAACCCTGGGGGACCCCGGCATTAGTTTTAAACGCATCAGAAGAAATACCGTCAACTGCCACATGTAATAGGCAGATAATTTACTTAACAATGCCTGGTGCCAAACGCGGTCAAAGGCTTTAGATATATCCAAGGCTATTGCACGGGATTCATCAAACTTTTCAATAGTGTTTATCCAGAGCTGAGTGACATAAGCCAGCAAATCTCCAGTAGACCGAAGTTGTCGAAATCCAGTTTATTAAATTAGGAGTGCGGAAAGTAAATTTTCACACGAGTAATGTACACTGTTTTTCCTACGACCACGCAATAATTTTATCAAATAAATAAATAAATCTGAGATATTAGTACACAAAATATTATAATTTAAGACAACATACTTTATTTTTTAAAAAAGTAACAATAACTATTATTAGGAACAAGAACTTTTTTCTACTTAAATATAAGGCTAAAAATTCAAGTAGTTATAGGTAGGTTTTTACAATTATTAATTGGGTGCATTATTATAAAAATTAAAAGTAAAATTGTTATTGCTACAGTTAGTAAATTGTAGTGGTGTATGCACGTAAGATTAGATTTTACATTTTCTCGGATGTTATGAGAAAGTCTATTGCTTGTAATAGTGCTTGACGTTGATGGATTTATTTGTGATATTGCTTACTGAATAGTTTCTTTAGATTTTGCACGCACTGCACCTACAATTTTAGATGCAATATTCATCCTGTTTGTGGTTAAGTCATTGATATACTCTTCAGTGACAGCAAAGGACTTCCATCCTACGTGTCTCTTAAGAGTGGTAATATCTCCTCCTGTATCTACCAGGATTGAAGCTGATGATCTTCGGAAACAATGACTTGTATATGTTTCACTATTGACATTCGAACCTTTACTTTCCCGCGCTGTCATTTTTGACGCCAAGTGTGATGTTTACTAAGGGAAGTGTACAATTTAGTGAAAATTTCGATATTTGAACGGATATGTTTCTACCATTCTCCTCAATTTTTGTTTACCTGGCTGCTACTCCAAGTAGTCGATACATCGTGAAGGGTGAAGCTATTCTTGCAGCAAACCACGTTATTGTTTGTGGTTTGTGGAAAATAAGAATGATGAGTGGATTATCAGAAACAATTTGCTCTGCTGGTCATTTTCACTTTCAACAAATTTATTATAGTCACTATTCAACAACTATAATCTTCACACCAATGCACGCTTCCAGGTAAATAAACACAAAGCAATCATACTTGCTGGTCACGTGATATTGATGCGAGTTTATTCCGCCAGATAGCGTATTGCTTAGCATTAAAACTCAATATGCTCAAAATACCTTTTGACGTTTCACACAAACTGTTCAGAGCCTGCTTGTTATAAACAATAAATACCTAACAAGATAATTACGTAATTGCCAGACTATGTATAGCGAGTTGATTATTGAAATTATTTATCGAAAAGAAATAAACACTTTTTTAAAATTCCTTGCTTTATTTAGATTATTCAGAATGTTTTAAAATGGATATTTGTTTCTATGAAACTCCAAGAAAAAATATATTTTCAAGTCATTATAAATGTCGTTTGGTGAGCGTCGGAGTTATCACGAAGGGTAGTTTTATTTTGATTATGAAAATAAAAAAAATTACACTTTTTAAAGAGATATCTTCAGATTTAGATATTATATACATACATATAGTCAAGCCTTTTTTTCGTAGGGGTAGGCAGACACCACTTCCTTCCACTTCCGCTACGGTTCTTACACACATCTTTTGCTTCCTCTACTTTCATCAGACTCTCATTCATGCTCGTTGGTTGTTGGTACTCTTAACCTGGCCTTTCTTCAAAACAATGTTGATCTGATCGAGATATGTTCGCCGAGATCGACCTCTACCAACTTGTCCATTCACACTCGCCTTATAAATTTGTTTCGACAATCTTCCTTTATCCATTCTTTCTACGTGTTCAAACCATCTAAGCATTCTATCTTTGTAACCACATCTTTTTTTACACCACACCGTTCACTTATCTCACTATTCTTTACTTTATCCAACCGAGTCATTACGGCTTTACTACTCATCTCCGCAGCATTAATCCTATTTTCATGCTTCTTCTGCCAAACCCAACATTCACTACCATACATAAGTGTAGGAACCAACACTCCATTATGCACAGCCAGACGTGCCCTTTTTGACACTTTCTGGCTGTTTATAAAGCTATGCAGTGCCCCATTTATTTGTTTTCCTGCCAACACCCTTCGCTTAATGTCACTTTTATACTTTCTATATTTCGTAAACTTTGAACCCAACTACACAAATTTATTTACTTGTTCCACTCTTTCTCCCTCAATCGAAACTTTAACAGTTTGTCAAGCTTTCTTCTTTTTCAAAAACCATTATTTTCGTAGTGCTTACATTTATTTTCATCCCTTTGATTTTCAGGGCATTATGCATAACATTAACCATCGCCTGCAACTCCTCTTCAGATGACGCTAATATGACTTGATCATCGGCGTAAAGAAGGCATAGATAAATTTAAATAGAAATTATATATTTGACAGCTTGACAGCTGTAAATCTTAATAAAAATTATGCAATTGACAGGTTATATGCGTTACTTTCCTATGTGGTCGTAGGAAAAATATTTAACATAGTAATTACCTATATATAAATACCAAGGTAATATTATTCTTGACTTGTATTGATAAGAGCAAAATAACTTTAAGACGATAAAAACTTAATCTTAAACAAATAATTTTTCCATACGTAACGTATAAGTTATTGTGAGAAAGTTCTTTAAAGATTCCTGCGTTGTAAGATAAGCCGTAAAAGAGGTAGGTAACCAAAAACCGTTTATCGCGATTATCTCAATTTTTATGGGTCAGAGGTTATTGCAGGTTACCTTTATTAAAGGCAAGAAACCACATAATCAATTTGGGTATTTAAAAGGTCTTTATGGAAATTAGTCACAAACAGGTTGACCGTGTATATTTTAAAAAAGATGAACAAACTGAAAACGAAATTAAAAAAAAAGTAAATACTGGTAGAGAATTATTTAAAATAAAAGTGTCTACACTATCATTATTGTTGTTTGGAAGCGTAACTACGGGGTATATTGAAAAGCATAGTTGCAGTGATAATAAAACATTTTTCTACGCTCAAATTAGTAAACGTCAAAAATTGACCTGTCAACATACCTTGTAAGAGACGTTTAACAATAACATGCAAGACAAAATTTTCTGAGTAATAGAGTTTTTAACGCCTGGAATAATCTTGATTTTGACATTATTTCTGCTTCTTCTACTAACATATTTAAAAATAGACTGGACCGCCTTATACATCAATAACTTTTAAGTTAATATTTATCCTGATACCAAGTATTGTACCTTTGTTTTGTTATCTTATCTTTTTTATTTTTGTTTATTTCAATGTATTAATTTGCTAGTAGGTAATTGATTTTTATATTATCTAGTTTTTGGGTAATATAGGGACTTGTCCCTCTGCTCTTGTTTATATATAATAATAATAATAATAATACTAATAATAATAATAATAATATGTAATGAGATCTCATAACATACAAGTACGTTTTGATAAGAAAACTTAAATTTCTTGGTTTAATCAAATTTTTATTTACGTACAATTTTATTCGGTCTATTTACATACATTTATTCAATTGAAAAACATAATATCTTTTAGCATTAGCGAAATAAATTTGGATTAAAAGAGTAATATCGGCAACACATTAAACAATATCTCAAAAAATAAGTCGTGTTTTCTTAGCATGCTATGGAAATAAACGTAATTATGTTGTCAATTTTTGTATTCGAACATTTTCTCAACTTTACCTACGAATATGTCTGTTAGTAGCGATTTTAGAAAAAGCTCAAGCTGCCACAAATAATTTGTTACCGCTAAAATCCAAAGAAAGACACGAAATTACCTATCTAAAACTTGATTGGCGACACAAGCATAACGTTAAATCATTTTCGGAGGATGTTTTCCTTGCGTATTTTTCAAAAATATCAAAAACTATGAAGCCATCTTCGCTATGGGCCATTTATTTGAGATGCTGAGAACTACACTAAACATTAATAACAACATTAACAGCAGATTATCCAAAACTAATCGCCTTACTGAAGCGGCGATCGGATGGATTTAGAAGAAAAAAATCGAAAATCCTGTTAAAAGAACAAATTTCTAAAAAATGCCCCGGGCAATAAACATTTGTTGTCAAAGGTAAAGAATTAAAATATTGTGTGATTATCATCACATAAAAATGAGTTTTTGTTTTCAGGTTCTCCTCAATATTGGATTAAGATTCAGGACACGGGAAAATCCTTGATAACTGATATTCCAGATTCTAAAACTAAAACGACACGTTTATTTGTAGTACCAGAAACGTTTTATACCACATGTCAAAAGTACATGAATTTGCGTCCTCCTGAAATGGAACTTCCTTTATTTGTTAATTACAGTAATGGAAAATTCATGAAACAGGTAGTGGGGATTAACACAATCGGTAGTATACCACGTAAAATTGCTGAATACCTTCAGCTACCGGAACCAAAGCAATATACTGGCCATTGTTTTAGGAGATCGTCTGCCAATATATTAGTTGATGCCGGAGGTGATATGCTATTATTAAAGCGACTAGGTGGCTGGCGATCTTCTACAGTGGCAGAAGGCTATGTGAATCACTCTCATAAAAATATAAATGAAAACGCATTACGAAGCGATTACCAATTATCAATCTTCGTCTTCTGATGTACCGTGCAGTACTACAATTATAGATAACCGTTAAGTAATAAAACACAATCGACTTACAATAATTGTTCGATTGTTAATAACAACTATTACAATAAAGTTTAAATAATTGCGATTTCCTTTATTTAATAGAGGAAAACAGATAAGCGTAGAAAAAGTTTAGTACGTTAAACGAGTTGTAAGCCCAGTACCCACTCGTGAAACTTTTTTACTTCGTGCGTAATGGGTTACTTACATTTCTTGTTAGGTAATGTACTATTATTATACAAAAAATAGATGATACATTTGAATTATTGAATCTTTACCCGTGCGTAAATAATATACAGGGTGATTCATTAAGAATATCCAATCTCTGAATTGTAGATTCTAGACATCATAATATGATAATTCTGCCCAACACGGCTTATGCAAATATTGCTAGTTTCCGAAGATACATGGTGTCTAAGGTTTAACTATGGATTTTGATTTTCGCAATAATTTTTTGTTTTCACAATTTATAGGTATTTGAAATTATTTAATTATTTAACATTGCTAATAGAGAGCGCTAGTTACACTCGGTTGTGTTTAGTAAATCAAAGCGAATTTTTGTTTCGGATGCACTATTAGTAAAATAATAATAAATTTTTTTTAAAAAGCAATAAATTTTACAAAAAGAAGTCACTTTTGTTTGATTCATGTAACTTGATCGGTTATCGAGTTATTGTCTTTTGAAAAGTTCAATGAATTTAAATTTTTTTAAAAACTTTTATTCTCTAAAGGTGTAATTTCTATCGACCGTAAACTTCCACTTAAAATGATTTACCGTTTGTATTTAAAGCAAAGAATTATGATGTTTTGACGATTCAAGGCATTAAAAAGGGATAACGATATAAACGATAGTGTTTTAACTACCCTTTAACTTTTTGACTAGAGCAATATCATCTTTTACATTTTTGGAGTTCATTCATTTAGACCCACTATAAAACTGTGTTCGATCAGTGTTCTGATCCAGCAAATCAACAAGTTCCAGCAAATATGATGTGGTTTCAGCAAGAAAAAGCACCGTCACATTTACCTAATCATTGTCCGGCAGTACCTCGACTTAATATTTCCAAATCGAGGAGCTGATTGAAGAAGAAAGAGTGAAACAAGTAAAAAAGTTTCTTTACTTAGTTTTTAGAGAGACGGAAAGTATAACTGTGACATTGAGCGAAGGGTGTTGGTAAGAATGAATGAATGGGGCCCTGCATAACTTTATGAGCAGCCAGAAAGTGTAAAAAATAGCACGCCTGGCTGTGCATAGAGATGTGTTGGTTCCTACACTTGTATGTATGGTAGTGAATGTCGGGTTTGGCAGAAGAAGCATGAAAGTAAGATCAATGCTGCGGAGGTGAGTAG
This sequence comes from Agelastica alni, assembly GCA_950111635.1. Lineage (NCBI taxonomy): Eukaryota > Metazoa > Arthropoda > Insecta > Coleoptera > Chrysomelidae > Agelastica > Agelastica alni. The sequence continues at coordinate 29,496,713 of OX467712.1, forward strand.
TCTGAGAAGTATAGCTCGAGTGATTATGATGGTTAAGTGAGGAAAGGAATGAAACATTGACGAAACAGGTTTATAAGGTGAGTGTGAATGGGTAAGTTAGTAGAAGTCGACCAAGGCGATATTATTTCGAACGAATCGTAATTATTTTGAAAAAAGTCGAGATCACCAGCAATGGACAAGTATTTATGAAAGCGCTGATCAAAGTAGAGGAAGCGAAAGACTACACGTCTTTCGCTTTGTCTACCTAAAAAAATAGGCGTGGCTATATGTATGTTTGGATAGGCGATGGGGGATAGAATGGCCAGCACCATCACCTGATCCTACGCTATTAAACTTCTTCTTATGATACGTGAAAAGAATTGTATACAAAAATAAACACTAGACTTAGCTGACTAGGCAAACAATAAAATAAAAAATAATTAAAAAATAACTCTTGCAATCAGGTCGTTAGTCAGTCGGGCCGTCCAAGTTATCTTGAGGATTCTGCGATACAGCCGCATATCAAAAGCCTCCAATTTATTAATTACAGCCGCATTTAATGTCCAACCCTCCATACCGTAAAAAAGCACCGACCAAACGTAGCACTTCATGAATCTGAGTCTTAGGTTAAGGTCGAAATCGGAACAGGTAAGCACTCTTCGAAACCTCAAGAATGCTCGACGAGCTTGTTCAATGCGACATTTTATTTCCTTGTCCGATGTCCAGTCTTCGAAAAGCCAAATGCCCAAGTACCTAAATTTGTTTACTGTTTCTATGGGCTTTGCGTTAAATGTTATGGTGGAATTTTCAAACATATTTAGGTTTCTAAAGATAATCATAAACATTGTTTTTTTGGTGTTAATATTTAAACCCATTGATTTGCTCTGTTCTTCTACTTTGTTGACAAGTTGTTGTAGGTCGTGTATATTATCAGCGATTAAGACCGTATCGTCGGCATAACGGATATTGTTAATCAACACTCCATTAACTTTGACTCCCATTTCTACGTCTTCCAGAGCCTCTTGGAAAATTGCTTCCGAATATAAGTTGAATGGGAGTGGAGATAGCACACATCCATGTGGCACCCCCCTTCTAATTTTTATGGAGTTGGACATATTATTGCCTAATTTGATTTGCGCTTTTTGGTTCCAATATAGGTTCCCAATGCATCTAATGTTTTTTTTTGGCAATATCAAGCCTATTCATTGTTTCCTCCTCTTCCTCATCGTGACAGCTTCTACAGAAGTCGTGTCGTAGGTTTGCGATTCCCATGCGCCGTGTATGGGATCCGCCTGCCTAGTGTCCTGTTATGGTCGCGATCGCATTTCCAATGGACTCCCTGGTTAAAGTTAAGACATCCTTGGTCCGACGTAGATCTAGTTTAGACCAGATCTGTTTCGATGATGTGCATGTGGGTTCATTTTGCCACCTTAAAAGCATTAGTTAATACTATAAATGGTGAATTAAAAGTTTTGGCAAACTGGCTCGAGCTAAAAAAGTTAAAATTAAATTCATCCAAAACAAAATAAATGATCATAGGTAGTCGTAAAAATTATAAGTTGTTTAAGGAAAAAAATCTAAATATTATTATGGATAACGAAAGTATTGAAATCGTGCATAATATTAAATATCTTGGGAAGCAACTCAATCCATACTAAAACTTAAGCCAGCGTTTCTCAAACTGTGGATCGCGCCCCCTAAGGGGCGCTTCCTTAAAAGGATTCAGTTTTCTTCTCGAAGATTATCTAAGAAAATGAGTACACTCTTAAATTGCACCCGGCATGTTATGTTAAAAAATATAAAAGGTTTGTGCATACGTTAAAGAAATTATGCGGGTTTTCTGATTTACACCCCCTTCAATCTCATACCAATAAAAAAATAACATGAAAGATGTATTCAGTGACATAAAAGTCCTTTCAATAAACCACAATGCGACTAAACCCGTCGTCAGTCCCTCATAAATAAACGTATTTTGGAAAATAAAAAAAAAATAAATAAATAAAGAAAAATGCACATAACTGCAATAATACGTGAAAAAGTGCACAACAATAAAACGTATGAGGTGTCAAATTATTTGATTTATGCAACTCGTGAGTGACTGCTGAATGAAAATAAAAGGCGAAAGGACGGTCTTTCACTGAAAACACGACGACACACCACATGAATGGCTAATACGATACCGAGCTCCGGCAACTTCGGCATTATTTATTTTCGACGTGCAGTTCGAATAATGTACTTACGTCGCGACTATCCAGCCTGTAAAGGCCACGCCAGCGCCATTTAATACATTTATAATCATAGTACTGTGATATTATAACGCAAACTGGATGTGCGATTTCAAAACGCACTATTTACATCCACCTAGGAAATGTTCTAATGTCAGCGAAGGAGGTAATGAATACTAAGAGAGTATTTATAATTCCAACTTAAAAGTTGTATAACTGCTGTACAGACATCGAAATTATTAGCACATGGCAGTAATGAGGGATTCATCGACTATTTCTTTTATTCTATTTCTCTCCTTTCCGTGTACTTGTTTAACTGATTTTCAATTGATTGATTGATTGATTTTCCTTCGCAACAATAAAAATGCAAATTTGAAATCTTAAATCCTTGGTAAAATTATGGAAATCAACTAGCTTTCAGCCGAATCACAGGACAAAGGATGCCTAAATTTGTGTCAAGTTTTGTACAAACTTGGATACGATCGGTGGCAAAATTGTCGACACAAATTTATCTAAATTTGGTCGAATAAAAAGTAGCATGACTTTTAGTAGTTACTGGTGTTTGAGCGGCATATTAAATTATAAAAAAAAGTAAGTGAGTGTCGTGGAACACTCGGTTGGAACGAAGTTCCGTTCTTAGTATATTATTATTGATAAACGTATTATATTATCTCTCACGTTTGTTTTTGCATTTTTCGGCATTATTGCTTTTTTTGATGTTTTTCTTTAGTCAATTTGTCAACTAATTAGCTATAAAAAATTGTTTGTCTGTAAAAGTCGGTTTATGGACGATAATTCTACGTGATAACGTCGTAAGAAAACATCGATGAAAAATTGCATACTTTTATGAATTGATTTTTTAAGAAATAATCCTTCATCAAATTAATGTTAATAAAGTGTTAATTTAAAACGATGAAATTAAAATCATAAATCAAATTCATGAAACTGATGCTTTTGAAAAGCCCGCCAAAACCTGCTTGATATAATAATATATTCCCTTGCGCTGCGTTAACTTGTCATTAAAACAAATGCTTTTAAAACTCTGATTAAAAACATTACTTTTTAAATATTATTTACAGTTAATTTAAATATAATCACGAACAGTTAGTTATAGAAATAAACTGAAAGCAAATCAATGTCAATAAATTGTTAATTTGGAATGACGAAATTGGACAAATTAATCCAATTTTTTTAAATTGCTGCTTTTAAAAAGCCCGCTTTAACCTGTTTGATATTGTTACGATTTTAAGATCTTCTGTGGGTTTGGCGATTTAAAACTCCCGATTCAGTAACAAAACAATGTTTATTCCGATACAATAAATTCTACTTTTATAAATCACTTAGATATACAACTTTTTATAAATATTTACCTACATTTCTTAAATTATAAACACTTTTAAAACTAATACTTAACTAACTTTTTCGCGGCCGCTTTCCTTTTTTATACCTCTAAATCTTAATCAAATATCAAATATCTGGAGAAATTTGAGATAATCCATGACAGACAATATGGATTTCGACAACTTCGGTCTACTAGAGATTTGCAGGCTTATATCACTCAGCTCTGGAAAAACACCATTGAAAAGTTTGGTGAATCCCGTGCAATAGCCTTGGATATATCTAAAGCCTTTGACCGCGTTTGGCACCAGGCATTGTTAAGTAAATTATCTGCCTACGGTCTCCCAACCAAACTGCGCCAATCGCTCTTGAGCTTCATGCAAGATCACTCCTTACATGTGGCAGTTGACGGTATTTTTTCTGATGCGTTTAAAACTAATGCCGGGGTCCCCCAAGGTTCCATCCTGTCCCCCACCTTATTTCTTTTACACATCAACGACTTAAAAACCACCACGAACCCCATTTACAGTTTCGCAGACGATAGCACACTTGTCTCAACTTTCACATCCTATCGATCACTTTCGGTGAATGATACAAATAGACTCGGGCAGAAACAGGTTGATTCCATCAATAGAGATTTTAAAGCAATCGTCGAGTGGGGAACCAACAATCTTGTTCAGTTCAACGCCCAAAAAACACAAAGTGTCACATTTTCCAAGAAAGTGAATTCCTCAAATTATCCCATCACAATGTCCGGAAATACCCTTAAACCAAGTCCCTCCATCTCGATTTTGGGAGTCACGGTGTACAATAATATGTCTTGGCATGACCATGTTCCAAAAGTGTCGTAAATAACTTCGGAGAGATGGTGTCTACCTGCCGTACTCCTCGCTGTGTAGAGAATTTGTTTGTTTCTTGTTCGGATAATCTTACACTAGCCGTGGCGTTTTGGTAGATAGGTTTAATTAATTTGATGTAGCGATGGTCTGTTCGACACTCAGTTAATGCTGCTAGCATTTTCTGTTGATCTATAGTATCGAAGGCTTTTTCATAATCTACGAATATCAGTGCCAAGGGTTTCTTATACTCTGTATTGTAAAAATTATTCACGGATATTTAAAACCAAAAAAGGTTGTGCGTCTCGGGACGCCCGACAGAAGTTATAACTTCAAATGATTTGCGTAGAAACTTAAATATTGAACATATTTAACGTAAAAAATACTTAGTTTATTATTAGAATTAAAAGGATCATTTGGGTAGGATTATGAATTAATATAAAATTTTTGGTAAATTAGTGACAATCAAAATTTTTTAAGAAAGTGTACAGTTTATTTAACAAAATATATTTTATATATAATAATTATTAACATTCTTCAATAGATACAGTTGACTCGCTTTCATTTTCATTATCATTATCTAAGCCTACAAAAGTAACGATGGGCTTATGGTAGCTACAATTTTTTTATTTTAATTTCCCTATTTATTTGCAATATATAATAATTATTATAATAAGCAAATTATGTGATAATACAATTCAGTTGACATGCTCGACAGGAATCCAACGATTACTATCTCTTACAGCTATAATTAATAACTAGATTAATTTGTTTTGTCTATTGGGGATACACTAACACTCGTTAAAACCTATTAATTAGGTCGTATGGATCATAACGCTTAAGTCTACGCTGGGCTGCTGGTTGTACCATGTGGTTAGATAATATAAGAGACAAAAATTTTACACTAAATATTATTTAAAAATCATGTAAATACTGCATCAAGAGTAGTACCATGTTAAGTTTAAATCCCCGAGCAACTTTTATTTTCAACAAACATGACGCCACAAATATAATTTGTATATATTATCTTGGACGTTAGTACTAAGAGTGCGTGCTGGCTGAATGGTACAGCTATCTGTTTCCAGTATCCAACTTTTTTAAAAAATTAAAATAATGTTACGCTTTTGGGAACGCGACCACGTGCCATAAGAAGTTATTACTTCGAAAACAAATAAAAATATGCCCCCATTGAACGCAAGCGCAAACTTAAAAAATCTTGTTTTTTTCAACTGAGTAGGTGTAGAAATGTTGATGCGTTTATAAACTGATCCAGAAAAGTTTATAAATTCGAAGATTCTCTTTTAACAAATTACGATTTTTGGACACCAAGTATTTATATGTTATAAATTGAATGTTTTTTCTTTTATTTAAGCGTTTGTTTGCCCTTTTGCGCAATAAGTTTTCAGTTTTTAACAACAGAAACAACAATTTGAGGTTGTGTCCCATTTTAATTTTATTAAAAATTAAAGTACATACGTTAATAACCAGTATGCTTTCCCCTAATATCAATTACAGTCAAACAACGACTCTGCATACTTTCAATAAGTCGTTGAAGTAGCCTTGATCGATTTTTCTCCAAAGTTGGGGTAAAAGCTGTCTAAGTTTTTGGAGTGTCTTTGAGGGGGTTGATGGGAATTTAAGGCTCTTTGTAGCCGGTCCCAAGCATGCTCGATGGGATTGAGGTCAGGCGATAGAGGGGACAGTGCCAAATGCGGGATACCATGAAAGTTCAAAGCGTCTTCGACTACTCTTGTACGATGAGGTCAAGCATTATCGTGTCAAAAGAGGAAAGTTGGTCCAATAGCAGCATGAAACAAACGTATAACATTGTTAATAACTTGTAAGTAAATCTGTACTCCCATTAAAACAAATGCTTCCCCAAACAGCAACTGTACCACTTCTGAACGTATAAACTTCCTGCACTAGAAGAAGAGTCCATACACAAACACGCCGACTAACAGAAAACCTTCCATACCTTGACTAATCTGTGAACAATGCGGACCTCCATTACGTAAAAGCATTATTTAAAACAAAATTCTAAATTTTAAATCACAGTTGACTGAATAAAGTGGAAATAATATTCGAAATTCTCGAAAATACAAAAGAAAACAACTTCCCTTAACCTTAAAAACTTATCAACTTGGAAAAAAAAGATAAGCAAGTAAACATAATAATTTGTTACATCCAATATTTGCGAACTTCTCTAACTTTTTTGGAGCAGTTTATTTTACAAACATCATTCAATATATTTAGTGGTTTTTTTCGAAAAACGTTCACGCTGTGGACAACATAATTTAAGAGAATGGGTATGTGACTTTATCGTGAGAGAGTCATCCTTATACATATCGAGGATTGTAATACATTCAATTTTGCATAAATATTTAGCTGAAAAAAGTACCTGTTCCCAATCGATTTCGCATAATTTACCCGTAACTTAAAGAATGCTCGTGTCATATGTAATGAGAAAATGCTAAAACAAATTTGAGTGATTCGCATGCAACATTTAACAGGTGACGAAGCTTGGAGATATCCGTACAAAAAGCAAACTAAACAAAAGTTTACTGTTACGGTGTTTCATAATTATTTAAAATGAACAAAAGTTGTTCAGCGTACAATAAATTATTTTCTTACAACCATGAGCAAATGACAAATATTACCCTAGAGTTGAAAAGTAAAATATCACTTTAGAGAGTGATATGTGTATTAAGATAAATGCTGTCGCAAGTTTACTGTTACTAAAAACTTTTTTAGCATATACAGTATATCTCCGTATGTTAGAACCATATTGGCAAGTTTTTGATGTGTAACATCTTTCCTCTCGCTTACTCGCAATTTGTGGGGATGATTTCTGAAATGTATAACGTAACAGTAACAGAAAGTCGCGGAAGCACGCGCTATTTGATTTGACGAATGAGCGCGTGGTTAGAGTTGATTATTGCGTTGATTACGATATTCTGGCGAACGGTTAGTTTTATCAAAAAAATGAAAGAAAATGAATTTTTAGATTTATTCATGGCCAAAAAGATTATGCTGTTTGAAATTGGAGTTTCTCTTTTTTAACATAAAACTTGGGCCAATAAAAGTGTAGACCACCCGTACAACTCCTCCAAAACTGGGATTACATAATTTTCGAAGCAAAAAATAAATGGAGTGCTTAAAAAAGACACGAACAAAACCAAAAGCATGCTACGCGTAGCAGAAATGAGGGTGTTGAGAGCGATAGCCGTCAAAACCCGAAGGGATCACATAAGAAACACGGATATAAGAGAACAATGCGGCGTACAGGACATAGTAAGATGGGGAAGACAAAGAAGATGGGAATGGTACAACCACGTCAGAAGGATGGCTGAAGAGAGACTACCCCGTATGGCACTTGAGGGAACACCAGTGGGAAGCAGACCACCAAAGAGATGGAAAAACAGCTGGCAATCCACATCACAAAAATGATTACTACGGCGAGCCCGGAATTAACAGGTCATTCTGATCTCAAACGAGTATAAAAAGAAAATAATGTTGTTTATAACCTTTAATATAATGGCTGTTTAAGTTATACATAGACAATTGTTTAAAAGATCTGAAAGAGGGTGCGTATGGATTAAAAATGAATGATTTGATGGTCAAATGCCTCCTTTACGCCGATGATCAAGTCATATTAGGGTTATCTGAAGAGGAGTTGCAGGCGATGGTTAATGTTATGCATGATTCCCTGAAAATCAAAGGGATGAAAATAAATGTGAGCAAAACGAAAGTAATGGTTTTTGAAAGAGAAGAAAGCATAACAAACTGTGGGGTTTAGATTGAGGGAGAAAGAGTGGAACAAGTTAATGAATTTGTGTACTTGGGTTCAAAATTTACTAGAGATGGAAAGTAAGACAGTGACATTGAGCGAAGGGTGTTGGCAGAAAAACAAATGAATGGGGCACTGCATAGCTTTATGAATAGCCAGAAAGTGTCAAAAAAGGCACGTCTGGCGGTGCATAGAGGTGTGTTGGTTCCTACACTTATGTATGGTAGTGAATGTTGGGTTTGGCAGAAGAAGCATGAAAATAGGATTAATGCTGCGGAGATGAGTAGTCTGAGAAGTATAACCGGAGTGACTCGGTTGGATAAAGTTAAGAATAGTGAGATAAGAAAACGCTGTGGTGTAAAAGAAGATGTGGTCACAAAGATAGATAAAGGAATGCTTAGATGGTTTTGACACGTAGAAAGGATGGATGAAGGAAGATTGACGAAACAAATTTATAAGGCGAGTGTGAATGGGCAAATCGGTAGAGGTCGACCTCGGAGAACATATCTCGATCAGATCAACATTGTTTTGAAGAAAGGCCAGGTCAAAAGTACCAACAACCGAAGAGCATGTATGAGAGCACTGATGAAAGTAGAGGAAGCAAAAGATGTGTGTACGAACCGTAGCAAGTGGAAGGAAGTGGTCTCTGCCTACCCCCATGGGAAAAAGGTGTGACTTTATGTATGTATGTATAACCTTTACTACATTCGTAAAGAAGTTTTATTTCACAAATGAAAATGTTCAAAAAGTTGTTGTCCCCCGAACATTTTGCAGAAGACAAGGTCTCATTCCGACACGAAATAAATTTGCGTTTTTCGATTGTATCGTGATCGTATGACGCCCGCATATTAATAGAGCTAAATCATTGATAATAAAGTCTGAATATGAATAATGTTTACACAATTGAAACTGAAAAATGTTGTACAGATAAACTTGAGGTAGGTAAAGACAAACAATAGGCCTGACTCAGACATTTTTAGTCTTGTCAATGCAAATTATGCAGTAAATAATTTTTTGTAGACATAAGGTGACATTCGATGTGAATTTAAAACGATAATTCTACATATCTTTTCTCCATAGTAATAAAAGATAATTATATCTTTCAAATAACGGTTACTAGATGTTCGCAGCGCTTATGATATAATAATAATAATAATAGTATTTATTTAGCCAAAAAATTGCTAGTACAAACAGATTCAATTTTACATAGTAAGAGTGGTTCTAGATATACTTATAATGATAACAGTAAATAATAAAGAATTGTTTACAATACCTTTAACTTTAACGTACACATTTCTTAGTATTTTTTTAAATACTCTTAAACTTGTTGCTTCTTTAGCTTGGATTGGCAAGTTATTATACCTTTTCAAGCCTTTTACAAAGAGAGATTTTTCATTACAGCTGTATGAAATTTATCCACAAAGTAATTATCCTTACTTATCAGATTGTACTTTATCATATCAGCTCTTTTTATTAAAAATTTAGACAGATACATAGGTAGTAGGTTGTTTTTTATTTTGTATATAAACGTTAGACTTTCTTTTATATTTTAGTGACGATTAAAATTTTTAGCATTTGCATCATGTCTTCAACACTTGTATATATATTACACTTTAATAGAATTCTTATAACTTTATTCTATAAGATCTGCAACCTATTAACATTTTTTTTAGAACATGAGAAAAACAATGACACGCAATATATAAAGTGTGGGTAAATAATGGTTTTATACACCGTTCTTTTTGCCCAAGTAGATAGTTTTGCAGATATTCTATGAAGGAAACCAATTTTTTTACCTAATTTCCTACAAGTGTAATCAATGTGTTGGCTTAAGTTTTAGTATGGATCGAGTTGCTTCCCAAGATATTTAATATTAAGCACGATTTCAATACTTTCGTTATCCATAATAATATTTAGATTTTTTTCTTTAAACAACTTATAATTTTTTCGACTACCTATGATCATGCATTTTGTTTTGGATGAATTTAATTTTAACTTTTTTAGCTCGAGCCAGTTTGCCAAAACTTTTAATTCACCATTTATAGTATTAACTAATGCTTTTAAGGTGGCAAAATGAACCCACATGCACATCATCGAAACAAATCTGGTCTAAACTAGATCTACGTCGAACCAAGGATGTCTTAACTTTAACCAGGGAGTCCAATGGAAATGCGATCGCGACCATAACAGGACACTGGGCAGGCGGATCCCATGAACGGCGCATGGGAATCGCAAACCTACGACACGACTTCTGTAGAAGCTGTCACGTTGAGGAAGAGGAGGAAACAATGGTACATCTACTCTGCCACTGCCCTGCTCTAGGCAGAAAACGGCTTAATCATTTAATAATAATATAATTTAATAATTTTATGTTGAATAATTATTAATATGACATCTACATTGATATGATCATGGGCTAACTACTTATAACATTGTTGTAGGCTTATTGTTATTGTTTTTGTGATAAGTTGGATAAAGAAACACAGAATTGTATGAGTAAATAAATGTTAAATATGCAGACAATTTAACTTCAGTATATAATAACTAACAAATTATTGAAATGAATCCAACTAACATTTTATACATTTTAAATAAAAACATAACTTATAACAAGCATAATGACATACAAAATACTAATGAGATTTATGTAATTGGGATTTTCCACTGACAATAGTTTGTAGTTGTGGACTAATTTTAATTGTACCAATTATTAAAAGAGATTTAAGATGCTCATCAGTTAATTTAGATCTGTAAATATTTTTTGTGTACTTCATTTTGGAGAAGGTCTTCTCACACAAATAAGTAGTACCAAAAACAGAAAACAGCCCACGAGCAATTTTATGCAAATTATCAAATTGTGGCAGTGGAAGACTCTTATAAAATTCCAACAAAGATTAGTTTTGATATTTGTTCTTAATTATATCACTGCACTGTAGATCAATCATTTCCATTTGAAGTTCCGGGGCTAGGGTTTCAATGTCAGTATCAAAAGGATTCTGAAAAATCTTAATTTGATTCGCAATGGCATCAAAGTCCGAGAAACGAGTATCAAAATTTATTTTCAAAGCACTCAAAGTTTCGATTGCAAAATCGATAGGAAACTCAGTCTCAGTGGTGTGGCTGAATATTTCACATGTTTTAAAATGTAAAAAACATTTACTTCGTAATTGTGATTGAAACAGTATCAATTAGAAATTACAGATAATGACATGAAAATTAATAATATGCAGTGTTGCCGTTTTGCGGACTTTAGTCCGATTTGCAGCCTTTTTTAAACGTTGCGTACTTTTTCGGACTTTTTTTTCATCAGTGGACTATTTCACTTTTTACCACCGGCAACAATGATAATATGGTTTTGGCCCTCGGAACTTACTGGAGTAATCAGTATGGCCTTAAGGCTGGAAAGTTTGGAGACCCCTGATTTAACTGATCTCAGCTCAGTTAGCATCAAGGACCTTACACTTTTCATTAAAAGTTCCAACTGATTCTCTCGGTAGAGGGGGAAGGCACTGCCGTCCATCACGGTATCACAACGGGCCAAAAGGCCTAAGTGAGTTCCATCCGAACCGCCGTTTTAACCTAACCTAACTAATGCTTGATGGTCAGAGCCAATTACTGATAACGTAGTATCGTCTGCATATAGTTTTACAAAGCTATTTATTAAATATTCATTAACATCATTAATGTTTAGCAAAAAGAGCAAAAGATAATTATTGTGGGTTTATACAGCAAATAAGGTAAAATAAAAAATAAGCCACTCGCAATTTGGGTTTAGAAAAGGGTTTAGGTACACGAAAAGCGATAGTCGCAACACAAGTGCTTGTCCGGAATTGCCATCATCAGAGAAAGGATGTGTGCCCATGTTTCATAGATTACGAAAATGCATTTGATCGCATACAACACCGCAAATTAATGCAGCTCCTTAATAGGCTTGATATCGACCAAAAAAAAACATTAGATACATTGAGAACCTGTATTGAAACCAAACAGCGCAAATCAAATTAGGCAATAATATGTCCAACTCCATACAATTTAGAAGGGGTGTGCGACAGGGATGTGTGCTATCTCCACTCCCATTCAACTTATATTCGGTAGCAATTTTCCAAGAGGCTCTGGAAGACGTAGAAATGGGAGTCAAAGTTAATGGAGTGTTGATTAACAATATCCGTTATGCCGACGATACGGTCTTAATCGCTGATAATATACACGACCTACAACAACTTGTCAACAAAGTAGAAGAACAGAGCAAATCAATGGGTTTAAATATTAACACCAAAAAAACAAAGTTTATGATTATCTCTAGAAACCTAAATATGTTTGAAAATTCCACCATAACATTTAACGCAAAGCCCATAGAAACAGTAGACAAATTTAGGTACTTGTGCATTTGGCTTTTCGAAGACTGGACATCGGACAAGGAAATAAAATGTCACATTGAACAAGCTCGTCGGGCATTCTTGAGGTTTCGAAGAGTGCTTACCTGTTCCGATTTCGACCTTAACCTAAGATTCAGATTCATGAAGTGCTACGTTTGGTCGGTGCCTCTTTACGGTATGGAGGGTTGGACATTGAAGGCGGCTGTAATTAATAAATTGGAGACTTTTGATATGCGGCTGTATCGCAGAATCCTCAAGATACCTTGGACGGCCCGACTGACAAACGAAGAACTTCTGAGACGAGTCAATGAACAACGTGAACTGTTTGAATTAATTAAGAATAGAAAAACGGCATACTTGGGATATATAATGCGAAATACGAAATATCAATATCAATATCAATCGAAGGCAAGATTAAAGGCCGGAGAGGAATCGGAAGGAAAAAAATGTCTTGGCTGCGAAATATCAGACAGTTGACAGGGCTACACGATATACAGTCGCTAATACAAGGAACAGAGCAGCAATGAAAAATGTTATCGCAAACATCCGTTAGTGGATACGCATTAGAAGAAAAAGAAAAAATAAGTTAAGAAGTAAGACGAAAATAGACCTGTTTACTGTTTATACAGATAAACTAAATTAAATAAGGATTAAGAATCGACCAATGAAATCACGCCTTTTTTAACAATGACGTTCGTTTCATAGCAAATTTCATTCTTCAATTTGTTTTCTGTACTTTAAAAATATATAAAACATTTACACTGTATTAAGATCACAATTCCTAAATATTATTTAATCAAAAAAAAACAAATACAAATACAAAAACTTTTAGGTTAGAACTAAATTTAAAAGAAAGATAAAAGTTAGTATAAAATAGAACAGCACAAACAGAGTGTTTCTGACACAAAACATAAGAGTTGGTCAACTATTATCTTATTTCTTACTTTATCTTATTTGCTGTATATACCCACACTTATTATTGTCAGTATTTTATGAATTATTTGCTTTTATGATTTATTCGATTTGTTTTTGGATGCCATTCGGATTTTGAAATAGAGTAGAGTAGGTAGTTTATTTGACCATGTTATGTACACAAAACAGATACGGCAAGTCGCAAGGACAACATTACTTTATGGTCAAATTTGACCGTTAAGAATATAAAAAAAAACTGTAGTAATACCACAAGAGAGTGAGAATAAATTAAAAGTAATTTGACAGATTTTAAAAAACTTGTTGCCAGGCAATAGACAGGAGTGCTCGAAGGGCTCGAGTGGCTATTGCCAAATGTGTTTTTTTTTAAGAAAATAGTCGCAAAAAGGGTAGACCTATCGTGTGGGCCGCGGACGGCCCGCACTGCGCCTATTAGAAGGGGAAGGGGTTCTAGAAAAAAAATGATTGTGGACACGCTTTTTAAAAAGTTGCAGGTCATAGTTCTCTGGAAAAACTGATTTTGGAAGCTTATTCCATTCCGTAGCATCCCTGTAAAAGAAGGATTCATGATGAAGATTGGTCCTTGTAGTGTCAATCTTGAGTGTAAATGGGTGAGACTGATCAGCGTGCCGAGTTCTTCGGCCAAATGTGGCCAATGGTGGTACAAGAGTTTTTATTTCTCTGGAGAATCTGCCATGGAAATATCTGTAGAGCAATGACTGGTCTGCAACTCTTCTTCTATGTTCTAGTGGGTGAAGGGTATCTGTGAGAGTTGAGCTGTTTATCAAGCGAATGGCTCTTTTCTGAATGAAATCTAGAAGACCAAGAGAATGCCTTGGTGCTGAACCCCAAATGTGCGAGCAATACTCCAGTAGAGGTCGTATTTGAGCCTCGTACATCGTCAACAGTTGATCAGGAGTTAAAAACTTTCTGGCTTTCCACAGAAAACCTAGCCTCTGGCTTGCCGACTTTGCGATGTTAGCAACATGGTCATGCCAAGACATATTATTGGACACCGTGACTCCCAAAATTGAGATGGAGGGACTTGGTTCAAGGGTATTTCCGGACATTGTGATGGGATTATTTGAGGAATTAACTTTCTTGGAAAACGTGGCACTTTGTGTTTTTTGGGCGTTAAATTGAACAAGATTTTTGGTTCCCCACTCGACGATTGCTTTAAGATCTCTATTGATGGAATCAACCTGTTCCTGCCTGAGTCTATTTGTATCATTCACCGAAAGTGATCGATAGGATGTGAAAGTTGAGACAAGTGTGCTATCGTCTGCGAAACTGTAAATGGGGTTCGTGGTGGTTTTCAAGAGGTCGTTGATGTGTAAAAGAAATAAGGTGGGGGACAGGATGGAACCCTGGGGGACCCCGGCATTGGTTTTAAACGCATCAGAAGAAATACCGTCAACTGCCACATGTAAGGAGCGATCTTGCATGAAGCTCAAGAGCCATTGGCGCAGTTTGGTTGGGAGACCGTAGGCAGATAATTTACCTAACAATGCCTGGTGCCAAACACGGTCAAAGGCTTTAGATATATCCAAGGCTATTGCATGTCAACAAGTTTAAGAAGAGGCCTGCAGAATTACTATCTAATTTAACGAACTCTCGTTTGGTATTCGATAGAATATTTTTTGACGTTACAATAAAAATAACTTACGATTTTATATTCGTATTTCTACAAATTTATATCGCTCGACTCAATATAAACTAAATAAGTTATTTAAATTAGGATGCATTAAAGTTTTAAACATGAAAAATACAATTATTATAAATCCACTTGGGTGGAGGATTTTTCAACATTGTTTTGTTCTGATGTGTTGTAGGTAAATGATACTTTGCTACCCTCTCTCAGGTTATTAATTAAATTTGAATGATGTTTATTATCCAATTGCAGGTAAGATTTTATTGAATTAGATAAGCTGTGTCCTGTGATTTTTATAATTTTCTGCTCATTGATACCATAAAAACAATGTACATGAATAATTCTCGCTGAAATAATGCAAGTAGATTATTCCAACTATAATATTGTTTTGATTGGCTAGAACGTATATATGAATTACTGAAATTGAAAATTTCTATTGGTTTCGAGAAACGTCAAAAAATAATCAAAGTAAATATTTTAGCTCTACAATTTAAATAAAAAATTTAGCTGAAAATCAAAATCATCGAACATATAAAATATTTGAACACTACAAATTAAAAAAAAACAAATAATTACAAATAGTACAAAACCGGATTTTATAAATTGTATTTGAAAATAATCCACAGTATGACAAAGATTTTTATTTTCCACAGGACGGTGCTCCTTCGCATTATGCGGCGATTGTTCGTCAGTATTTAGACCAACGTTTTCGACAGCATTGGATTGGGAGAAGAGGCAGCATTGAATGGCCTACACTATCGCCAGATTTATCGCCCCTCGATTTTTTTTGTGGGGACATCTGTAAAGTAAAACAACCAGCGTCGTTGGAAGCGTCAAAGAATCGTTGACGAGTGCCGTTGAATTACTCCGGAAATTCTTCGGAATGTACGTGAACGGTTTGAACAAAATCTTTATTATTGTATGGAAGCAGGCGGTGTCATCAGTTTGTACATTTAATCAATTAAGTAATAAGTAAGCAACTAAAATAGATGGAATTTTAACATGTAATTTTTTTTAAAGTATTGGGAGGAAATGTAAAATTTAAAGACTATTGTAAGGAGAATTGTCAGAGCTTTCAAAAAACATCTTATTCGCCCCCCAATGCCGTTTAAAAATTTGGGGTAATTCCTACCCTCGCTTGGGGTTGAAAGTAGTGGAGTCAAAAATACCGAAAAAGAATGTCCTCCTTTAATCAAAAATCGTTGGGTCTAAGCCTTTTTCTTAAATGTTGAGGAGGTTCCTGCAAATGGCTCTGTTTCGTTTTAGGTTGGCCATCCTGTATAAGTAAATTGAAAATTTAACTTTAACAGAATATTTTGCACTAACGAAGGGAGGTGACGAAAAACTATTGGTTTCTTCGATTCTTAAATGATTCACACTTGAAACTAGCAGTATTTTAGCCATATGATAATAGTGCTACGTAATTAGTAATTTATAAACATATTTATACGAGTACTTGTACTTGTTATTTTAACAGTTAAGTTTATTTAAACTTTAGGAGTCGTCACTAAGAATGTAATTTACGCTTTCTCATTCAACAAAACACTATAGGTACAGTGCAACAGAAGTAGCTTGGCGGGCGAGAGATCACAAAATCTGCTAACAACGAAAACATTCGAATAACGATCCGATCGGCGACGACGAAATTTTCAGTAATCGTGAGTCTCAAATACAATCAGAGGAAGTAGTTTACGAATGTACAGTATATTCAGCCGAATATTTGTTATTTTAGAGGCTAGTCGCCCGCCAAACTACTTCTGTTATCTACTTCTTGTTATCAAGCCAATCTTGAGAATCACATGAAAATTAAATTCTCAACCTTTGTGATGACCATAATTTTAAAATTCACCTTAATGGTTTGAAATTTTATAAATAATTACGCCTGTAATGATTGCAGGAGACAATAAAAAGTTATCCTCCGGAATCAAAGAAAATTCTCAATTTGAAAGACTGCACTTATTCAACTTTAAATTAGTTTGGAAATCAGTTGAAGATTTAGAAATAAAATAAGCTGCATAATAAGTTAATCGAAAAGAGAAAAAATATCCCCTAATTCGAAATTATTCCAATAATATTATCGAAGCTTACAGATCGATATACCTTTCCTTTTTTATTGATTCTTTAATAACTTATCATGGTTTAGCAAACTTCTTGTCTTGATGGGATAGTCCATTAAAAGTTAAGAAATTCTATTTTATTTCATCGTATTTGATTCCCATTTCTGAGGGAAAGTAACAGGATAGGGTCCAGATAAACTGGATGCAAAGATAGCATCAAGGACTGAAAATGACACCCCAAAACACAATTATTATAAATATTATTCTGAATTAATACTTATGTTTTGTATTCCGTTATAAATACTTAAAAATCACTTTTGTTTTAAATAATTAAAATAAAATTCACCATGGAATAATTGAATGTATTTTTTCAAAAACAACATATTACAGTGTAACAAAATAAAAATAAAGAACAAGTCATTTAAGGAGTGGTGAAGCGCCGGCGTTTTGTCGCAAGAATGTCAATTATTCTTTTGCGAAGTATGTTTGAATGATCTGATAATTATAACGCATAATGCATTATGTATTTCTTTTGATAAACGCAGCCGCTTAGATAGCAAACAGATTTATGCTGATGAACCATTATTTAACCTTAAGCTATACATATTAAACGCTCGACTTTATTTATTTTGTTGTCAATTCTATATCACTTGTCTAAAGTATGTGAAAGGGATATATAAATACAATGTAAATTTTTAAAGGTACTGCTTTATGCTTGATTACAGAACTTAAAAAGAACATTTTAAATAAATCAATAATAAATAAAGAGTAAAAAATAATTTTTTAAAAAAAACCTTTTTTTTAATGCGTTAAAAAGAATAAAATAAACTTTTCCTTGGAAACTTTTACTATCAACTTAAAACGGGTATAGGTCAATAGAGCGCCACAGTCAATTTAACCTTTAGCGGTTGGAAAATGAACCCAAAAAGGATGGATCGATTGAACGCAGACAATATATTAAGTACCT
This sequence comes from Agelastica alni, assembly GCA_950111635.1. Lineage (NCBI taxonomy): Eukaryota > Metazoa > Arthropoda > Insecta > Coleoptera > Chrysomelidae > Agelastica > Agelastica alni. The sequence continues at coordinate 29,514,859 of OX467712.1, forward strand.
ACCCCTAGGCAAGCTGGACATGCCGCAGAGTCTTTGGCAAGACATGGGGTCTGAAACCAAAAATGGTCATAGCAAACGATCATTAAACCAATGGTCACCTATGCTTCATTGATATGGTGACCAAAAATGCAACAAATTTCGGCACATGTCAAGCTGAAGAAAGTGCAGCGGCTAGCGGCTAGCGGAATCACAGGGACAACATTCAAGTGCCCTACTGCAGCCGTAGAGGTAATGCTAAACCTTTTACCATTGCACCTATGTGTAATGAAAGAAGCAGCAATCAGTGCCTTCAGACTGAGCCAGACAATTAATCTTAGAGCAAAAAATCGAAATGGACATTTGAAGATTTCGGAAAATATTTCCCTAGAATCCATGTCTAAGCTGACAGATATTATGCCAGTTATGTACGACTTCAAAATGCGGTTTGAAGTGATTATAAACAACCACCAAAATTGCACAGGGAACGGACCTCAACTAGGAAGGGATGCTGTAGTGTGGTACACTGAGTATCGTAAATTAACGAACCTAACAAACAATATTGTTTATATTTTATTGAATTACAGATGTTTCTATGGTAAATCAGAATTTTGTGTACACTATGATTTTCAAACATAATTGACAAGTAATTGCGGACCAATAATATAGCGCCAATGTTCTTACAATTTGTATGAGTAAGGGTGATGCCTCATTAGTGCGTTGTGTTGCAACGGATCAACGCATTGTATGCTACACCTGCGTTGCGACGACGCACAATGTCGCAACGCTAGAGGGCGACGCACTCGCCTTCGTTAGAACCGTTATTCCTATCACTACTGTCAGAGAGCTTCGGTTTAACATTGAATGAAATGAACATAAAATATTTTTTTTATTGCGATAACATTTCATTAGACCAAAATATTTGTTATTACTTTAAAATGAATTTAATAAAAAATTTAAACTTATTAGATAATCTTATCAAATTTGTAAACCCAACAACAAATGCAGAAATAGGAAGCAAAATGCGGTACCATTTAGCAAGCAGTTAATAATTTCAAAAACAGTTTGATTGTTGAAAGATGCGTCGATCCAAACTTGTTAATTCACTGCCAGCAGTATTATTTCTGTGTTATACAAACACTGGAATTTCCTAACAAAGTGGCAAAAACTATTTTCGCAAGCTGATGATGTATCAGATATTTGTTTGCGTTTATTTTGGTACTTTAAACGAATGCACATATTTAAATGCCAAAACATAAATTGCTACAAATAATGCCAGGACGAAAACAAATTACCAAAACCTGGTAACCTGGCAAAAATCTTTTAATCGTTGGAAATTATGAACCAATAATTTATTATTTTTATAAAAAATGTAATTAATATCAAACAGTTAAAAATCCTCTCTAAACATGACACAGTTTACCAAAAGACTCATTTATAAATAGTTTATAAAAATAAAAACAAATTTGATATAACTTTTTTATTTAGATATGACCAATTCAATAAAAATTCTTCGTTTTTTCAGTCAAGCTTTCAAAAATGTTTATTTTCTTTTTCAAGACTTCTCTATAATGTTTTTAATTAATATAACAAAAATCATATTACAAAATATATAATTACTAACATCAAATAATTCTTAACTTCCCAGTGGGAAGTTATAGTAATGGGTCCGATTTTGCGAATCCCGAATTCTCGCCATCAACACAGAGAGAGACGAATCTATCCCGATTCTTCGAAGTATTAGGAGTTAACATCGATTTAAGAAGGTCTTTTTATCAGTATTTCCCTAGCCTTTTGCTGCAACGGCGAGTATCAGGCGAAGAGACGTGAAAGATGAGTTCTTTTTGGACAAATATTGTTTGTTCCAATATTTGTTTGAATTATTTTATTTATCCGAAGTTCAATCGTGATAAATTACTTTGTTCAATAACAATTCGATACAGTCTGCTTTATCGAACCATATCGAAAAATGGTCGCCTACTTCTACCTCTTTTAACTCTCTCGAGCCACTCCTCTGAACTATCCTACACAAGAAAAGCCACCAGATTGAAAACGCTCCTGACTCCTGAACACGATAACAAAACGAACTAATGACAATGTGACCATGTACAAAATTAGAATACCCACAACAAAAAATTATAAAACAATTTTTTCTATACAAAGTGGACCAAAAGTCTGGAAACGGATATTTGTATAATGTTTAGTTTTCTTGAGTTGGTCTGTAGTTGTAAGAGTATAACACGGTCTGAGATAGGGACAATGTCTTCTTTCATCGTTTGGTTGGTTAAATAGCTCTCTGATGAGCTGATTTCTGTGATCAGTACTTACTTCTTGCACGTATTGGGTTCGGAGGTCGTTGTGTATGGTTTGATTTGATACGTACCACAGGGCATCAATTATCATTCTTATTGACTTCTACTGGAAGGATTAAAGAATTTTTGTGTTAGATGATTTACTGCATTCCCATAGTTAGATTCCATACGTCCAGATTGGATTTAGGATTGCCTTGTAAAATATGTATAAAAAATATTGGTTTATATGAACCATGGGAATAAGAGTATCATTTAAAATTACCTATCATGTATTGAATCTTATCTAACGAAGTATAAAAGTAACTTTTAATAAAGCATGTTTTAACGAAATCGTTTCAAACTACTTAGACAATTTATAACCTTGCATTGTTTTGCAAAATGAAAAAATCGAGCTGGGATAGCAGTATCGCCTTTTTTGCAATGTTGATTAAATGTAGAAAGAGATGGGAAAAATACAAAATTCAAATAAACCCCTCGTTTGTTTTACAAACGAACATCCGGTAAAGTTGTCTTGCATATACTAATGCAGATCCATTCATATTTATAAGCAAATGCTAATTTTTTTTTCCTTTTTTAATTTCCCGCCTTCTTCTTACACATTTTTTCTTGCTAAACAGGAATTTGAATATTTTTAACAGACATTAGTTCTCAAGTCAACATTTTACGCATTGAATGCGAAAAACGAAGCACCCAATAAATCACAAAAGAGCATTCAAAAATTTGTATTCAGATATTCTTGTTTACAATCGGAATGTACTTCGTGTCAGGTAATTTGTTAACACCAATATGGCTTAAATAATTGATTTTTACTTTTTCGAACCGAACGGTAAATAAACAGTATTGCCGTAGCAAAACTAACTTTTCCAAACCGAGGGCTATTTTCTTTTTAATATAGTTACCCTTCGGTTCGGAAAAGTGTGTAAGAACCGTAGCAAGTGGTCTCTGCCTACCCCTACGGGAAAAAGGCGAGGCTATATGTATGTATTTATGTACAAACATAAGTGGGATATGATTGGGATGAGACTGTCTACTTACACTTTTCTCCGCAGACTCTGGCACAGTTAATCCACGAATTTCAAGTTGCTTGGAACGAAGTGCCACAAGCAGATATCGGCCATCTCATTTTATCAATACCTAGACGTGTACAGGAGTGTACTCAGCTTTTGTGATTACGTGTTAATCAAATTTCATTCTTGATGTAAGACTACCACATTGCCAAAAAATACTTCTAATGTCACTAAGTATATTATAAAACTTTCTGTAGCTCTTGGGATGCTTTACTTCATACGTATTGAAGAAATACAAATAGTTGTGGCATGACCATGTTGCTAACAGCTAACAGCTCAACTCTCACAGATACCCTTCACCCACTAGAACATAGAAGAAGAGTTGTATACCAGACATTACTCTAAAAATATTTCCATGGCAGATGCTCTAGAGAAATAAAAAATCTTGTACCACCACTGGCCACATTCGGCCGAAGAACTCGCTGATCAGTCTTACCCATTTACTCTCAAGATTGACACTACAAGGACCTATCTTCATCAAGAATTCTTTTTTTACAGGGCTGCTACAGAATGGAACAAGATTCCACAATAAGTTTTTTCAGAGAACTTTTCAAAAAGCGGGTCTACAATCATTTCATTTCTATAATTCCTCCTCCTTCTAATAGTCAGTGCGGGCCATCCGCGGCCCACACGATAGGTCTACCCTTTTTGCGACTATTTTTAATAAAAAAAAAAGTTTCATTTCTGATGATTTAGTTTTACTTAACAGTAAATACCGTTTTTGTGCAATCTTTGGTTTTCTCCATATTTTCGTACGGATTTGAGTCGTGGACCATCAAATCTGCTGATAGACGCCGCAGAGGCATTTGAAATGTGGTGGAGATAACAAACGTGTCAATTCTTAATGAGCTTGGCATCACGGATGGACTATCTACCGTGTGCCGCAGACGAATCCTTCAATATTTCGGACAAATCACACGTAGAAATAAGAATAACCAAGAGAAATTGTTAGTACAGAGCAAAGTAGAAGGCCGAACACCTACAGGCCGATCTACGTCACGCTAGCTGGACCAAATAAAGAACATCACAGGTCATACATTGCAAATGAATCTCCAAGAGGTCGAAGATCACCACCTTTGGAAATGTAAAGTTTTTACTTGCAAGTAGCAATAGTGTCACGATGCTTCAGACATGAAAATACGATGAAGAATAAAATAAAACAAAATTATATTTTTATAAAATTAGATCAAAAACAAAATCAGTCCGCCTATTATAACTTTAAAGAGCAAATCAATAATATATTAGTTTTAGTTATTTTATTACATAAAACCATTTTACCTAATTAATCCCCTTTTAGTCAGTGATTGGTCAGTTTACAAATAAATAAATAAATTAAAGCTCAGCGAGCAAATTATTGTTTATCGCAGCAGAACGACTGTCAAAGTATACATATCCGTAATCGTTCTTAATCATAATATTTGTTAAATGGTGAGGATACTCACACATACACAGCACACACCTAACTATTCAAGTAATTTTTCATGTATACCAAAGTGCGCACAATGATCATTATTTATGGTAAAGTGACAACCGCTCTTATAGTGTTAGTTCGTTACAATCTTCATAACATTCCAAATTATTGACTACTTTCCATTTAACTTACCGGCTGCAATAAATATTCCTGAGATCTCACGGAAAAATAGAAGACGTTTAAAAAATGAGATTTTTGATAATTTAAGAAGGTATCAAACCATGAAAGTCATACGTGCTTAAACAAAATTACAATGTTGATTGAAAAACTAAAAATTGTTTGCGTTAAACTTTTAGCTTAAAATTGTTTTCATCTTCTTCTTAGTCGTAACTCGATTCCGAGTATCGTGACCCCTCATGCTGATGTTGATAACCGCCCACCATGTTTCCCTTTCTACAGCTGTTCTCATCACCTCGGCTATAGATAGATTAGTGAGACTTTTTATTTGATCTATGAATCTCACGGTTGACCGACCCTTTCTTCTTTTACTATCGACTTTGCCTTGAATGCACAGTATTTCCATCCCGCTTCGTCTGTTTACATGACCAAAGAAGCGTTGTATATAACGTTGAATTGTTTGTAGTAGCCGCTGGTTGGTATCAATATTTAATTCTCTTAAAATGGAGAGGTTGTTTTCCCCATATATTTTAACCTCCTATATTGCTAGTGCCCGTAAGTGAAAGTGTTGCCGACCAAGAGACACAGCAACTGCATTCTTTTATCTCACTTATTCATACTCGATCCGTTGTGCGCAAGCGTTGCGATTGTAGTGGGGAAACTTATAATGCAGTTATAGTAAATATTTTCTTGTATGCTTCATAGCTTAGCAGCAAAGCTCCATTCTCGGACATGCGCATAGCATTTCACTCATTTCAGGTCTAAATGACGATAATGGATGTATGTATGTCTGCACCGTTGGGTTGTCATACTTTTCCAGACCTCTACTGGCAATATAGGAGTATTAAATATATGGGTTCTCCGCGCAGTCTAAAGAATTTTTAACATGCGTCGGTATTAAATCTTGGATATAAAAGATGAACTCAAACAAGGCAATGCTCTTTCACCGTTACTCTTCAATTTGGCCCTGGAATATGTCAATAGAAAAGCGAAAATACAGCCTCCTGCAGCCATGTATCATCACAATGGTCCCAGCTTACTATTAACCTTTGCGGACGATGTTGACATTGTTGGAAACAGCACAGTAGACATCAAGACTACCTTTAATGACCTCGAAAAAAGCGCGAGTAGCATCGGTCTCAAAATCAGTGAAGACAAAACTAAGTACATGTATTCAACTTGACACAACCAACAAAGAAAAAGAATAGGCCAAAACATCACGATAGATGAGTATAACTTTGAACGTGTCAAAAAGTTCAAATATCTGGGAACAATGCTAACAGAAAACAACGACGAAACGGAGGAAATTAACTGCAGAATCCAAGCAGATAATAGTTGTCTCTACGCAGTGCAAGACTTCCTAAAATCCAAAGTAACATCAAGACATACAAAAATCAATGTATACAAGACCATAATAAGACCTGTGGTGATGTATGGTTGTGAAGCTTGGACGCTAACGGCAGCTAATAAAAAGCATCTTCGTGTCTTCGAAAGGTAAGGATTTTGGATACATCAATAGGGCGATACAGAATCCGTACCAACAAAGAACTGATAGATTTGTATGGAGATTCAGATATTGTGCGAGAAGTAAAATCTAAACGACTGCAGTGGGCAGGACATGTAAGGAGACTACCAGATGGCCGCATAGTTAAACTTGCATGGGAAGAAGCACCAGTAGGAAAAAGACCATTAGGCCGCCCAAGCCTTCGATGGAAAGATAATATCGCCAAAAACCTAAGGGTAATGAGTATTGATGAACCCTTAAATGCTATGAAGACAGACGTTGGAGGAATATTGTTAAGTCAGCAAAGACCCACTTAGGGTTGTAAGCAATGGAGTAAGTAAGTAAGAAAGTCGGTGGCAAATCATCTCAAAAGCTTTAATTCTTCTGCGAGACGCTGCGTTAAGTGTCCAGAATTCAGAGCCATATGTAGCAATAGGAAACACTAGGGAGCCCATCAACATTTTCTGTGTTTGTTTTGTGATATGGTGATCTTTCCAAATTTTGGTCAGTTGAAATAATTAAAATTAAAATAAATAAATAAATAATAATAAATAAAATTGTTTAAAGCACGATAAAAGAAGTTCCTGACAAGTGCGAGACTTTCGCAAACTAAAGAACTTGATATACTACCAAAATGTATACAGAGTGAGTTAGTTTTAAGTATGGAACGCCTTATTTATTACAGAAACGACTGTCACGATTAGTAGGAGACAAACCTATGGTTTAGCGTTACCTGACATCAGCGTCAGCGACAGATGGAAGACTTTATAGCTTCTTCTTTTATCTGTCTGTCAAAAAGTGGCCCCGAGAAGACAGCCTTTATTATTCAATTATTTTAATTTACAAATTAAGAAATTTTCATCTTTAATACCACAATTAATTAAAAAATCCAAAAAAAACCACTGTTATTTAATAGTTTTAAGTTTTTATTTTAGCCATTTTTTTTTAATTGTTAAGAATTTTAAGTGATAAAAATAAAATTAACGGTTTATGTAACAACATGATCCAAAAAAAATTTTGAACCCCATAATATCTTATGTAAATTTATATATTAACAATATCAATGTAAAATAATTATTTTCCGAAATATGTAAATTAAATAAAAAAAGAAAGTGCGATTTTTATTTAAGTAATATAAAATAATTATTTAAAATGGAAAGAGATGCGATAAATGAAAGTTTAAATTAAACCTCAATTATCGAATTAAAGTTTTATTAAACATTAATTTAGTTAAAAAAAGATATTTTATGTTGAAATACCAAATAATGAACCGGAAAAATTTAAAGATTTTATTTAGCGCCGAAAATTATAAAATATAATCGACAGTACAAGTATACAACACGCCACGAACTTTTAATGGGAAATGTGGTTCACAAAAAACAAACTGTGGTGGCCCTACGTGGGTTAGGCCGCTAAATGGTACCTAATTTGTGTGAGAAAGTATAGAGAATGTTTGAAATAATAGTGCCGCTCCTATATTTTACAAAGGTGGTATACATTTTTAACCGTTTCGAGTAAGATGTTACGTTATTGTTGTTAAAACACAACCCTTGACTCGAGTGACTGCTAAGAGTAGTGTAAGCTTTTGTTTTTCAACCATAGACCTGACGAATTCTTTATTTTATAATCAGATAATGGAAAAAACGAAAACTGTGGTAAATATTTTTTTCGCCATGGCATTTATTTTTAAATCAATAAAACTTTAAAATTATACCAAAGACAGGGAAGCATGTATTTTAAATATATTTATTTATTTACTATAATATACAGGAATCCAATAACTAATTAGAGAAGAAAAAAGTAACAATAAAGTAAATACATATTTAACCGTTACAAACAACACAATCAAACTAAAACGACAATTAACTCAAACGAGAAAATCGCCAATTTAAATTTTCTGTGAGACGTTCCAAAAATGTCAAAATTACTTCAATTTTTATTATAGTTGTTGCACATGGCGAAAACTGGAGAGTTTTATAGTAAATTAGTACGTGGAATAGACTATTGCAACAATTCGGGGTACATAAAATTATAATTTTTCTAATATGTACTGACAACCTATATACAGAACGTTTCAAAAAAAGGTGACCCCATCTCTAGGATAGGTAAAAGACTAAAAAATAATTGGGGTTTGCTTTGTAAAAAATTGTCGTAACGCCATTCGTATTCAAGATAAAGGGCGTTGAAGAAAAACAATTTATGCACATTTATTACGATTTTGCCGAAACTACTGGAAACATTGTAACTAAATTTTATACAAATACGTTTTAGAAGCCGATACATCCCATGAATTTGCTTTTATATCTGACACTCATAGAGGGCGCTAGTTACACGGTTCGTACCAAATAGTATTGAACATTTCGGTCTACTGGAGATTTGCTGGCTTATGTCACTCAGCTCTGGACAAACACTATTGAAAAGTTTGGTGAATCCCGTGCAATAGCCTTAAATATATCTAAAGCCTTTGACCGCGTTTGGCACCAGACATTGTTAAGTAAATTATCTCCCAACCAAACTGCGCCAATGGCTCTTGAGCTTCATGCAAGATCGCTCCTTACATGTGGCAGTTGACGGTATTTCTTCTGATGCGTTTAAAACCAATGCCGGGGCCCCCCAGGGTTCCATCCTGTCTCCCACCTTATTTCTTTTACACTTCAACGACCTCTTGAAAACCACCACGAACACTATTTACAGTTTCGCAGACGATAGCACACTTGTCTCAACTTTCACATCCTATCGATCACTTTCGGTGAATGATACAAATAGACTCAGACAGGAACAGATTAATTCCATCAATAGAGATCTTAAAGCAATCGTCGAGTGGGGAACCAACAATCTTGTTCAGTTCAACGCCCAAAAAACACAAAGTGCCACGTTTTCCAAGAAAGTGAATTCCTCAAATCATCCCATCACAATGTCCGGAAATACCCTTGAACCAAGTCCCTCCATCTCGATTTTGGGAGTCACGGTGTCCAATAATATGTCTTGGCATGACCATGTTGCTAACATCGCAAAGTCGGCAAGCCAGAGGCTAGGTTTTCTGTGAAAAGCCAGAAAGTTTTTTACTCCTGATCAACTGTTGACGACGTACAAGGCTCAAATCCGACCTCTACTGGAGTATTGCTCGCACATTTGGGGTTTAGCACCAAGGCATTCTCTTCGTCTTCTAGATTCCATTCAGAAAAGAGCCATTCGCTTGATAAACAGCTCAACTCTCACAGATACCCTTCACCCTCTAGAACATAGAAGAAGAGTTGCAGACCAGTCATTGCTCTACAGATATTTCCATGGCAGATGCTCCAGAGAAATAAAAACTCTTGTACCACCATTGGCCACATTCGGCCGAAGAACTCGGCACGCTGATCAGTCTCACCCATTTACTCTCAAGATTGACACTACAAGGACCAATCTTCATCAAGAATCCTTCTTTTACAGGGCTGCTACGGAATGGAATAAGCTTCCGAAATCAGTTTTTCCAGAGAACTATGACCTGCAACTTTTTAAAAACCGTGTCCACAATCATTTTCTTTCTGTAATCCCTTCCCCTTCTAATAGTCGCAGTGCAGGCCGTCCGCGGCCCACACGATAGGTCTACCCTTTTTGCGACTATATAAAAAAACATAACTTTTTTAAGGTTAGATTTATTAATCAAAATTTTAAGTGAACTTAAACATCATTTAATTTTACACCAAAACGGTACTCTTGGTAAAACTAAATACTGTGTACCGCCTACGGAATATTTGGATTTGAAAATTGTGAATTAATAATCGATGCTGGTATAAAGAAAGTTAGGTGACCCCGTCTCTAGGATAAGTAGAAAACTGAAAAATATTTGGGGTTTGCTTAGTAAAGAGTGTTCAATACGCCATCCGTATTCAAAATAAAGGGCATTAAAGAAAAAAAAATTGGTTATTACTTACTTAATTTTCAAATCAATATATTCCGAAGAGGGTAACAGAATCGAGTTTTACCAAAGTACCTTTTTGGTGTCAAATTGAATGATGTTTAAGTTTATTTAAAATATTGATTAATAAATTTAACCTTAAAAAGTTATGTTTAATACTACTTGGTACGAACCGTGTAACTAGCGCCCTCTATGAGTGTCAGATATAAAAATAAATTCATGGAATATATCGGCTTCTAAAATAGATTGGTATAAAATTTCATTACAATGTTTTCAGTAGTTCGCAATTTCGAATAACTAAGAGGTTTTTCATTGATATTTTAGAGCAGACCTACACCTACCTTGACTAAAAAAATGCATATTGTGCGGTAAAACCACGTATGCACCCTACCTAGACGACAATCCTGCATTACACATACTTGCGGCCTCTCAGATTCTATCGACCGTAGTCCAACCATATTGAGATAGATCGCCAGCAGTTCAAGTTTAAGCACCCTTGTCATATAGCAAATAAATTTTTTTGACTATTTTTATCTACTACACATATCTACTAGTGCATGCAATCATTGACTCACTCTGTATAACAAAACTTTGGTGATACGAAATTAAATTACGTATACCTAGAATCAAAATGTTATTTAAATTATACTAACAAGAATGTAAAAACTCTTTTATTTTTAACAAAAACGAGTAACGTTGTTTAAACTATTGAGGAGTTTTTTTTTAAATTGACGAAATAAAGTCAGTCGTAAGTACACAATTATTGACGAAGAAATTGCTTACTTGTTTACAATTTATGGAATCACAGCCACACATAAAAAAAGTGGGTGTTTTTGGGGTCGCTGAATCCGAATTTAGGGTCAGAATAACTCCATCGGGCTAGGGTTTCTCATAACCTCAAAAAAGCCGATTTTTTAAACTATATAACTATAAACCATTCATATGAAAACCCTTAACCCCTTGAAACCATGACACAATAACCCCATGTCACCTTTAACCCATAACTCCATAATAATATAACCCCATAACAGTTCATCTCAGGCAATTTTTTTCAATGCAAATTTTAACTGACTTTCAGGATACGTTCGAGCAATAAAATAAAACGTAATAACTCCATAACCCCATAACTCCGTGACATTATAACCCCATAACCGTATCACCCCATTGCCTTTAAATCAAACGAAAACAGTCTATTTGGGGCTATTTGTATTAATACAAATTTCCATTGACATTGAATATACATTTGAACATTGAATAAAAGGTTATAACTCCGTAACACCACTACAAAGGGGATTCCTAAAACTACGTGTGTCTGCATCCAGGGCACCTACTCGCGGTGACAGCGGGCAACGGAGTGAGCCCGTTATCCGGGTGATTCCCTCGATTGCTGCTTAGATGTCGTCATGACAGGCACACGCAAGTGTCTTACGTTGCAGAGGAATCTCGGAGCCTAATATTAATAGTTTTTAGTTATATAGTTTGCAATAGCGGTTTTTTAAGGTTATGGGAAATCCTAGCCCGATGGAGTTATTCTGACCCTAAAACATATTGTTAACATGGTCTGACCCCCAAACCCAAAAATTTTTTTTGTGTGGCTGTGTTATAAATGAGTATTACTAAGAATAATTATTTGTTGTTGGAAATGATGTAATAAAACTTTACAAAGTAACGTTCCTGCTTAGCACGACATATTAAATTTACCAAAAAAATAGCATAATAAAAATATTTTATCTAAAGGACAAATCGATAAAGCAGTAAAAAATAACTGATAAAAAAATTGAATATAAGTTATGATGATGCTACCGAGACAGTCATCATTGCATCCTCTTCAAAATATTTAGCTTGTATCGATTTCCAAGCAATACCGAATACTTCATCTGGAGTTTTGGCAATTTTAATAAGATCTGGAAAATCTGGAACAGCTACCATGTAACCAGGAAAATATGAGGGTAATTGTGAACCTCTTAATTGCACTCTGTTCATATACTGAATAGGATTCGCTTCTATGAAATATTGTACACCGTTAGCAAGCTCAGTTTCTAAATTACCTTCCTGTTCTAGTTTCTCTAAATCAAATGGTTCCAAAACTTCTACAGGCTCAGCACCAACTACATTTACCAGATGTTCTAGATCGGCTTTCGCCCACACCGATTTTTGATCGTTTATTGGCTCGAATGTTCTTTCTTTATTGTTCCCTTTTTGTGGAGATTTTTGTTCGTCGCTCATTACTTCGCTGAAGACATCTACATGAGGAATATCTCCAGGCTGAATTCCATTAAATTTTTCTGTTAATTTCGACATTTCGTTGGTGACGGCTTCCTTGTGTATTTCCTTGGGTATATTCGAAGGTACTACTACATCCTGCAAAGGTCCTGGAGTAACAGAACTAAGGTGGATAAAATTTTCATTCGGTGGCTCTCTAAAAAGTGAATTAAAAACTTGATCGGGTGTAACGTCTGGAGTTATCCCGATTTCTACGGTGTGCATTACAGTTGCCATAGCTTCTGGAGATGGTTCTTGCTGAGCTTCGTCTGGAGTAATTTCAGGTTGAATGATGGTTTGTTCTAAAAGCGCCACAGACTCTGAATTCAGTCGTAGCTGTTGCAATCTCTGTTTTATTTCATATTTTCCCGGCAACAACATTAGATCTGGTGGTATTATCTTTAAGGTGTTTTCAATATCTTCTTTTTCTTCCTCAATAAGCCTCGCTACTTCTTCGGGAGACATTCCCACATCTTGGTTATCTTGCGTAAGAGCCCGTATGTAATCTTTTGATACTGCAGCGTAGGATGGAGTTATGGAAACGGTGCTAGTAACGCCTACGATTTCTTTTCCATCCATCTTTGCAAATTTAGGTTCTAATTGTTGAATCCCCATTTCCACATAGTCCATTTCGTTTTGATCGTTTAATTTTGAAACGATAAGATTTTTAATGAGAGCTTCACCCTGTTCATTTCTTTCTATTCTCTTTTCAAAAATCGCTTTTTGCAAAACGGGTTCAACTCCTGCTGGTGTTTCGATACTTTCGGGAGGAGTTTTAGTTACTTGTCTAGCTTTTGCAGTTACTTTTGTTAGCGGTTTTATTAAAGATTTTTTCATGAGTGCTGTTTTTATTTTGTTCTCGATTTTTGAGGGAGGTTTTGCAGCTGCATCGTCAGAGCACGGGCACGTCGATGATGCTTGTTTAGAACCAATTTTTTGTTGTGATGTTTTGTTTGCGGTCGCATTAGATCGGGAGGGCGGACTTAAACTCCTATTTTGATTTGAATATCTTTGTGGAGATTGTTGGGACGAAATTAGTTCCCCCCTCTGGCTCGAACTTTGAGATCTATTGGAGCACGGTTGGTTCGGCCCACTTTTTTGAAGACAGCATTCTGGCGGCAATGGAAAACATTTGCTGAACGCTGCTCTGGGTAATTGACCCGGTGTCAGTTGAGGCCCTCCTCCTGTTCTTTCTTCTGTTTCAATACCGCAACACGATTGAATTTCTGCTATTCTGTTTCTTTGCTCATTACGCGTACACTCACTACCTGGTTGTTTTTTTGTTACTGTAACTGAAGCTGTTACTATTCGTGATTGATTGGTATTTCCAGATTTCCGAGGACTATGAGACATATTTACGGTAATTTTGAGTTTATACCCGGACAAAACAAAAATAAATGATACTTATGTCAATATGACAAAGTGTTGTCACAATGAAGCAACCAATCATCTGTCAAAAAGAATCTGAAATCGCTTTTGTAAAAGGTTGTTGCTAGTCGTCCTAAAAACGGACAAATAAAATTAATTAACCGTTCGATTATCGTATAGATAAAATATAGTTATTTTTTCAATAATTATATAAATAATAAGATATATAACAGGGTAAATAGGGTAACCACTGGAAAATAAAATTCACCTTTAATCATAAGATACTATCATTACATTTTATACATAACTAGTAAAGGAAATCTATATAAACGTCAATTGCGACGTTGCCAGAGTGATGGATTCGACTTTTTTTTTTTATGTTCTGGTTCCCACGAAAAGGGATATCCTGTAATGTTCAGAGAACATCGTGGGAACCAAGGGAAAGAAGGTAGGAGTTGGTGTTCTTAAATTTCTGGAGGTTGTAATGTGTTCCAAAGCCTCGCAATTCGTTGGATGAATGAGTCTTTGGAAAGTGATGTTCTGCAGGTCTCCAAATTGACCACGAAGGGGTGTGAAGACTGAACTTGACGGGTTAATCTCGAAGAGACTGCCAAAGGAGGAACGATTGTTGATATTTCAGAAGAGCATCGCCCATGAAAATATCTATAAAATAGAGACAAATCGCCAACTTTTCTACGGTGTTCCAGACAAGTGAGCGAGTTTGTAAGCGAGGCATCACCGACGAGACGAATTGCCCTTTTTTGGACAGAATCCAGTAGCTTCAGGATATGTTTAGGCTCTGCACTCCAAATATGGGAACAGTACTCTAGTACAGGTCGGATCTGTGCCTTTTAGATCATAAGCAGCTGACTGAAGGTGAAATAGCTCTTGGCACGAAACAAAAAACCAAGTTTTTGGGATGCACTTTTGGCAATGGACCTCACGTGATTTTCCCAGGAAAGGTTATTGCTGATAGTAATACCAAGCATCGATATGGATGACTTCAGTGGTATGGTTACTCCTGACAAAGTTATGTTAGGCACAGTGAGATCGGCTTTTCTAGAGAAAAGACATGCTTGTGTTTTGTTTGCATTGAATTCTACCAAGTTATTGGATCCTCATTCGAGAATTGTTGCTAAGTCCATATTTATATTGTTAACATTTCTTCCTCGTTCATTTCTGGTTTCATGGGCTGATATAGGGGCCCTGGAAGAGAAAGCGGTATGGAGGGTACTATCATCGGCAAAGCTGTGAACGGGACAAGAAGTTGCTTTCAATAGGTCGTTGATGTGAAGTAAAAATAGTGTTCGTGCTAGAATGGATCCTTGCGGAACACCAACATTTATGAGTAGAGTGTCAGATGAAACTCCATCGACCACTACATGGAGAGATCTGTTTGAGAGAAAACTAGCAAGCAGAGAACACAGCTGAGGGGCAAGCCATAAGATGGAAGCTTGGCGAGGAGTCCCTGGTGCCAAACTCGATCGAACGCCTTGGAGATATCTAATGCCACAGCTAAAGTTTCTCCATACTTTTCAATAGATAGCTGCCATATATGTGAGACGTATGCGAGCAGGTCACCAGTTGATCTCTGATGGCGAAAGCATATTGCCTATCATTGATAATTCCTGAGTCTTCCAGATATTTCATGAGCTCGATGTTGATGGCTTTTTCCATGACCTTTGAAATAATAGATAGCAGTGCGATAGGTCTGTAGTTGCTAGGTAGGGTCTTTTTGTCTTTTTTAGGGACTGGGTGTACTCTTGCAATTTTCCAATTGGACGGAAATACTCCCAAATTGTAAGAGTGGTTGAACAACTTGCAAAGAACAGGTGTTAGTTCGGGGGCACATTTCTTGAGAACAATCGGCGGGATTCCGTCAGATCCACAGGCTTTGTTGGTGTTGAGACCCAGCAAAATCTTTCTGATAGTACGATGGCGAAAGGTGATCTCGGGCATGTGACTGTCAATAGGTGTAATGTTCGAGGGTTGTTTTCCCGAAGAATCCAGAGTGGAATTTCCAGCAAATAGGTGCGCAAAGATATTGGCTTTTTCCTGGGCATTCGTTGCTAGTTTTCCATCTTCATTGGTTAGAGGAGGAAAAGAGCTGGAAGTGAAGATCTTAAAGCAATCGTCGAGTGGGGAACCAACAATCTTGTTCAGTTTAACGCCCAAAAAACACAAAGTGCTACGTTTTCCAAAAAAGTGAATTCCTCAAATCATCCCATCACAATGGCCGGAAATACCCTTGAACCAAGTCCCTCCATCTCGATTTTGGGAGTCACGGTGTCCAATAATATGTCTTGGCATGACCATGTTGCTAACATCGCAAAGTCGGCAAGCCAGAGGCTAGGTTTTCTGTGGAAAGCCAGAAAGTTTTTTACTCCTGATCAACTGTTGACGACGTACAAGGCTCAAATCCGACCTCTAATGGAGTATTGCTCGCACATTTGGGGTTCAGCACCAAGGCATTCTCTTCGTCCTCTAGATTCCATTCAGAAAAGAGCCATTCGCTTGATAAACAGCTCAACTCTCACAGATACCCTCCACCCTCTAGAACATAGAAGAAGAGTTACAGACCAGTCATTGCTCTACAGATATTTCCATGGCAGATGCTCCAGAGAAATAAAAACCCTTGTACCACCATTGGCCACATTCGGCCGAAGAACTCGGCACGCTGATCAGTCTCACCCATTTACTCTCAAGATTGACACTACAAGGACCAATCTTCATTAAGAATCCTTCTTTTACAGGGCTGCTACGGAATGGAATAAGCTTCCAAAATCAGTTTTTTCAGAGAACTATGACCTACAACTTTTATAAAGCGTGTCCACAATCATTTCCTTTCTATAATCCCTTCTCCTTCTAATAGTCGCAGTGCGGGCCGTCCGTGGTCCACACGATAGGTCTACCCTTTTTGCGACTATTTTCATAAAAAAAAAAAGGTAGTTTATCGATGGAACCGTTTCCAGTTCGGGAGCCGTTTGCAGTCACAGGGTCAATTTCCATCCTCCGAACGTTTTAGAGATTGTTGAATAGTTTATCCGTTTATTTCGGGGTGATATCTCCACTTAGGTCAAGTAAGTGTCTTAAGCTTTCTCTTTCATCGTTAATAAGAGGGTGTTGACAATTCTTATGAAGAGCGCTTTTACCGGCGATCACTCGGCAGGCTTATTGCCAAGCTATTGTGCGGTGAGCACCAATTCTCGACGCCTAATACCCTAAAGAATGGAATATCTTTATTAATAAGCTATTTCTGGTATTACATGCATTTGATAGGGTTTTTCTAAAACACACGAACAATTCCTGTAATGAATTTCGGACCGCGGTGTATATTTCCTCGAATTTACTAATTACGCGGCTAAGAATGTTTAAAGTATCGCACTTACTGTAAAAATATTCGCTAAACGATCGTAAATGGCAAAACGTCGACGATTCAGTGACTGAGACATTCCCCTAGGTCAATCGAAACATACATAAGTAGTGCTCGGACCAAACAAAAGATGCCGCTATCCAATTATCAGCTTATCACAATTATGTCGAGTTAATAGTACTAATTTCTTCTTTATACCGCCATATATTACCAGCGAATAAAATCCTTAGTTAACCCTACGGCTCTTTTAAACTTTTTTTTTAAATTATCGTGCAATCGATCTTTTAACTACTTTCAAAGTAGCGTATTTGTTAACTACTAACAATTAACACGAAAGTGACGGACCCATTAGAAGAATGTATCTTCTTCTTCTTAAAGTGCCTTCTCCATTCAATGAAGATCGGCAACAATTCTGGCAAATTCGTCTCTGTCCTGGGCTCTTCTTAGCAGTGAGTTTGAGTCTAAGTCTGTCCAATCCCTTATGTTTTTCTGCCAAGAGCACTGTCTACGTTCAGGGCCACGTTTTCCGCTTAATCTTGCCCTCCATAAACAGTTGCAGGAATCTGTATTTATCCTCTCTCATGACATGGCCAAGGTAAGCAGTTTTTCGCTTTTGTATGGCCTCGAGTATTTTTCGGTCCTTGTTTATCCTATGTAAGACCACTTAATTAGTGGTATGATCGGTCCATGGAATACGCAGCATTCTGCGGTACACCCACATCTCAAATGCTTCCAGATTGTTAATGCTGCTGACTTTTAGCGTCCAGGCTTCGACTCCATACAGTAACGTGGAATACACATAACATCTAACTAAGTTAAATCTTATGGTTAAATTGAGTGTTCTGTCAATTAATTGATTCCGCATGTTAATAAAGTTAGCTCTCGCTTGCTCTATGCGAGATCTTATTTTTATTTCGAGATCCAGGTCCTCGCTGATCCAACTTCCCAGATACTTAAATTTTGTGACCTGCTCTATTGGTGATCCGTATATATTTATGTTGAAATGGTTGTTCGGCTTGCGACTTATTTGCATAATCTTCGTTTTTGAAATATTAATCTTCAGTTCCATTTCGTCCCCGGACACCGATATACCATCGATTAGGCGTTGCAGCTATTCAGGATTGTCTGCGATTATCACTGTATCATTGGCATATCTTAGATTGTTTATGAGTTTTCCATTGACTTTCAGACCGTCCTCCGTCTCGTCCAGAGCGTTTTGGAAATGATTTCTGAATACATATTAAAGAGCATGGGACTAAATACACACCCTTGTCTGACTCCACACCTTAAAGGTACGGTGCTTGTTTCGTTGTTTTCCAGTTTAACAAATGGTACTTGCTGTTCATAGAGATTCTGTACGATTTTTAAATCCTGGATATCGACACCTTTTCTTTCCAGCAGTTCTAATAGTGTGGTGTGATCTATACAGTCAAAGGCCCTTGTGTAATCTATAAAGCACAGATACACTTCCTTTCGCTGGTCATTGCATTTTTATAGCAGGACAGACAGTGCAAACAGTGCAAACAGAATGGGTACCAGGCCTCCCTGGTACCCATTCCTTCGCGGAAACCCATTTTCACTTCGCTTACATCTTGTTCGCATTTTCTACGTATGCGCCTATGGATGATTTTCAATCACCTTTAACACCTGACTCATCAGGCTGATCAATCGGAATTCTGCGCACTTCCGTGCTCCGAGATTTTTAGGAATAGGTATGAAGGTTGATTTCAGCCAATCTCGAGGAATGTATCCAGATTTATAGATAGCATTAAAAAGTTGAACCAGGATGTTTTTTTTGTTAATTTTTTTTTTATGAAAATAGTCGCAAAAAGGGTAGACCTATCGTGTGGGCCGCGGACGGCCCGCACTGCGACTATTAGAAGGGGATGGGATTATAGAAAGGAAATGATTGTGGACACGCTTTTTAAAAAGTTGCAGGTCATAGTTCTCTGGAAAAACTGATTTTGGAAGCTTATTCCATTCCGTAGCAGCCCTGTAAAAGAAGGATTCTTGATGAAGATTGGTCCTTGTAGTGTCAAGCTTGAGAGTAAATGTGTGAGACTGATCAGCGTGCCGAGTTCTTCGGCCGAATGTGGCCAATGGTGGTACAAGAGTTTTTATTTCTCTGGAGCATCTGCCATGGAAATATCTGTAGAGCAATGACTGGTCTGCAACTCTTCTTCTATGTTCTAGAGGGTGAAGGTTATCTGTGAGAGTTGAGCTGTTTATCAAGCGAATGGCTCTTCAAGAGGCTTATCAAGAGAATGCCTTGGTGCTGAACCCCAAATGTGCGAGCAATACTCCAGTAGAGGTCGGATTTGAGCCTTGTACGTCGTCAACAGTTGATCAGGAGTAAAAAACTTTCTGGCTTTCCACAGAAAACCTAGCCTCTGGCTTGCCGACTTTGCGATGTTAGCATCATGGTCATGCCATTATTGGTCACTGTGACTCCCAAAATCGAGATGGAGGGACTTGGTTCAAGGGTATTTCCGGACATTGTGATAGGATGATTTGAGGAATTCACTTTCTTGGAAAACGTGGCACTTTGTGTTTTTTGGGCGTTAAACTGAACAAGATTGTTGGTTCCCCACTCGACGATTGCTTTAAGATCTCTATTGATGGAATTAATCTGTTCCTGCCCGAGTCTATTTGTATCATTCACCGAAAGTGATCGATAGGATGTGAAAGTTGAGACAAGTGTGCTATCGTCTGCGAAACTATAAATGGGGTTCGTGGTGGTTTTCAAGAGGTCGTTGATGTGTAAAAGAAATAAGGTGGGGGACAGGATGGAACCCTGGGGGACCCCGGCATTAGTTTTAATCGCATCAGAAGAAATACCTTCAACTGCCACATGTAAGGAGCGATCTTGTATGAAGCTCAAGAGCCATTGGTGCAGTTTGGTTGGGAGACCGTAGGCAGATAATTTACTTAACAATGCCTGGTGCCAAACCCGGTCAAAGGCATTAGATATATCCCAGGCTATTGCACGGGATTCACCAAACTTTTAAATAGTGTTTGTTCAGAGCTGAGTGACATAAGCCAGCAAATCTCCAGTAGACCGAAGTTGGGTATGTTTTACTCTCCCATAAGTTTTAGGATCTCTGGGCAAATTTCATCTGGTCCGGCTGCTGTATGCAGGTTTTAAAATTTGTATATTAACATTACTAACCTGACTTAAAAATTTAAAGTGAAATCTTTTTTAGGCGCGTCGAACAAAATTTTGTAGTGAGCAAATTTATGATTTCACGTCAGAGTCAGCGATAGATAGATGGGTGACGCCATGGCTTCTTCTTCTTTTATTTGTCTGTCAAAAAGTGTTCTCGAGCTGTCAGCCCAATTTTATTAGGTTATTTATTATTTAATGATTTTAATATGGAGGGTAGGGGTAAGAAGAAAAATCTTGCATGCGATTTTTATTGAAAAAGTGTCCACCAAAATGTGGTAGGTACCTTTATAAAGGTGGTGCTAGTAGACGTAAGGTTAGACCAAAACTTAGCTGTTTTAGACCAAGTGAATTATGTCATAGGGAAATAGATAAGCAATAATTAGCTAATAAAATAATTATGCAGAAAAATACTCAAGCGAGCATAAAGTAAAAATAAAATAAAAAATGCAAAACATCTTTTGTCTTTTTTCTCAAAACGTTAAGCGTTTTGTTAAACAACGGTATTTTGCTACAGTAAAGCTATCTTAACCCTGCGGACGTGGCGCCCTGAAACATTAAGAACCAGAGCGCCGGGTGTGAGGAGGACTTTTTTTGCAAAGAAGGTGTAAATATAAAAAAATCGTGGATAAACATATGCCCGAATACTCCATCTTAATGCCTTTCTAATGATGTGCCACACATGGTACATTCCCTATTTTAAAATAAGGGGTTGGGGAGGTGAAAGAGAGGGGGTTAAAAACTGATAAATATCTGTATCGTAAAAATATGTTCCACTTGGAAAAAAATCGACGTGTTTATTGAAATATCACACTGTATTTATAGGAAAAGAAATCGGTGTCTTTTTTAATTTTCCACGTGTGAAAAGGGATTTTAATTATTTTAAAGGATGTGAAAACTATTTAATTAATAAATCAGAACCGAAATCTATTCTAATCATCTACCTTTTAAAAAAGATACTTTTTTTATATTATTTTTTTTATTCAAAAGGTACCTAAAATATAAATCATGTTGTTGAAATGCAAAAACACAGACTTGAATTCTGCATTAAGATAATCGACCTCTTAAATAAGTTAATTTATAATTATTTTCTGATTCTTTTTTTGTTGAAAAAAAGGTCCACATATAATTATCTGTAGCCTAATTACAGTAAGATTAAATCAATATAAAGGAAAACAAACAGTATTTTACAGAAACAACTTAATCTTCATTAATCAAACATTGTCTGCCACTTAAATATTATTTTCTGGACTGTTGACCAGCGTAATCGAACGTTTTCTATTGGCTCCTAATTTTATAGTTTGCTACGTTATAATTTGGCATTTAGCTTTGGGCAAACACGTCTATTCTCTAAATTATTGGCTACTAACGATTTGTTGGTTTTCGACAATCGATGACCCTGAAATTGCTTCAATAACCGTCATTCAAGAACCGATTTTTAAACCCCCATTTAGGTGAACCCAAAGAAAGAAACAATCGAAGATAAATATTGACCATCGAAATATTTAAATATTTACCAAAATCTAAACTATTTAGATGCTTGTGAAATGCATTTATATTTACAGTGCAACAGAAGTAGCTTGGCAAGAGATCACAAATTCTGCGCACAACGAAAACATTCGAATAACAATCCGATCGGCGACGACGAAATTTTCAGTAATCGTGAGTCTCAAGTACAATCGGAGGAAGAAGTTTACGAATGTGAAGTATATTCATCCGAATATTTGTTATTTTAGAGGCCCGCCAAGTTACTTCTGTTGCACTGTACATTTCAGATTTATTTTTTTTTAAACAAAGATCCTTATCGCACGCTGAGGAATATTGTTATGCTGTTGTTATCAATTACTTTTTGCTTTTTTGAATTCCGATATTTTATTGTAATTTGGCGATTTGGCCTTTTTTTGTGCTATGAACACAGTATTATTTGCTATTAATTTGTGGAGCAAACATGGTGAAGGAAATTATAACTTGTATGAATAAATAAATATTTATATAATTTACTCATATAACAGCAAACTTAATACACAACACTGAAACTTAAGTGCACAGCTGATGGCTGACAGTACCGACCTATTGGAAAATTGGTTGACGGCTATCTGACGACCAACTTTACCACCGCGCGTATTTGTCAAATCAATTAGCGCGTGCTTTCGTGACTTCCTGTTGCATTTCACGAAATTACTCCCACAAATTGCAATATTGAATAAAACTTTCCGATGTAATTCGTTCCTTTGGATTATTGGTCTGAAAAAAATAATTTTAAATAAAAATTGAAATATAGTTAAACAAAACACGTAAAAGACGAACTTCATTCCTTACGGGGGTCCCCCGACCACACAATTTTTTTTTCTGATTTTGTTTTTATTTGAGGGTACGTTAGCGAAATTATAAATACTTACAAACTAGTACATAAATTATCCGTCAGACTTTTAAAAAAGCGAATACTCAAAGACTTTAAAGCTCTTTTTCTTGTCTAACATCTAATTCTTCAATTCCCATAAACATCTAATATACTATAATAGACTTAGATTTTGTTTTTGTAAAATATTTGTATAAAAAAAAAGTTAATTAATAATAATTTGTTTACCTATTTTCTTAATTAGTTTAAAAAAAAGAGGTCCTAGAGTCGACATTAACGAACAATATTTACAATAATAATTTTCGGTAATTCTCACAACACTTTAATATTCCAAGATCATTTCCAGAAAATAACTAAAAAAATTAACCAAACATTTTTGCTCACACTAGGTTAAGAGTTAAAAAGTTAATCACATTCAAAAAAATTATTAATGATACAATTACCGGAATTTTTTTATTACAAAAAACATTTAAAGTTTTTTTTTTGTCTGTGTTTAAAACTAAGTAAAATATACTGAATAAAAAATAAATACCAAAAAAGATGGTCCATTTATCAAAATATATTAATATTGCTACAAATCACGACCAAAACCTTAAAGGCCGGACCTATCCAGTTTATCTGTTCAAGAGAGTTCTGGCGCATTCGCCAAAATTGATCATTCTAGATTCGAATGTTTTTAGCAAATTTGAGGAATATTCCATGACAAAATATAAAAACGGGTATGGGTTGTGGGGAAATAGTTGACAATAGCTAGTTAATGAATAGTTGAAAGTAAAGAGAAATAGTTATTAGTGGAAAATATATAGAAGTTGGAATTAATGAGTAAACTGAATTGGTATTTGTGACTAATAAATATGTTTTTTAAATGTGCACCACTTATTAAACAAATCATTGACGTAACAATACAAAGAACCAGAACCGGTTTTTGCATTCACGACAAGTGCCGCCAAAACAATTATTTCGGACTAAGCGGAGAGGAAAATACTCACGTACTGGTCCGATATACCAGGGTTAACTCACTCGAAGGCGTTTCTACCTCAACCCTCGAGAAACACAACTGAGCAGATCCTAGAATGGAGCAGAAATGACCTACGAATTCTAACGGGACTGCTTACGGGACACTTTCGTCCAAGATACCACTTCGGATAGGTCTGAACCAACAAACGGACTGTCGGTTTTGCTGCGTGGAAGACGAAACTGCTGAACATATACTATGTTCATGTCCGGCCTGGGAAGAATAAGTTTCAGCATATTTGGTTACACCAACCTAGAACCTACCGATTTCAAAAAAATCTCACCCTATACAACCATGAGCTTCGTGAGAAGCGCTGAATTGTGCGGTGAACTGTAACCTCTAGGGGTGAGCCACAATAGACCTACTAAAGGTTGCAGTGGAGGGGCGACCACGCCCCACTCACATGATACCTAACCTAACCTACTGATATCCATATCGTTATCACGATCCATTTTTTTTTTTATGAAAATAGTCGCAAAAAAGGTAGACCTATCGTGTGGGCCGCGGACGGCCCGCACTGCGACTATTAGAAGGGGAAGGGATTATAGAAAGGAAATGATTGTGGACACGCTTTTTAAAAAGTTGGACACCGTGACTCCCAAAATCGAGATGGAGGGACTTGGTTCAAGGGTATTTCCGGACATTGTGATGGGATGATTTGAGGAATTCACTTTTTTGGAAAACGTGGCACTTTGTGTTTTTTGGGCGTTGAACTGAACAAGATTGTTGGTTCCCCACTCGACAATTGCTTTAAGATCTCTATTGATGGAATTAATCTGTTCCTGCCTGAGTCTATTTGTATCATTCACCGAAAGTGATCGATAGGATGTGAAAGTTGAGACAAGTGTGCTATCGTCTGCGAAACTGTAAATGGGGATCGTGGTGGTTTTCAAGAGGTCGTTGATGTGTAAAAGAAATAAGGTGGAGGACAGGATGGAACCCTTGGGGACCCCGGCATTAGTTTTAAACGCATCAGAAGAAATACCGTCAACTGCCACATGTAAGGAGCGATCTTGCATGAAGCTCAAGAGCCATTGGCGCAGTTTGGTTGGGAGACCGTAGGCAGATAATTTACTTAATAATGCCTGGTGCCAAACGCGGTCGAAGGCTTTAGATATATCCAAGGCTATTGCACGGGATTCACCAAAATTTTCAATAGTGTTTGTCCAGAGCTGAGTAACATAAGCCAGCAAATCTCCAGTAGACCGAAGTTGTCGAAATCCATATTGTCTGTCATGGATTATCTCAAATTTTTCTATATTTTTGATAAGTTCTGTGTTAATCGCTTTTTCCATAACTTTGGATATGACTGAGAGCAATGCAATAGGGCGATAATTTGCAAGAATAGTCTTCTTTCCTTTTTTCGGAATCGGAATTTTTGATTGTGATGAACACTAATATTCACACCACGGTCATATTCACGCGTAAAATCTAGCGGATACCATAAGAAATTAATAGCAGCAAATTACAGTTATTGTCACAGGTGCCTATGTTTTTATTGGATTTACGAAAATGACCCATTCGCCGCTTTCGCACTGTTGCGTATAATAGCGACGAAAAGTGTTTGCGGGCGAAAAATAGTTGCCTTCGTCCGGAAATTAGTACGTAAAATATAATTTTTGTATAAGTTGACGAAAATTGATATTTAGTGTTTTAAGGTGGACTGAGCGATCTTTAGTACAGTTGAAGTGTCAATTTCTTAAAATATTATAAATTAGTTATTTGTTTTAGCAAACAAAATACCAATATTGCTTCGTTGATATAACAATAATTCCCTTAACCATATAGACGTTTCTATTAGTTTAGGACGGTCGTTTGTATAGTATACAAATGAGCGTGGCAACCAATTTTAAAGGCTCTTGACATTTTGAAAGTATTTATCCACCAAATAAATACGTGTCTTCTGCTATGTACAAAAATGTCACTCAGTGTAAACACAAATTTAATACCTGTGATCTGAGAAATCGTAAAACTACATTTTTACTTTCTAAATAATTGTTTTTATGTGAAATGACAAATATTTTACTTACTACAATAAAAAAACTTTAGGTACCTACTAAGCGAGAAAAGAATGTAACTATTCTAATTTGAATCTTCACGGATTTAACTATTAGGAACCTGATTAAAACTTCAACAATAATTACAAAATGTTATTCGTAAAGTAAATAAAAAATTACAATATTTGTTTAATTCACCCCCATTTATTTATTTCATAGGAAGAAATAAGTTTTAAAATAAATACAGGTTGTCCACACAGTGTTGTAAAGTTCTTTTATTTTATTAATTTAATAGATTTAAACCTTTCAAGAAGGTGTGCAGCCTTGATTTTGTTGGATGATAGGTTGTATTGGGTAAGACGAGACAAACACCATGCCTTCAGGCTGCACCATACTTCTTAGCGAGACGTGGCAGATGTGGTTTCTAAAAGCAAAATTTAACGATCTGCTATCCAAATACCCAAATCACGAAAACATCTATACAGATGCATCCAAAACCCCGTAAGGCGTAGATGCTGCATTGGTAACCTCCTCTGAAAAATTACTATTCAAACTTCAAATTACGGTTGTATCTTGCCACGTCTTTTTCGTTTTCTAAATAGTACTCTGCCAGTGGTCTCTCTACTGGCAAATTATGCCCGAGCTCAGCCGTAGAGGGTAGAAGAAAAAAAAATATAAAAGTGAGCCGCGCCACCGACTTAGACGGTTCAAGCCGGAAACCCCTAGGTCTTATAGGCACTAGCAGAGCCACGCGATAAACAACTAAGATTATGGTGAACCAAATAAATAAAATTATAGCAAAAATATATTGGATACTTTACTCACACAATAAATTAAAATACACAGCTCAATAACAAAATTATAACACATATAATCAAAATTACAGTCAACAATAAATCGAAACTTCAAAATTTACAACTTTATGAGACAACAATAAATCAAAAATCCAAAGTTTACGATTCCATAAAATAATTAAAACAAAGGTAAGAATGACAAACCTTATCAGGTTACCAAAAAAGAAACGTATACAAGTCAACTTTTTAAAAATACTTCATCAACGTTCACGTACGGCTGCTAATTTAATCACATTTTTTACCATTTTTCCATTTACATAAAGATTTACACTGTTAAAACACTCGAGCTTATTTCAAAAATAATTCTTTTTACGATGGCTGTCCTTCAAAATAGCAATATTGTAGTATGAAGAAAACGTTTTTACTTGGACACAAGGAACTATTAAGAATATTACTTTAATCAAAGTTCAGCCTTGGCATATTATCCAATGCAATAAATAGTTTTCAACAGTGTACCATATTAATAAATTAAAACAAAACTTAATCGCGGTGTCAAAAACAAATCACGTCGTTTAAATATTCTAAAATAAATCACTTGTAACCTTTGGGTATACGAATTCACTAATCCTGTGGCCTACTCCTGGGGCCTACTCCTGTGGCCGGATTGATTATGGAACTGCACCTGCTACTTAACAATGGCTTCCCTCCATCAGATCCCGCATACGGATATTTTAACTCGACACCAAAATCCAAAATATCAACAACAAAGGTAAGATAGAATGGTCAAGTTAAAAATTAAATGGTTTTTCTTCAAAATCCAATTAAGATGGCCCAAATACAGCCAGATATGAAAGAAAAAACCGTAGAGGTTCTGCTCACGTGTTAATATCAAATCGTTCCAAAAACTCTCACCCGACTTCGACGACTGACACCAAGCGACTGTCCAAAACTACCCACTCCCAGGCCGGATATCAAGAAAAATGACACGGGACACGCGTCAGCCAACCATCTTCGCAAATCTATGTTCAAACTCATAATCGCACTCGTCCGTGTTGATAGCCAGCCCATCCACACAGAAATGCAAACCAAACAATAATATCGCTGACAACACACGACAATCGAGGCCAAAAATCAAGGCAAAAATCTAATAACAAAAACCCCCACTCCATCTCCATCGATTAACAAAAATGTCATAGCCATTAATAATTAAATCCTAACACTACAAGGTATGCAACACTATTTACAACGAGTGATAAATTTAAATTACAACAAAATACGGTAAGCGAAACTATTTACGAGCACCTGAGAAATACGAAACTATCAGAGATCCAATTAATAATGGAACCGTAAAAGGGAAAAAAAATAGGCACGTGACAATCTGCCGAACTATATACAATATTTCAAGCTCACAAATATATTAATACCACTATTGTTAAACTGTACTAAATACACAATACCAAGGAAAAGGTATAATTTACCTAATACACTTTTCAGTGCTTTACGTATAAACAATGTCTGTAATGTGTTACTGTTTTTGAAAACCATAAACGTTTACAGTTTAATATAGGGTTACTGTTATACTTTTGTAATTATATTAATGTGTTGATAATAACCTTTATGGTTAATGCAATATTTTAAAAAAAAAAAAATCTTTTTGTATCTAGTACTATACTACGCACTACCGGGACACACTATATGTAAAGAGTAATGAACAACAACAACTTAAGGTTCCATAATTAAATAATTTTCTTTTTCTTATAAAGCCAAAGAAAATAGAATAGTCTTTTACTAGTTATTTAAAAAACTGTTAAATATTTCAACGATAATTTATAAAAATAGGGTTATAACTTTTATTTAAATAAAAAAAAAAATTTACAGACGCACAAACGGTAGTGTCAAAATTTAATTTAATATCTTCGATGTAGGTATTTATAAATTTTTATACTGTAGAATAATTCTGAATAAGAATAAGAATAGTCTGCAAAATTATAAATATTTTTCAGTATTTTACATTTCTTGGTGATTAAGGTGATGAAATAATGGATGAAACAAAAATTATTCACGAAATATACGCCCACGATATTATCCTTGATATTTTCTTTGTTGTAATAGCTAATTTGCGTCTAAAATTTTAAAATAAAATTCTGTATTTTATCTGTTTTTAACATAGAATCAGTTATTTGAAATTGGAAAGTTTATAAATATCCAAAATGACTCAAACTTATTTGTCACCCATAATAAATAATTATAGTTTTTATTTTTTAATGCACATAAAAATGTTAATTTAATAACGTAAAATGATTTTTAATTTATAAACAGATATTTGTTGTGCATCTTATTTTAAATGTTTATATTTATGGGACATTTTTTTTCCTGCTTACTTACTTATTACTTTATTTTACCCATTAATTAAATAGTGTGGTCTCTAAATAAAAAAAATATATTAAATAAGTATTACCATGGTTCCAGGACACCAGGGAATTGCAGGTAACGAAAAAGCAGACGAACTTGCAAGAAGTGGATCGGAAACTCCCCCAAACCAAGGGCAGATGCTAGGGGTACCAAAGCGTACAGTAAGAGTGTTTGTAAAAAACTGGATTGGGGAAAAACACAAATATTACTGGGAAAGTAGACCAGGAAACAAACACGGGAAAGAATACATCAAAGGACCGTGTCATAAAAAGACGGCAGAACTGTTAGCAATGAACAGGAATCAGCTAAGAATAGCTACGGGGCTCTTGACCGGTCACGCACCAGTAAAGGAGCACCTGAACAAAATGGGACTGTATAATGGTGACCCGACCTGCAGATTGTGCGGCAACTGTATTGCTCCCACCCAGTACAGAACTTGTACAAGTTACGAAAGTACTGGATTGGGTTCAATAATATAAAACATAGGCTACATACAATGGGCCAACAGGCCTAAGTGTCACCAGAGGAAATAGCCAGACGGACCTAAATAGGGGTGGAGTTTTTAGTGAGTAGACCTGACATCGTTCAGAGAGTCTCACAGTAGACCTTGAGCTAAAAGACTCATAACGGATTTTCTCCACCTCTGCAAAAAAAAAGTATTACCACATATTGAAATAATTTGGTGCAGCCGGAAAATTGTAAATTGTGAAAAAAACAATGTATAAACTGGAAGAGGAAACAGATTTTATTTTATATTGCAAATTTACCTTTTTGTTACGATTTACATGTTAATGGCTGAACCAGACAGACGTTGTCCTGCCAGAATGTATTATAACAGCTTGGTACTTTAAAATTTCAAGTTACTGCAAAACACCACTTTTAATATTTATTTTATAAAAAAAATTGTAGCAAAATTACTTGACTTTACAGCTATGAATACAAACAAATATAGTTGGATACCAATGTTCATATGGATTGGTTAACCTATATAGAAGTTGGTATGCTGCAGCGGGGAGCTGTAACAAAAAGGATAACAAAAAAACCTGCTCCACAAAAAAATACATAGAACATGCCAATTTTCATTGTGTTGGAGTGAAACGATAACATGTATATAAACATCCATTTTTATGTAAACAGTAAACTAGCGGATCCAGCAGACGTTGTCCTGCCCGAACGTTGGCTTGCCTGCTTTGAGAATATCACTATCAAACTCAGAGACCCCGAAAACTATGAATTCTACACTAATATCGGCGTTTTTAATAGTTTTTTATACTTAATCCACTTGGCACCCCTTTTGTAGAGATGCTAACAAAATTTGGAATGTCATTATCAAACTCAGCGTCATAAAAACTATAAATTCAACACTAATATCGGTGATTTAATAGTTTTTATATTTCATTTCCTTTCTACCCCTTTCGTAGAAGTGTTAACAAAATGGGCAGTGAAACTAAACCATTCTCGAATCCACTTGAACACACACAAATTTTTTTTATGAAAATCGGTCCTACAAAAGAAGAACAATATATATTTATTTATAAAGAAACTTATATTGTTTGAGCCTATTATCTTCCCAACAAAAGTCGAACATTTAAAAATTATCACAAATTTGCTAAGCAACAGAAAAAAATGATTGCAAAAACAGAATATACTGTGAGCCATTAATATGAAATTTTTAAAAAACTCCAGAAGGAAGTATTCGCCAATACTTTCGAAGATTCAAGATGAACAGAAATTTATTTTTGTAAGGTTAAGGTTAAGTGTTAAAATCAACAGAGACACTTCGAAGAAAATAATAGAGCAGCATTGGCAATAATACAAGTTTTATAGTTTATTAGTGATACTAAATCAGGCACTAATGTTTTATATCAGGGATTTGTAGTTTGTGTTTATAAAATATAAAAACTGTTATATTTAAGTGTGCCATATATCTAAAGAATCTAAAGTCGTAACAATATACTGCTTATATTGTGAATTATCGTTTTGAAAATAAAAAAGTCTATTCTAACTTTCCTTCTTCTTAACATTTAAATTTATTTAAATTTGTTAAATCTTATCGGATAAACTTTTAATACTCATTCGTTCATAAAATAAAGATAAAAACAATCCAGAAAAGTCAATGTAACGGTTTCCATAATTTATGACAGAAAAAGCTAGATTTACTACATATTTACCTAAATACAATATTAACACACTAACACAGTATGAATCATATTAAAACGATCGTTACTTATTATTACCGCTGTTTTATCAGCTGCAAACAAAGAACTAATTTCCAATGGAATGTCATTTGTCACTTTACAGCAACCACGATGATTTTATAATCAATTACTAAAACGTTTATTAATTCCCATTTGAAATTTCAACATTTTTAAGACACAGAAAATATTTTATTTGTCCAAATTTATTGTTTTTCATTTAAAATAATTTCCACCCACCAGAATATGCTTATTTCAACGTTTTTTCCAATCTTCAAAACCGTTATTATACTCAGTTTCCAGTATAGCCTTCTAAGAGGCCAAAGTAATCCTTTGTATGCCTTCTATTAACTCAAAACTTCATAAAATATCAAAAATCAAGATCAACCAAAAAACGAAAAGATCCAATTATTGGACCTTGTGATATTTTGGTGTCGAATTATTATAAAGACAATTAACATTGGTTTAACTTTTACCAGAACAAAATTATTGAAATTTTATACCAACAAACATTTTTACCTTTTTGTAAGTACATACCTATATACAGTTATAATACTGTACAAAATAGTTATTGGGGGTAAAAGCCAAATAAAGCTTTTTTATTATTGCTGGTAGATTTTTGTTCATTGTTTTACTAGGATTGTGAGCCATCCAATAAGTCTGCTGTCTGTTTTATAAGAAAGTTAAAAACATTGTCGTTGTTGCATAAAATACAAACGGGGTAAATATTACACCATGTCCTTTGATAATACTTGCCCTGGAGGGTAGATGCGTCTGTTATTGTTTGAATTCAAAGTGGGTGTCTTAAATCTGACAAAAGTTCAACCAAAAAAAATGATTCTTAGATATTTTAACGGGAGATGGCAGTTGAATAATGATGATGAGAGTCCCGATGAGATAGAACTTGCTAAACACTGATAGCGTCCCATTATATTTTTTAATTGTCGAACAACAAAATCTTGGAAATGGTTTTTGTCTATTTAAATAGCTAGTTATTTAAAACGCACTTTTTAACTCAGCAGTTTCATTAAAACAAAAAGTTTTATCTATATGCTATATCATTTCAAATCTTTCATTATTTGTTGGTTTTTAAAAATGAAAAAGCTTTATACCATATTTGTCCAAGTACCTATATTAACAACAGAAAAAAGTAAATATCTTGTAAAAAACTAAAAAAGTAAGCCTAATTAGGAACAATAAACCATAAAATCTAAAATAATTTTGTTGTATTATTATTACTACAAGGAAAATATAAAAGTGAAAAAATGAATAGTCACGAAAGACGCAGTAGAATAAAGTAGAACAAAATATTTAGCCAGTGTGTCTATTGTTTCGAATTAAAAATGCAAAAGGTAAAAATTAATTAACACAGATTAAAAGAATAAACATAAAATTATAAAGTTTCATTTTTATTCAACGTAAAGATGCAAATCAGAAATAAAATGTAGATAAAGCAGATGACACTTTTTATTTAATATTTGAAAAACTTTTTCGCGCATTAACTGATTTAAGGCGAGTTTATACAGCAAATAAAATAAAATATACAAAATAAAAAAGATAAACATGCCTAAAACTATGAAAGCGTTTATACAGGAAATAAGATAAAATAAGAAATAAGAATAAGAACAAAAAATGGTCAAGTTTTATCTCTTTGTCTTGTTTTATTTTATTTTGTTTAAAAACTGATAATGCGCGTGACCCAAATCTTTTCTGTTCTAAATGTTCCGAGTTTACAATCAACCTAACCTAACCTAATAATATTATTTGTGGAGGTATTTTTGATTTTCCTTCTATGGCCCGTATATTTATTTCTTAAAAGCTTCCAACTGTGTTCAGAAGCTTCAGCTACAGAAAAAGTGATTTAAAAAATGCTAAACTTTGATTTTTTGGCACTTACTTGCTTCTCTATTTCAATGGCCTCACGTATTGAGAATATGAGGAGAAGATGGGGCACCTCAACAAAAGAGACGATGCTTTGCACTTATCATTTACATGGCAAACCATAATTAAAAAACAAACGAAACCACAATATCTAAACACAACTGACATAATACCAAACAAAAATTTGGAGGGAGTGGAGCCAATGCCAACCAATGAGCGCCGTTACAATCTTCGGCGCAAACCTATAAATATTACCTGATTTGACGACAGAAACTCTCAGTCCTTAGCCGACCACTGAAGACTAAGCATTAAAAATGCCAAGTGAGATCTTAGTGAAACGTCTGCAAAAATCCAATCGGATTCTAACGAACGGATGCAATCCCGGATTGATATATCATCACATCCGGGAATCACTAAGCTTAAACATAGAAATAGAAGAAGCGAAAAAAGATGTGTGTAAGAACCGTAAAAAGTGGAATATATATATATATATATATATATATATATATATATATATATATATATATACATATATATATTTTATTTGAATACTATTGTAAGACAAAATAAGATTTTGATTTTCTTTCAGTTACTTTTAAAATAAAATTTTTTATTTTGA
Source organism: Agelastica alni (assembly GCA_950111635.1). Lineage (NCBI taxonomy): Eukaryota > Metazoa > Arthropoda > Insecta > Coleoptera > Chrysomelidae > Agelastica > Agelastica alni. The sequence continues at coordinate 29,548,648 of OX467712.1, forward strand.
TACTTTGATATTTCTTTCTTTAAAGCCAAGACTCCTTCCCTTAGGATGATAAAACTGAATCCTGTCGTCGTCGAAAATTTGTTTTTTTTTTCATTTAATTGGTTTAATACCTGAACGACACCCTTTTTTCGACCAAATCTAGCCGAGTTGTTTCTCATTCAGGCAGTCCTAATTGTGAAACATTTTTAACAATAGATTTATCGGTTGATTGTAACCAACTCTTTCTATTTTGTTATAAATATAAATGAACCATTATTGTAATGACTTGGTTTTTGTTGCATTTAATTTTATTAAAACAAATAATACCTTGTTTTTTATAATCAACTACTCAGGATATCTGATCGTAAACCAGAAGTATCAGTACAAGAGGTTTGTAAACACGCCACTGGGTTAAATTTTACAAGGTACTAAAACAGATGTTAGATTTTATCGAAAATAAACGTTCTTTCTCATTGTGCATTCAAAGTACCATCAGAGATCGTCAGATTTACAGGTCTATGGGCGTGTCAGAAAAGAGATATTTTTTTTGTAATAAAAATTTACATCGCTTAGTATTTCAGAATGAAAAAAACGATCACATCATGTAATTGATACACTTGCGAATTCGTCCGTTGGTGTTTTTAATTCTTGGTTTTTTTGTTAATTTTGCACCCTGTTTACCAGATATGGGTTTGAGGTGCAGTTGTGCTGTAAAAAAAAATTTAGAAACTCATTGTTCTAAATCATTAGCTGTATAATGTGTTGTAACTGTTTAAATAAAGCTAAACTGTAACAAAATAAAAACTACGACCTACGAATACAAAGTAGGTACAGCAAGTGCCGTAGGTGTTTAGCTAAAGAAATATTTTACTTTGACATGGAAATTTGAAATAAATATAATTATAAAAATGTGTCATTAAAATAAAAAATAATTTTTTATGCTCTGTCAGAAAATTCTCCTTAAAATTTGGGACGTCAAATTTAAAAATTTATAAAACAGGAAAATTTAGCAAAATGTCGTAATTAAAGCCAGGTCTCCACAGAAGGAACATTTTGTTGCTAAATTTTTATTCTTGTTGCCATGGGTAAAAACTTCGGCAATATACCTACATTTTTTGTTTTGACTGAAGTAAGTAGCCACATTGTTTCGTGTGTACGCAACCAGAGTGTTTCCACTGCATGTTGCATGTTGCATATATATATATATATATATATATATATATATATATATGTATATCTTCTTTTTATTCTTTTTTTTCTTAAGACATTTGTCTTGTTTTTTCTCATATATTAGCACTCATAGCAGCCGCAACTGGGATTCTGATGTCCAGCTCTCGTGCCACCTCTTGGGCGGTCGTCCTGGTGGTCTGTTACCTTCAGGCTTGTTGTGCTTAGCAGCTCTTACGAGGCGGTTTCCAGGCATTTTGTCCACATGATCCCTCCAAGCTCTCTTTCGGACTCTGGACCATCTTACTACATCTTGAATGCCGCAGGTAGCTCTGATGTGTTCGCTCCTCTGCCTGTCGAGTAAAGTATGTCCTGTTATGGTCCTTAGGGTTCTCATTTCGGCTGCTCTTAAAATTCTCTTTGTATATATATATATATATATATATATATACATATATGTCCGGATAGGTTTCCGCGATCATAAATATTTGTAATACATAAAGTTCGGGTTGAACCGCGTCTAGAAATTTGTGTGATTTTCACACTGAGGTCTCAATCTGCCTACTCCTCAGGTGTAGTCACTCGGGTAAGGTTTAGGGATTTGTGACTTGACGCCAGGGTCTTAATCTGCCTACTCCCCAGGTCTTGGCACTGGTTCTCTCTAAGGTCTCAATCTGCCTACTCCTTCGAGAGAACAGTTCTCTGAATCAAAGGATCCCTGAAGAAAAGAGTCAGTTACAAACAAACATACATGTGAAACTAATATAAGCGTGTTAATGAGCTTCATTCTCAAACGATTGTGCTTACGAGAATTTGACATTCTTACACCAAAATCGAGAAAACTTACTTCGTGTTTGCTACAAAGAATAAAGAACGTTAGCACTAAAGTAACAATACAAAAGGAATAACCACAAAGTGTGTAACAATAAATATTCTGTTAACTATAGTGGCCCAATCAAAAGTTAAATTACATCTGATTTATTTATTGCGAAACCACTGCTGGCAATATGTAGTTAAAATATTACAATGCATCACAAAAAACAATCATAAATGGACTGACTACGTTTTATAGCTTTTAATATTCTTGAAAGTCTACCCCAAGTATAGAACCTGTAATTTTTAAATAATTTGAAGTATTTCAATCGAGTTGTGCTTTATTGGATTATGGTATTCACAAAAAAAAAATTAAATTTTCCTTTTTTGTTGCCATAAGAGGTACCAATTTAACTCTTAAATTGTGCATAATTAACAACTGCATTTTTTAATCCTTTGTCACAGCTATAGAAATCACTTTCTTTTCAGAAAATGACTTTTCCATTAACCGTTGTAGTTACATATTATTTTTTTTTGAAAGGGGAAATAAAATAAACACAAGTCATATACTTGTAAGTCTAAGCTGACTTGGGACTGTAAACAAACCCTGAGACAACTGGCAGCAAACAATCTGGTTACTCTGATGCGGGTTCCATGTCACAAGGGAGTTAAAAGCAACGAGGAAACAGACCGCCTTGCCAAAGAAGGGGCAAATAGACAATTTTCCGGCCCAGAACTCTTCTGTGGACTCTCTAAAGCACACGTGAAAGAAGAGGTTCGACGCTGGGAAACAAATGAAATGAAATCTTACTGGCATAAAGTGTCAGGACAAAGGCAAGCGAAAAGGCTAGTAAGTCTTTCGCCAAGGAAAGCTTAACAGCTTCTCGAGTTGGACAAGAAAGACTTGAAACTGGTGACGGGACTCCTCACTGGACACTGCCCTCTAAGGTACCACCTGAAAAAGATGGGCAAAACAGAGAGTGATAGTTACCGCTACTGCGAGAACTTCGCTGAAACTGCAGAACATTTGCTTTGCGAATGCCCAGCGCATTTCTGCAAGAGGCTGAAGTTACTGGAAGTGGCATTCCTAAAGCTATCCGATGTCAGGCACATAGTCCCCAGGAAACTGATAAACTTTGTACGAAGTCTCGAAATCCCGGGCTTCGAATAGATTAAGGGTTATGCACAAAAGATCTGAGAGGTCGAAGTGCTTGAGAGGCAGCATAGCCTTTACAACCCCCCCCCCTCCCTACAATCTTCAATATCTATTATTTTTTTTAAAAAGGGCAAATAAAATAAACCATAAAAGATAAAAAAAAATTACTTCTTGGAACTTACTTATATTTCAGCAGAATCAAAATGTAGACGATCCAACTTACCTAAAAATACATCAAGAATTAGTATTTTATATCGTAAATATGATTATGATTATTAAACATAGATGGTAAATTTAATGAGGTGATGAAATCACTGAATTAATTTATAATTATAATTGGAAATATTTTTTGCTCTGCAAAGGCATAAAGACACAAAAAAGGCATTAGTAATTACATTCAAAATTACTGTTTTTATTGATGAAGATTTATTTAAAAGAGGCAAAGTCAGTGGAAAAATAATAGTTGGTATTTGTTATTTGTTTTCTCAGAAATAAAGTGTAATAAAAAAACTCATGTTTGTCACTTTGGCTACTGTATAAACCATACCTTTTGTGATGTAGAAGGGAAAATATTGAAGGACTCTACATATCTGATGAGGTTACAGTAAAAAAATCAGAATATTTAAAGTTAGATACAGATCCATCTTATAATTCCCCGACTTTGTTACGAAATAATTAATAAATATTTTTTTTAAAAAAAATTACACATGGAAGTTATTTTAACATAAAACAGTGGTTTAGCTAAAAACCAAATAAATTCTTGGGAAATAAAAACATTTTATCAGAATAAAATGATAAAAAACTGGTTGTGAGCATTTAATTTGAAAATTAAAATACGGTCATCAGAAGATTTACTTTCATAATAAACGCAAATAATTAAAACATATTGTTACAAATCCAATCCTGTCAGCAACCGAGAAATCGACAGCGTCGAGGGTCCGTATTCGACCGCTTTCCTTTGTAGCCGCCGACGGGGCCTAGAAAAGTCGCGCAACCTCTCGAATCCACGTCGAATAATGGAGAAATAGGTAGAATGATCTGGAACTGTGATATCGGAAATATAAAAGGGGAAACGATCATAACAAGAATCAGTATCGGCTTATGTGTTTACGAATTATTAAATGTAAATAGTTATATAGAGTTGTAAAAGTTGTATTGCTAAGTGAATATCTAAGTGGTTAATGAAAATAGAAGTTATTGTATTAAAATAAACATTGTTTTGCTATTGGATCGAGAATTTTAATCGCCGAACCCAAGATAGAACTAAAAATCGTATCAATGTTATACTTTCAGTACATTTATACTGTACTAACAATAAGTTTAAAATGACTAGATTAAAAAAATAGAAACTAGCATATGTAAACTCACGCATGCATAAAAACAAATACTTTGACATGAATATTATTCACGTCCTGTAATATACTTGTATACTTGTCATACTTCTAATAGATCTACTTACGATTGCAAATGTGATATACAAAGTAGACAGAACAATTACTAAGTTCCATGATAGATTTTTTTAACAGCGAAAGGGCAGCATTACAAATATATGGAATGCATCAAAAATAATCTATATCATTTTCTGTTCAGCAATGTGGCGAACATTTCGCCCAATGGGAGGTGCAATATAAACACTAGAATTTATTTGTATAAATATTTCGTTTGGCAATAAGATACAACAAAAATGTAGATAAGATACAAATACAAAGTATAAGGTAACATAAGATTTCTATTTATTTCTATAACATTGTAGCGCTAAAAATATATTCGAACGTACTTTATTATTAAAAAAGACAATACAACTACCACTTCATAAAAAAAGCTGTTAAGTGCCATCGATATTTTAAAGTGTTCTATACCAGACCATTTGAGCATTGTTAATTTAAATGAAGAATTATTTTACGTCCTAAAGGTATAAAAACTTTGCAAATTATATATTATTTATTACACTGTAAGATGTCTCGTAAACACAAATATTTACGACCAGCAAAGCTAGCTGCAAGTAAGACGATAACCGTTGGCTCTAGCGCGATTTAGATCACACCAACGTGTCCAAAGTTAAAACGGATCATAATCACGTCAAAAGCACCGTCGAATACTCAGATATACCGGAAGCTTACTCTTATCCACTTCGTAAATTCATAAAATGATGAAAGAAAAGGGTGATTTTAAGTATTATTTACCACATTGGATGTCAACGCACGTATTTTGTCACGATCACATATTTAAAAAAGATAAAAAAAAACACCTTAACGTAGTTATCGTGGTAAATTTAGATTATACGCTCGGTAAAAGCTTGTAGCAAATTGAGTCATCATTTTTATGCAACACTGTACCCATAGAGACGTTAACCATACAGTTTTCATTTGTATGCATTCACTAATACTTCCACATACTTTTAAAAGTTCTAACCCGGCAACGTCGCTTATGCCCCACTAGAATCGATGTACAGTATAGATCGATACGTGAATTCACATAGAAAATTTACGTTTTATTATATGTTGTGTTTAATTTATATTTTATGTAAAGATTATATTAATATTATTTTTTGTGTTACCAAAAATGCAATATATTCTATCTGTAATGACTGCATATTTAAAATTCTATTACATATTTATTCTTTTTTATTTATAACAAGTCACTAGAATTAAGCGTATCCATGTGCATACCTACACTTCTTAAAATACGAAAATAAATGTGATTGAGGAAAATATTTATGTCACGTAAAATTTGTATTGTTAACTATTAATATTTATAAGTTATAAGCTTAAATTTCAGATAATTCTGTGAAATGTTATGCTGTGTTCACTTTATATTTAATAAAAAAAATTGTACTTATATTATTTAAAATTTGAAATTTTTTCTCCATCAATCCGTTTGAGTTTGCCGCGCAAGTAATATCTATACTCGCGTACAGCGTTTTCAAGTTGTTGTCCAACTCGCTAGTATGTATACTTTTTTATAAATTGTTGAACTTTACACGGTTATTTATTATTATATTATTATATAACTAGTGGGTCAATAATATTTTTTTTTATTTTTAATAACTTTTAATAACAAAAACATTAAAAGGCTAGTTAGTTTCTGACAGTTAGTTTTTTTTTCTAGAACTAATCAACTGGTACAGAACTACAGCGAGCGCATACTCTCCATGTTAATTATCCAATTTTTAATTGAGGTGAGTAGTCTGAAAAGTATAGCTGGAGTTACTCTCACACGCTGTGGCGTGAGGAAGATGAAGTAACAAAGGTTCGGACACGTAGAGATGGTGGATAAAAGAAGATTGACAAAATAGATTTATAAAGCGAGTGTGATTGAGCAAGTCGATAGAGGTCAACCTAGGTAAACATATCTCGATCAGAACGAAATTTTTTTGATGAAAGGCCAGGTTAAAAGTACAGATAACCGAAGAGCATGTATGAAAGCGCAAGTAAAAAGAAGTAGTCTCTACCTACCCCTACGGGAAAAAGGCTGTATGTACGTATGTATATATTTAATCATGTTAATCATTAATTTTCTTTCAAATCTAATGACTTTAAATTATGTATAAAAAGATCCACAAAATAAATAGATGATAGATTTAATAAAACATGCTTTGATAGTCCTAAATGGCTTAATTTATCAAATACACAATTATAATATTAAAAATTTTATTTTACTTTATGTTAAAGACTTGGAAGTTGAAGAAAGATTGACAAAACAAATTTATAAGGCGAGTGTGAATGGACGGAAGTCGGTAGAGGTCGACCTCGGCGAACATATCTTGATCAGATCAACGTTGTTTTGAAAAAAGGCCAGGTCAAGAGTACTAACAACCGACGAGCATGTATGAGAGCGCTGATGAAAGTAGAGAAAGCAAAAGATGTGTGTAAAAACCGTAGCAAGTGGAAGAAAGTGGTCTCTGCCTACCCCTACGGGAAAAAGGCGTGACTATATGTATGTTTAAAGACTTTCCATCGTAAAAGCAAATATAGACAAATATGGTTTTTAAAACTAATCCATCTATTGACTTGTCTGCAAGTTTAATGTTCGCTTGTAAATTGATATTTATTTATTTAATCTGCTAATTGTACGAGAACAAATCCGTTGTTTAAATAAAAAACCGATTCTACTGTTTTCCAAGGCAGGCACTTCTAATTGATCAGAAGTGAATGTCTGTAATTTCTTTATAAGCTTTCTTATTGTGTATAAAATTCTTGAAATTTTCAATAATAAGTTATGTTGATTTATCTTTTTGGATCATCCAGTAAAAAATAGGATGCTGCTAAAGGAACTCTTAAAACTTTAAACAACAACAACGAAATTTAAAGATTCAATTTTTAACGAAAGAAATAACAATTTAAAAATGGGTAGGTTTAGCGTTTAAAAAAGCTAGAAAATATAGCTAAAGAGAAAAGGATTCGACACAATTAGTTCGGGTGGCAATTTGCTATCTACCCTTGTATTTATTTTTAGACGAGGTAATTAATTCTGTCTTCAATAAATTTATTTGTGACGAATTGGAGTGTCTTTTTTATACGGATTTTTATCTGTCCGAATAATCTTAACTTAAATTACGGTATTTAAAAATTTAATACAGAAATAAAAGCACAACTTATTAATTATAAAAAATTAAATAGGCATTTACTTGACAAGTCTAGTCGTCAATTAATAAGTTTTAATGAGTTAATGAACAAAGTATTTTGATTTGTATTAAAGTGAATACATGAATAATGACATCTATAAATTATTACAGACGTCGTGATGAGTGGTTATTTTCTGATGACTTCAAATGCATCAATGTAAGTTCCGTAAAGCATTTTTGCTGCACAGTTTAATGACGGGCAATCAGGCTAGTTCATCACTGTTAAGAGAGCTTTTAAATCATTTTCAACGCTTGATGAAAGACAGTAATTTTATTTTGTTTAAGAGGTTTTTGTTAACAAGTGAAAAATGTTTTTCTTGTGAGGATCGTCGCATTTTCGAGTGCCTGCTATCCTTCAGTTTGTCGTTTACTAATTACTACTCTCTTACTACGTACACTTCTGTTTAGATGACCTAAAAGGATTCTATTGTATTTCGGAAAAATAACAGACTTTCCACTCTTTTCATTTAAAGATTATTTATAATCCAAACATTTTAATGCGGAATGGGTGGTATATTTACTTTTTTACATACAGAGTCGCGAGCTTAAGCTAGTTCATGTTATCAAGACGATTCGACAACGCTTTGACCAACTTTAATTTCGTTGGACAGAAACTGGTTCCTTTACTATTGATGCGCAGGTGTCTGAATAAGTACGTTCTATTTCCACGATGCTATACACAATTTCGTGTCAGTCGAATTGAAACTGGTTGGTTTTTATTATTTATAGAAACTGAATAGTTTACATTAAAAACAAAATGTTTCATTTACACACAAAAATCACCAGTGCGCGGAACCGCTGGGCAAAATATTGTTCTTATAATTATTTTAATTGGACATTCTATATTTTATGAGAAATCTAAATATCTCTTTATGTAACAGTAAAAATTTAAGAATTCGCATAAAGATACAAAAAAATGTGAAGGCGAAATGGTCGAATTATTATAAATTATTTAAATATTATGAATATTTATTTGTAATTAATTTTATTTAACCATAATTTTTTGGTGATACTGATGAATATTCATACCGCGCATTTCCTTTTTTATGTAAAGCGTAGCAAATTTAATACGACACGAAACATATTTGTTGATTGCCCATCTAAGACAATTCACGAAAGAGAAAAATGACGTCAACAATAATTTATTTATTTATTAAGGGACAAACCAATTATACCATTACAAAGAAAAATATCAGTGGTCTGGGTACGACCCAGAGGTCCACACGACTAACTTCCCAGTGGAAAGAATGAAAAAATATCATATGCTTTGTTGTTATAATAATTATTATTATTATAAAAAACGATTTTAAATTATTTATAACAAATTATAATTGTCATTAACAATATTATGTTTATGTCTACCGTATCCTTTCAAACTTTTTCTTATCATTTCATAAGCGGGAGCTATTTTCAATTGCTTACAACAATTGAAATTTTTTTTTTAATTATTATGGTCAATAATTATTTGTTAGTAACAACATCCAATTGTTATAAATAAAGCTTGATTATTACTAACAATAATTTTTCACTGTTATAGCGTCTTCAATGCTATTCTCTCAATACTGGCACTAGTTTAAAATTCTCCAATTCCTATTTTTGTTTTCTAAAACTATCTCGTTTTATGAAATATTGTCATATATTTTATACAAATATTCCCAACATGCAATAATCATACTATTCAAAAGATCTTAAAATTCTGTATTAAAAATAGTATAATTTAAATTGCAAAATTCAGGTAGTTTACCATTTTTTTTTCAGTTTTTTGATTCTCCATAAAAAAAACTTTAACCGATTTTTCTGAAAATCTAATCAGTTTTAAGTTCCGTAATTATGCGTCGAATTCAATTGGTCCCACATCGATATCATTTTTTGTTCTTGAGATAATCGAGACGAAAAATAATTCCGAACATACGTACATACAAACACACAGACGTCCACTTAAAAACTATTGTATTCGACTCTGGGGACCTTGAAATGTGGAGATATGTCAAAATTCGGGATTCGCAAAATCGGACCCATTACTATAACTTCCCACTGGGAAGTTAACAAACAGAGTAAATATACCTTTGCACAGTTGGCTAAGATTATGAAAGTAATAAAAAAAATAATAATTCGTTTTAATTGTGTTTCGTAGTTATATCCAGAAATAAAATTTAAAAAAGATATTTTAAATCACTCGAGTAATCTCAGAGTACGGATCTGATATCAAATATTTCTGCACAATATCTTTGGTAGATTGTTTACATGAAAAACGACGGAAATATCCATGTCTTGTTGAAATTTTTAAACAAGAAAGAGATCTAAATTGCCGATTGGTTTATATCCGATCAGCAGGTGACAACAACTACCTTCTAGCGCCTGTTTAAAAACCAATCTTGTGAAATCCCATAAGAAAATCAGGTTAACTGCAATTTATGAACACAATATGTTATCTAAAATTAGGCACCAGATTTTTATATTTATTGATTTGAAAGCTTTATGGGTCAGAATCGTGTAATATTTACGTTATGGACGCTAATTATGACACATTTTCAATTACCACGATAAGGTATTCGTAAAATTTAAATGAAAACAGTTTTTAAGATGTAAGGATAAAACAATATGGAAAATTGCTTATTCTCTGTAACTTCCTAAAAATAATACCATGCAGGATCCTGCACATCGTTCATTTTTCTCATATAAAAGCATTTTGGGGCCATAAAACGGTTTTAATTATTCTCATAAATTTCACAACATTAAAAGTATTTTTCTTCTATTTTTTCCTTTTATTAGCCTTATGTTACCATGAGGAGGTAAAACGTTAAAATTCATGGCATTATTCTAATATGAATGGGATTTTTATTCTTCATAACTTCCAAAAATTGACCATCCATGAACGCCTTTTTGTTCTGTAAGCACTCTTTCGTTGCAGCTGGAACTATAAGGATACTTTGTGAAAACGACATCTCCAATCATTACGTCTATGGGTTGTTAAATAAGTGGTACCCATTTAACAAAAACAGTTTTTATTTATAACTTACATAATACAATTCTCAGGACTAATTTACTGGTTAATAATCTAATTAAATTTTACTTTTAAAAAGCACTGTTCTTTAACTAATTTACTAATTATCTTCAACTAACTAACTATCTGTTTTCAACTAACTATTTATCAACTAACTTCTTTAATCAACTTCCTTTTGCAGGCCAATACGCATTCTTATGTATTGATTTCCCAAATTTCCAGAAGGTTTCTCCACAATTCTGGCGCATTCGCCAACACCGATCATTTATCAAACGGATGATTCACTGGACAGGTCCGGCATTTAAAGGTGCGTATTCATACAGGGAACGCAGACGAACGAACGGTAACAAACGAATTTTTTCGGCTTCTTTCGCTGTATGAATACGCACCTTGGGTTGTTGGTCACAATTCGTAACAGTATGTTTATGTCTGCAAAAAGTAGTCGATGGATTGACTTGAATTTGACGTTGAATGAAATGTTTTTATATACGTTTTATTTTGAAGTTCCCATGGAAACAGGAAATTCCAAGCGTTTAGCGAGGTTTAGATAAAAAAACTAAAGGATTAAAAATTATTTTTCATGCTTAACACCCCTAAAAAGTAGAATTTAAAAGGGTCGGGAGGATTCAAAATCAAATTATTTTAAATACTGTTTTATCCTTTTGATTTTTTAGGGATATCTGACAAAAGGCTATATGTATGACATTTTTTCACACATTACTATTTTCACTAATTTGTTTTCAAATGCTTGCGATAAATAAACTTCAAAAACGTCAATCTCGACCAGAAATATTAATGTAGATAGTGAATATAAACGTTAGTGCGAAAAAGGTGTTACTGTGACCAGTTGATTGATGTGCAGCATAGTATTATTTATGATTATTTTTTTAAATGTCAAAATAAAATTGATGAAATAAAGATGAGTTAATTTCTTGGTTAAAGCTGAGTTCCATTAATTTGTTTTGTTTTAAAAATGATTTCGCAAATCATAAGTTACTGTTATTAGGATTGTTGCATACAAAAGTGTGTGGTTTAAATTTAGAAAACGAATGCTTTTCTTATGAGCTATTATAATGTCGCATGCTCCAGATTCGGTAAACCATCTGATCTTTATGTTTATGCAGAAAATGGACAAAAAAAATGTAGTCCGTTGACTAACCTTACAATTTTAGTGTGTGTGTGTGTGTGTATGTGTGAGTGTGTGTGTGTGTGTGTGTATATGTGTGTTTGTGTGTTGTGGGCACGATAGACAGAGAAGCGGTAGGTCACTAAAACTTTCAGGATAGAAGTTTTGCCCGAAGGACAAGACCAAGTTCGAAGATGGGCCATAACGGTTCATTCCTTCAGGTAGCTGCCGTACAAGGTGATCCTCAAATTTTGTACTTTTCGCACGATAACTTCAGAAGGAGAGCTAGGGCGATGAAACTTTCATGTATTACGGACAAGATCATTATTCAAAATTTGGTCAGTATCTCCATATAAATTATAAATACAAATTCAATTGAATAATTCGATAACACTAGGACAACTAGAACTATATTAAATTGTAGAACTCTGTCTGTGAAATACGGAGATACAACATCTACACCCATTCAGGTTCCATCAGGGGTACCACAGGGATCCCATATGGGCCCACTGCTGTTCAACCTGTTTGTATCGGACATAGAGTTTGTTTTCAATTATTCTGAATTTCTTATGTTTGCGGACGATCTCAAACTTTATAGAGTAATTACTTGCTGGGAGGATGCCGAATTAGTACAAAAAGATCTCGAAGCTTTTTCTATGTGATGTAGAAATAATTTGTTAGAGGTAAACATCGATAAGTGTCAAATCATTACGTTCGCTAGAATTAGAAGTCCAATATTCTTTGAATATAAATTGAATAATATAGTTCTTAAAAGAGAAAAATTTATTCGCGATCTGGGAGTTAAATTTGATAGCGAAATTAATTTTAATCTTCAAGTATCAGAAATTGTGGCAAAAAGTCTTAAAATGCTAGGTTTTGTGTTGAGAATTTCTACTGATTTTTCAATTAAAACAAAAAAGATTTTAAATTGTGCTTTCGTAAGATCCATTCTTGAGTATTGTTCGGTTATATGGGACCCATATTATAATGTAAATATCGATTTGATTGAGAATGTTCAAAAGAAATTCTTGAGGAATTGTGCTTTTCACTTTGGTATTCAACGAAATTAATATGAGTACAGTCAACTCTTAACCAAGTTAAATATAAAATCATTGGAAGATAGGAGAATTTCTATGAACTTGAGTTTCCTCTTCAAAATAATAAATAATGTGATCAACTGCCCAGAACTACTTCAACTAATAACTTTTCATATCAAACAAAAAGATACGAGAAATCCTGATATTTTTCATATAAATTATTTCCATACCAATTATGCTATGAACAGTCCGATTCCTCGTATTCTGAAGCTAGGAAATGAATGTCATAATAACATAGATTTGTTTAATGTGTCACTTCAGGTCTTTAAAAATCAATTGGAAAGGCTATAGCGTTTCCGAAACTTTTCATTACCTTACCATTTTCTTTGTCAATACCAGATTTGTTTCATCTTTTAGTAATATAGTAACTAGACATAAGGATTCATTAATACTTTGTATTTCACACTTCGCTAAATGTTTTGTAAAATTCTAGTGTAGACATTAGACATAAGAGTTCAATAATATTTTATAGTTTATCACACTTTGTTAAATGTAAATTGGCTTTGCCGTTAAATAAATAAATAAATAAATAAATAGAAAAGAGCCCTCGGTTTGGAAAAGTTAGTTTTGCTACGGCAATTCTGTTTATTCGTATTAATTTATATTAATACGGTGCTATAGTACAAACATTTTTTTAACACTTCTTTATAATATGTTTTATGATATTTTCATTTCTTTTGCAGATAGTTTAAACAAAACAAAGTCTGGTTCACTGACCTGAAAATGGTTAACAGAATTTTTTTAATCACCCGCAATTAATAATTTATCGCTTCCACTGAAAAATGCTCTGCATCAGCATTTTTGATAATGTAACTTTGTAAACAATTTTAGTGTTAATAATTTATAACCGTTGACTGTTACAAATTGATAAATTAATCGATAGCGGTCGTTTGTCTGCATTATGTTATTAGACGGTTTATATCAATCAGATATTATCACATTAGAAGAAATATGCTTGAATCAATTTAAGATTTATGCAGGCACGTCTTCCTACTTTAGATTAATGAATTTATTTAAACAAGCAATTGGGGCGCAACTTCTCTGATAAATAAAATAAACTGAATGTTTGCATGTGAGGTACGAACTTAAACCTATAAGATAATAACGTATTTTTAGATTTTAATAAAAAGTTAATTGTCTACTCGGTAACTTTTAGCACTTTCAGGAAATTTGGAGAATACAAAGTTAATTATGATATCTCTATATTATTATTTTTTTAAACTCTCGCGATTTTTTTATTTTTTTCCGTTTTGACTACGGACTATCTTTCTCTTATCGAAAAAAAAAAGGAAGAACAAAATCAGCCTGGTTTTCACTGACCAAAGTGAAATTTTCCAAGTTATCGTATAATTTTAATTTTAACCTTTTTCCCATTATTTTTAAGTCTGTTAACAGTTGACTTGATTTTTTTAATTGTAACAAACCTGTTTTTTAAATATCTACATTTTTAATTGTTTTCAGGAAAAAAAGTGATAGCAATATTGAAGTCGGTTGAATACATTGCTCGTTTACGAGCAATAAATTAAATAGTATGTACAATTGGTTTTATTCGAGGTTTCATTCACTCTTTCTTTTAGTGATTTTATAGGTAAAATCACTTGGCGCGCTAATGTGGTTTTAGCTTTGTTCATTTCAGTGTTTGTTTAGGAAAAAAGAATAGATAGATTCGCGAATTGATCTATCTATTCCCTCGAATTTAATTCAATTGAGAAATGAAGAAGTTATTAGTTTTTTTTGAACATTAATTGTTTTTTCTTTAAAAGTAAAAACGACAATTTCCTTAAGAAATAGTTTGTTACACTGTGGTAACTAAAAAATGAGATTTTAACGATGAAAATAAAGAGAATTACTGATGACAAATGATAGTTGTTAAAAACAATGCGTTTTTTAAATTTTTATGGGTTATTGTTTTGTTTGAAGAAAATGTTAATCACCAATTTCAATACTTTAACACTCACATTTAAATTATCAGAGAAAAGTATAAAGAAAATGTAGCATATTTATATTAAGCGACATTCAGCAGTAGTATTTAGTTTTATTAGTGGATCAGGTTAGGTATCATGTGAATGGGGCGTAGGTCGCTCGTTCACTGCGACCTTTAGTAGGTCTATTGTGGTTCACCCCTAGAGGTTACAGTTCACCGCACAATTCAGCCCTTCTCAGGAAGTTTATGGTTGTATGGGGTGAGATTTTCTTGAAATCGGTAGGTTCTAGGTTGGTATAACCAAATATGTTGAACTTTATTCTTCCCAGGCCGGGGAAGGAACATAGTATATGTTCAGCAGTTTCGTCTTCCACGCAGCAGAACCGACAGTCCGTTTGTTGGTTCAGACCTATCTTTATGAGGTGGTATCTTAGACGACAGTGTCCTGTAAGCAGTCTCGTTAAAATTCGCAGGTCATTTCTGCTTCATTCAAGGATGTGCTTAGTTGTGTTTCTCTAGGGTTTAGGTAAGAACGCCTTAGAGTGAGTCAACCCTGGAATATCATCTCCAGCCAGTCCTAAATCATTGTTTTGGCGGGCACTTGTAGTGACTCCAAAAACCGGTTTTGGTCCAGTGAACACAGATTCGGCCCCCTGTTTTGCAAGGGTGTAGGATTTTAGTTTCCCTCCACCTCCCAGTGCCCTGGTACCCACAACAGTTTCGTTGTTTTACATCTGCAAGGCCTCCTGCGACGGCTTATTTCTTTTTTAAATAGGAAGAAGGGGATTGTATTCATTTATAAGGTCTTTGCATTGTTTATTCGAAAATACTATTGTTTTTAAATTTATGCCAAAAATTAACATTAAAAAAATACAATTTTCTGTTCAGCTCCTGTTTTTTTTTTGCCCAGTGTGTGTTTGATTTTCGCATGACATTTTATCTTTAAATTGGCCGATCTAGGTACGAGTCCATCAAAAATAACGCTGTCATACGGACAACAAGCAACCATAAAAAGTTACCGGAAAAAATTAATAAATCTCTGTATCCCGAAGCTATTTATTTACATTTATGAGAACGGCACAATTCCAGAAGAATGGCTGGTTTCAACATTATTCCCATACCGAAGAAAATCACAGCTAAAAAATGCGAAGACTACAGATCCATTAGTCTAATGAGTCACGTTCTAAAAGTCATACATGAACGTATTTATCCCAAACTCGAAGAACATATTAAAAAGACACAATTCGGATTTAGGAACGGACTTGGGACACGGGAAGCATTAATGATCTAATACTGCCACGTCTTTGTTTCGTTCTCTACAGAGTACTCTGCCAGCGGTCTCTCTACTGGCAAATTATGCCCGAGTTTAGCCGTAGAGGGTAGAAAAAAAAAAGGAAAATAAAAGTGAGCCGCGCCACCGACTTAGACGGTTCAAGCCGAAAACCCCTAGGTCTTATAGGCACTAGCAGAGCCACACGATAAACAACTAAGATTATGGTGAACTAAATAAATAAAATTATAGCAAAAATATATTGGATACTTTACTCCTACAATAAATCAAAATACACAGCTCAATAACAGAATTATAACAAATATAATCAAAATTAACAGCCAACAATAAATCCAGGCACAAAGTTCAATAATAAACTTATAACAAATATAATCAAAACAGCTAACAATAAATCGAAACTTCAAAGTTTACAACTTTATAAGACAACAATAAATCAAAAATCCAAAGTTACTATTCCATAAAATAATTAAAACAAAGGTAAAACAAAGGACGGCGACTGCGACTATTAGAAGGGGAAGGGATTATAGAAAGGAAATGATTGTGAACACGCTTTTTAAAAAGTTGAAGGTCTTAGTTCTCTGGAAAAACTGATTTTGGAAGCTTATTCCATTCCGTAGCAGCCCTGTAAAAGAAGGATTCTTGACGAAGATCGGTCCTGAGTCAATCTTGAGAGTAAATGGGTGAGACTGATCAGCGTGCCGAGTTCTTCGGCCGAATGTGGCCAATGGTGGTACAAGAGTTTTTATTTCTCTGGAGCATCTGCCATGGAAATATCTGTAGAGCAATGACTGGTCTGCAACTCTTCTTCTATGTTCTAGAGGGTGAAGGGTATCTGTGAGAGTTGAGCTGTTTATCAAGCGAATGGCTCTTTTCTGAATGGAATCAAGAAGACGAAGAGTATGCCTTGGTGCTAAACCCCAAATGTGCGAGCAATACTCCAGTAGAGGTCGGATTTGAGCCTTGTACGTAGTCAACAGTTGATCAGGAGTAAAAAACTTTCTGGCTTTCCACAGAAAACCTAGCCTCTGGCTTGCCGACTTTGCGATGTTAGCAACATGGTCATGCCAAGACATATTATTGGACACCGTGACTCCCAAAATCGAGATGGAGGGACTTAGTTCAAGGGTATTTCCGGACATTGTGATGAGATGATTTGAGGAATTCACTTTCTTGGAAAACGTGGCACTTTGTGTTTTTTGGGCGTTGAACTGAACAAGATTGTTGGTTCCCCACTCGACGATTGCTTTAAGATCTCTATTGATGGAATCAACCTGTTCCTGCCTGAGTCTATTTGTATCATTCACCGAAAGTGATCGATAGGGTGTGAAAGTTGAGACAAGTGTGCTATAGTCTGCGATCTTATCGACCTCTACTGACTTACCCATTCATACTCGCCTAAATAATATGTTCGTCGTCAATCTTCTCTTATCTACGTGTACAAACCATCCAAACCAGAGGCACTTTAGCTATACTTCCTAGACTACTCATCTCCGCAGCATACTTTCATGTTTCTTCTGCCATTGCCAACATTCACTACCATACATAAATGTTGGGACCAGTAGGTACTTCTTTACGTACAGCCAGGTATATCTTCTTAATTTAAATAAAAATAGCTATTTTTTGTGCTACTATTCACTTAAAGCGGCTTGTAATTAATTAGGATAAAATTTTTACTACGTTGTTGATGATTCTCTGATAAATGTGAATGTTCTTACAAAATAATTTACGAAATAAATGTAATCCGAGAAGCTGTAGTTCGTCCCAGAAAAAGGAACACATTTTTATAAATTCCCATCTTATGTTAAACATAAATTTGAAAGGATATGAAAACATTTGTTGGACCATTTAGTGTGATGAGAACAAGTATTATAAAATATGGAAAATACGGAGAGATACCCGGAATGTTTATGTCGCCCGTATTTATTGCACTGAAATATAATTGAACCATATTTTATTGCGATCGCGAAAACGTAACATTTAATTTGGAATAATACAATAATTAATGTTTGTGATAAGGACTCTAATCTCTTTAATTATTTAATCTCTACGTTGGTGCGTTGTGATGCAAACGAGGCCACAACTATGTACAAAAGGAAGTTACATTACTTTTAAATTAAAATATTTTAGGAATGAAAATAATAAAATTAAGAATAAGATTGTTACGAACCTACCAAACCAGCCATTTGCCAGACCGCAGTCAAGCAATTAGAAAAATGTCGGAAACATTCACAGAGAGCAGCACCAGGAAATTTAATGGCTCCACAAGTACACAATTTTCATCAAATTTCTAAAAAAAATCAGGAGAGCGTGCGTATTTACTGTGCAGTCACTTTCGGCCCTCTACGCAAAACGAAGTTGCAGCTTTCCGCCCACAGTAGGGAGAAAAATAGTATATACACCATGGGCAGTAAAGTAATAAATGTCTCAGAGTACATGTATGATGACCTCGGCTTCGCTTTGGTCAACAAACATTTGCTCTGAGACATTTATTACTTTACTGCCCTAGATATGTAATATACTATTTGTGAGTGCTGTTACCCGTACATAATTGGGTTGGTTAAAAAGTCGAAAATGTATTTTTTTAATTTTGGAATATGGTGACATTTTTTTGTAACACCTTTTCCCAACTAGTTAAAAAATGAATTATTTTATTAAATTTGTGTGGAAATGAGTCTTTTGTTACGAAAAATGTCACTCAATGTTTATCTCAAATGGTGGAAAGATGTGATGCGCACGTACTTTGATCTTTGAGGTGGAACCCGTGTATTACTACCTAAAGAATATACATTAATGTCAAAGCCTGTATGCTTCGTGCTGAGTGGTGTGTCAATTAAAATGGCTACTTCATTTCTTAAGTGCATTAGATTATAAAAAAAAATCAAAAGGTAGTATTTTAAAAGTTTAATATACAATAATATTTAAAGGCCAAGTTTAGTACATTTCTTATATTATACATATATTTGTGAGTTTTTTTCAACAATTTACCTCAAACGCTGGATGGAGGGGGCGTCACTATAAAGTTTCTGCCCCGGTTCAAAAAAATCGTAGATCCAGGGAGATGGAAAGTATGACAGTGACATTTAGAGAAGAGTGTTGACAGGAAAACAAATAAATGGGGCACTGCATAGCTTTATGAACACCCAGAAAGTGTCAAAAAAGACACGTCTGACTGTGCATAGAGGAGAGTTGGTTTATACACTTATGTATGGTAGTGAATGTTGGGTTTGGCAGAAGAAGCATGAAAATAGGATTAATGCTGTGGAGATGAGTAGTCTGAGAAGTATAGCCGGAGTGACTCGGTTGGATAAAGTAAAGAATAGTGAGATAGCAGAACGATGTGGTGTAAAAGAACATGTGGTTACAAAGATAGATAAAGGAATGCTTAGATGGTTTAAACACGTAGAAAGGATGGACGAAGGAAAATTGACAAATTTATAATGCGAGTGTGAATGGACATGTCGGTATCTCGATCAGATCAACATTGTTTTGAAGAAAGGCCTGGTCAAGAGTACTAACAACCGACGAGCATGTATGAGAGCACTGATGAAAGTAGAGGAAGTGAAAGATGTGTGTAAGAACCGTATCAAGTGAAAGGAAGTGGTCTCTGCCTAACCCTACGGGAAAAAGGCGTGACTATATGTATGTATGTATTATAATTTTTGACAAAACTTATAACGGTATTCAAAGATACTATGGCGATTTTCCCAGTGTTTATTCAAACTTAAAATGATCTTGCACCTAAGTATAGGATTTAAAAAACGTCATTGGTAAGATTATTAACAAAAAAACCAAATTTATTAAGGACTATATTTTGCCCGCTACTTCGTCCGCGTAGAAGTCGAAAATGGTTCTAATAGGATTTTTAATTGGTTTTTTACGCTATTAATTTTGTTATAACATATAAATTATTATGTTAAAATGTTTAAATACTTATAAAATGTTCTTTATAATAATAAAATAAATAAAATATGTTTATTATAGTGTAGGGATTTAAAGGTTAAATAAACATGAAAATAAAATAAAATTTTATTATATTTTATGAACACGAAGCTCGGCCTTTGATCTGTTGTTGAAAGTGACACGCGGGTATTATATTTTTACAAAGAAATCAAAATACTACACCTACCGCAGTATTTCTTTGTAAACACCTTCGGGTGCTAGAATCACCAGGCTACTTTGTGCGCTTACTCTAGAACATGCCACATACAACTGGCCGTGGGAGAAGCAGCTTTTTCTCAAGTCTACTCCCGCTACCTCAAGAGTATGACCTTGAGCTTTGTTTATGATTACGGCGAAGCAGACTTTGCTGGGAAACTGCACTCTCTTGAATTGAACGGGTAATTTGATGGTGTTAGGGGAATCGTAGGAATAAAGACAGACTCTCCTTGAGAACAACCTGTCAGTCTGTCAGTATAGTTGCCTCGATTACATTGCAATGCAATGTTTTTACTTGCAATCTGGTGCTATTACATAATTTGGTGGATTTAAATTGCGCAGCAACATAATTGGCGTGCCAACTCTCAATTTTAATATGTGAGTTGGGAGACCAGGAGGCTTCAGTGTATTCAGGAACTCGACCGGATAAAGTATGGCATCATCGGTGTTTATCACTGAGTCGACAGATTTATATTGATATTCGACCACTTCGAATGATCTCAAAAGTATTTCATTTATGAAAATTCTAGATATAATTCATGTACAATGTCTCATACCTATCTTTAACTGTTTCGGAAATATTAAGTGTTTTCAGATGTATTACAAAAAGTAGCATTAAAAAAAGAAAATTATTTTATTTCACAAATAATGTAAAAAAAAAACAAAAAAACATTAATTTCAATGTAAGAGATGTTCAAAATATTCGCCGCGAACGTCTTGGCAACATGCTAATCTGGTATAGAAATGTCTTGTAACGTTACTCAACATCTCAGGCCTGACTGATCTAATCGTCTTTTTAAGTCATATAAGTTGAGTGGTTTAGTTTTGTATACAATACTTTTGACATATCCCCACAAAAAGAAGTCTAATGGCGTCAGATCAGGAGATCGTGCTGGCCATTCTATCGATCCGCGCCTCCCTATCCACCGATTTGGAAAATTTTGGTTCAGGTACTGCCGGACATTGATTTGGTAATGGGGCGGTAAACGGACCTACGATATGATTTCCAACAATTACCTATCAAGTGGATATCTTTGTCATAAATACCAGTTGTTTTGAGTATCTCCATAAGTTTGTCATGTCGCACTTTGTCATAGGCTTTTTCAAAGTCCACCAGGCACACGAACACGTCAGAGTCAACGTCTCGGCAGCGCTGTATCAGTACTTGAACTCCAAAGAGCGCTTCACGCGTTCCCAATACTGATCGAAATCCAAACTGAGCTCTGCCGATGCTCACTTCTAATTTTTGATATATTCTCGAATGAATAAAACGCAAGAATATTTTAAGAAGGTGGTTCATCAAGCAGATGGTACGGTAGTTTGCACGTTACCGAAACATAAATAAGCTTTTTTTAATTTTGTGTTTGTGTGTCTGTAGGTATGTCTGTCTGTGTTTCTGTTTGTTTGTCCGGGCATATCTCTGAATATACTGAACGGATTTTAATGCAGTTTACACAGGTAGATAGAGCCTGGTTAGAAACAGAATATAGGCTTTTTTTTCATTTAAATAAGATAATGGAAAAAAATTATTTTTATTGTAAGATCTTTTTAACCTATGCTATCGTAGAAGTTCTAAAGAGGTCACAACACGAACAAATAACAACGTTCAAAAGAAAAAAAATACAAATAAAATTCGGTTAGATTTTATTTAGAATTATAGTTTAGTACCTAAAAAAATAAAAAGGTTTATTTTAGAACGCACTATGGAAATTTTTACAATAATCCACCTGAACGGCATCATTTTAAAATTGAGTTCCTCAAAAATTCACTAGATGTCACGGTTCTTTTTATAACGCATGAATGTCTATAAAGAAATTCTTTAATGTTAAATCGGATGTCAAGAAAAAAAGTTATCTTTGTTTAGAGAAAAGTTTCCATAAATCAGATAGAGTCCTAATTCTGGATAGCGGATTTTTTCGAAATTGGCTCGTCAGTTGCACCTGATAGCTAGCTTTTGTTAATAGAATGTGTATGTAACCTAATTTATTTATTTTTATTAAACCTAACCTTAAATTCATGGTTGCAGTGACATGAAAGTGAAATTTGCATACGTTACCTTTTTTTTTTTTTTTGAAAATAGTCGCAAAAAGGGTAGACCTATCGTGTGGGCCGCGGACGGCCCGCACTGCGACTATTAGAAGGGGAAGGGATTATAGAAAGGAAATGATTGTGGACACGCTTTTTAAAAAGTTGTAGGTCATAGTTCTCTGGAAAAACTGATTTTGAAAGCTTATTCCATTCCGTAGCAGCCCTGTAAAAGAAGAATTCTTGATAAAGATTGGTCCTAGTAGTGTCAATCTTGAGAGTAAATGGGTGAGACTGATCAGCGTGCCGAGTTCTTCGGCCGAATGTGGCCAATGGTGGTACAAGAGTTTTTTATTTCTCTGGAGCATCTGCCATGGAAATATATGTAGAGCAATGACTGGTCTGCAACTCTATGTTCTAGAGGGTGAAGGGTATCTGTGAGAGTTGAGCTGTTTATCAAGCGAATGGCTCTTTTCTGAATGGAATCTAGAAGACGAAGAGAATGCCTTGGTGCTGAACCCCAAATGTGCGACCTAATTTCAAAAACTGATCGTTTGTCTAATTTTGTATATCTGAAATTTGGCCTCGTGTTTCATTTGTAATATTGGATTTAATTCAGTGATTTATAAATTTATTTATTTTACAGGCGTAATAAAAAATGAGACGCAGAGGCGATGACGGAAGCTGAAGAAGCGTTGAAAACCAGGAAATGGGATATTTAATATCCCACAAGCAGTTTGCCAACAGATTAGTAACGTCAAACGGATTGTTCCCGTTAACCGAAATATTTTTGAAGATTATGATATTGCATCGAATGACAATTCCACAAATACGAGTACAGACACTGCTGCTGGCCCACAAGTATAAAGAATACCGCTTGAAGATTCACGAAATTTGCTTATATTACAGATGCAATATCAAGTCCAATGGTGTAAAACAAGTTTTTTTCTTCAGTGCTCTGCAACACTAATTCTAAAACTAGCTGATATTAGCTTAATCCCTGCAAGAGCAAAACGTCGTGAAATTACTCAAACATAAAGAGGTAGAAGGCTAACAGGTTCGCCTTACAAACAAGAATTGGCCCAGTCGTTGAAAAAAATAACAAGGAAGAATACAATTGGTAATAGAACTAGATTATATTAAGTGATGATACACGTTTCTCTTGTAGCAAATAAATATATGGTTTGAAGAAATCTATAAAAGATTATCCTGAATTTTTAACTGACTTTAAATAATTTATAGTTATTTAAAGTTAATCTTAATTTTTATTTCAAAGTTGTAGTTTTATAATACTTCTGTTGATGCCTATCCGTTCCGGATGTTGGCGAGCATAATGGCTATACGAACTTTATTCACTGATGCACGGAATAAGCCCACAGTTGATGTATTAAACCACACTCGGAGATTCTTCAGCCATGATATTCATCTTCTTCCTACACTCCTTCTATTTTGTATTTTGCCTTGGAGTATAAGCTGAAAAAGCCGGCATCTTTCAGGATTTCTCATGATGTGGCCGAGGTATTCAAGTTTACGTTTCTTTACCTGATATAAGATTTCTTTTTCTTTCTTCATTCTACGTAGCACCTCCTCGTTGGTTATATGATCCACCCATGAAATTCTCAGAACATGATGGTAGAGCCAGAGTTCAAAGGCTTCTAATTTCTTGCAAAATGATTTAGATAACGTCCATGACACAACGCCATATAGAAGAGTTGAGAACACATAGCACCTCAGTATCCGCATTTTGGTGTTTAAAGACAGGTCCCTACTTTTGAACATTTTTGCCATTTTAAGGAATATGGCTCGAGCCTTTTCAATTCGGCATCTTATCTCAACCGAGTGGTCCCATTCTTCGTTAATATTTGTTCCCAAATGGACTAACTCATTAACTCTTTGGACGGGTCTGTTATGTATCAGTAGCTGGCCTTCCCTGCGTAGTTTTATTTAACCAATTGAAATAAACAACGTTAAGCTCCAAAAATTTCATAAGGTATTATTTTAAGGTTGTGCATGCCTAAAAATAATTTTAGGTTGTATAAAATATGTTTTTGGATGCACCAAATACTTTGATACATTCTTTTTAAAATGACAACATACCTAAGATTAACAAGAAACACTTTGATTTAAATTAAGTAGTGCAGTTGCTGAATTTGGATTATTTCATTGATCCATTCTAGTTGCTGACATTTCCTATACACTCAACTGTTGAGACTACATTGCACGATGCTCATGATCACTTACACTACACAACGCTATTACACCAAACATTTGGTTCTAAGCTGTCGCACTAAGTTTTGATCGTCTAAAAATCAATGGTTTTTAAAAATAAAAAACAAATCAAGCATCTCTTTTTATAAGTCACATTATTTTATCGTTTCAACTTATTTTTATGGGTATGGTAATTTTAAGTTAGTTATGTAACGACAGTTTGTTTAGTAATACCCGATTAAATACTTAATTATAACTATTTAATGTTGTTGAAAACTAATAACGCATTCAAATTTAAAATATACATGAAACAACTTTTAAATTTGCACATTTAAAAACTCTGTAATAAATAATGCACTCTAAGTTACCATTAATTTTTAATTAAATCACTTCAGTAAATAAGTGAAAATTTTAAACTTTTGAAATGTGATTCAAGAGAAATTCCTCTTTTTTTAACACGCTTATATTAGTTTTACCGGTATGTTTGTTTGTATGTATGTTTGTTTGTAACTGACTCTTTGGCCTCGATTTTGATCAGATTTAATTTAAACTTCGCACACTTGTCAAAAACCGACGACATTGCAATAATTCGATCAAAATATCCGACTATTCTGATTAGTTTCACTAGGATACATAAATTTCTTTATGGATCCTTTGCATAAAAGTAAGAGAGATAGAACTAGTGCGTGAACTACGCATGCGCGCAGTTCCTATGTCATATTATAATTCACCCAATACAATATACTGGTGAGAAACGTGCCGAGGGATAAATGGCAAGAGGGTGAGTAAAACAAATCGAACTAAAAGCGAAAAATAAATTATAGCTTAAAAAAACTAAAAAACACGCATTTAGAGTTAATCAAACTAAAAAATAAACAATCATTCTTAACAAAAGAATAAAATTACAGACGAGAAAAATAATGTCATTGTTCTAAAAGCGGTGGGTACTTTCATTTCGAGTTAGTTTAAAAATGTCATACAAAGCACCCAACACTTTTAGAACAGTGACATTAATTTTCTCGTCAGTAATTTTATTCTATTATGTTAAGAAAACGCTAAACACGCATTTTTTTGTTTTATATTCGGGAAAAAAGTCATTAGGGGATAGATAAATCAGGTGAGTTTACATCAAATATTAAACGGTTTGACTAAAATGCTGATATCACCGTACAATCAAATAAACTGAAGGTTTTGCTTGAACGTTGGATTGCCTGCTTTGGGAATATCACTATTAAACATAGCGACCCCGAAAACTATGAATTTCGACGGTGTTTTTAATAGTTTTATGTTTCAATCCCCTTTTGTAGTGGCTTATCGGGTTAAAACTATCCCATCTTTTAAATTGGAGCAATCAATAAATATTTACGAAATTTTATAAAAATCAGACTATGAATTCGACACTAATATCAGCCGCTCTTGATAGTTTTTATATATCATCGATTTCCCACCCCTTTCGGTGATCTGATTACTACCAAACTTCACAGGATCACTCGCTGAAAATTTTATCAAAATCGGTTTAGCCGTTTTGGAGTCCATGGGGCACATACACAAATACAGCTGAACTAGTTTTTATTTAATCGTGTCTGAGCTGCATCCTGTAAAATATCTACAGTGTGGAACAGCCAAATGGAATAAATTTGATAACGAATAAATGAGAGCGTGTTGGAAAAAACACTTGGACACGTCGATTTGTATTTTTAGATGCGCATTTTTTTCAAAAAAAAATAATTATATAGGGTGTGTCATGTGACAGTGGCCGATACCAACTTTCTTATTTTAAATACAACCCCCTGTATATAGTTTATTTTTTGGATTCTTCAGAAAACTCCAGACATAATTCATGTACAATGTCCCATACCTATCTTCAACTGTTTCGGAAATATTAAGTGTTTTTAAATGTATTACAAAAATAAACATTAAAAAAAGAAAATTATTTTATTTCACAAATTCGCTACATTACACTCAATATATTGCCGCTATTGGTCTAATGAGAATCCTCATTGGATGAGAGAGGAACAAACGCAATATCCTGAAAAAGTTAATGTTTGGGCAGGAATTGTTGGAAATCATATCGTAGGTCCGTTTTTCATTGATAGCAACTTGAATGGAGATAAATATTTAGAACTGCTCCAAAATAATGTCGTGCCAACTTTGACAAACCAGCAAACCAACAAGTTCCTGCCAATATACTATGGCTTCAGCAAGATGGAGCACCGCTCGATTACCAAATCAATGTCCGGCAGTACCTGAACCAAAATTTTCCAAATCGGTGGATAGGGAGGCGCGGATCGATAGAATGGCCAGCACGATCTCCTGATCTGACGCCATTAGACTTCTTTTTGTGGGGATATGTCAAAAGTATTGTATACAAAACTAAACCACTCAACTTACATGACTTAAAAAGACGAATCACGCTTGCGATTAGATCAGTCACGCCTGAGATGTTGAGTAACGTTAGAAGACATTTCTATACCAGATTAGCATGTTGCCAAGACGTTCACGGCGAATATTTTGAACATCTCTTACATTGAAATTAATGTTTTTTTTTTTTACATTATTTGTGAAATAAAATAATTTTCTTTTTTTGATGCTAATTTTTGTAATACATCTAAAAACACTTAATATTTCCGAAACAGTTAAAGATAGGTATGGGACATTGCACATGAATTATGTCTAGATTTTACTAAAAAATCCAAAAAATAAATAATATACAGGGGATTGTATTTAAAATAAGAAAGTTGGTATTGGCCACTGTCACATGATGCCTAGATAATTATTTTTTTTTGAAAAAAATGCGCATCTAAAAATACAAATCGACGTGTCCAAGCGTTTTTCCTAACACGCTCTCATTTATTCGTTATCGAATTTATTCCATTTGGCTGTTTCACACTGTTTATATAATATTAACAATACATATAAGTGATTATATATCACTCTAGTATTTGGCGCATATCACAGCATTTTCATTGCACGTCCATAAAACACGGAGGGTACATGGAGCTTGTATGGATTGGCACACCAGGAGGTGCTCCATTGTCTGAGATTTTCCACATTTACATGCTTCCTCTTCCGCATATCCCCACTTCAGGAGGTTGTTCTTGCATCTCCCCATTTGGTACCGGAGTCGGATGAGGGTTTTCCAGGTACCCCAGTCCAGGTCCAATCCTGCAGGGAGTTTTTCTTTTGGATGCCAGGTTGGGATATCATTGTCTGCTAAGCGCTGTTTCCACTTTGCCTCCTTGGTCGCAGTTTTAGAGGCTGTAAGGGGCTGTGTAGACTGCATAAAATTTCGCCTTGATTTTAGTCTGGCCTCCGGCGATACATATTTAGTGTCGTCGCGTTGCCTACTTCGTTCGGCCATGGCAAGGGTTTCCCTCCGTATTTGCGGTGGTGCAATTCCGGCTAGCATGTAGAGTTGGTCAAGGCTGGTGGGTTTTAGACATCCCGTTATTAATCTGCACGAGTCATTCAGGACAGGAACCAGTCTATAGGCGTGTGCTGATCTCTCCTATACGGGGGATGCATATTCGGCTGCGAAGTAGAACAGCGCAAGGGCCGAGGAGCGCAGGACGTTAGGGTTGGCTCCCCAGCGAGCATTAGTCAGTTACCGGAGGATGCCGTTTCTGGTGTTTACTTTGGCCTTGGTTTTATCGATATGCTTTCTGTAGGTCAGAGAGCGGTCTAATGTAATCACTAGGTAAACTGGGTTTGGGCAGTGTTGTAATCTGGCTGAGTTATGTGCTCCTCTATCTCTGCGATGTTTTGTGACTGGAAGATGATAGCTACATCGTCGGCATAGATGAAGCTCCTTGTTGTTGGGCCGGTTGGTTGGTCATTGGTATACACATTGAAGAGCATGGGTGCTAGCACGCTACCTTGGAAAAGGCCATTCTTCTGGTTCCTCCAGCGGCTTTTTGTTCCTTGGAAGTCTACTTAGAATCTTCTGTTAGATAGCATTGTTTTTATCACTTTCGTCAACTGGTAATATTTTGTCATTTTGAAAAAAATTTCCAGTACTATTTTTTTATCTTTCTTTCAAAGTCGTCTTATTGTGTAGGGTACCTGGCCAATACAGGATCTCCCAGATCTAAATCCTGCTTGCTGGGAGATTAGATGGTTGTCTTTTTGCTGAACTATGTTGTCCTGCCAGTTACTGCAAAGCTCCAATTTTAAGGTTTATTTTATAAAAAATAGCGCTGATGCAAGTAGAAGAAACGAAAGACGAGTGTAAGAACCGTAGCAAGTGGAAGGAAGTGGTCTCTGCATTTTTTTCATAAAATTAACTTTTTAGGTAACTATATGAACAGTTTTAGACCCAAATTCTAACTTTTATTGAATTAATGTTAAAAAATTTGATTGATGTAAAATAACTTATGTACAAAATTATACTAGAAGTAAACATCAAATTTTCTGTTTTAAAGATAAACACATTTTTTATTTTATACACTAAACCAAAAATAGTCTACAAGTTTTATAATTTAAACGATTGCAAATAATTATTCTTTAAAATTTGCACGGATCGAAATTAAGAATACGACATTAAAAACATTTTACAGTCATAATGTTTTTCAGGGTATTTTTATTGCTTTTATAAAGAGCATTTCAATTATCACATGGTGCTCAAATCATAAACACTTAAAGAAGTGAATTAGTAGATGTATATATTCACATTCTAGCCATTGCATCGACTTTGGGCTATTTTTAGGCGAATGTGGCGAAAGTTTAAGGTCTATCGTCGAGACATCGGCTTGCATGTATACTCTGTATACATAGGTAGGTGCGTTTACATTATTGTCATCGGCATCTGTTATTGATTTACTTCTATATTACTTACTCAACTGTGCATTAAAGTTTATGGACATTTTTACTAAAACGTTTCTTTGTCACAATAGCAACCCTTATTTTTATTTAATCAAAAAGAACTTACTAAAATTTTTTTTTTCGTAGAGAAAGAAATTACAACCAAAAAATATTATACAAATTTTTGAAATGTAAAAACAAAAATATCAGCCCAGTGTGAGTATTAACGTTCAAATTTGTCAAGCTTAGTTTTAAATGTTGACATAATTTGGTGCTAATTTAGTGCTCTTTTAAGTCACCTGCAGGTAATTTAATGCTCTAGCCGTTTCCGAGAAATCATTAATAAGCTCGGATATAAAGTAACTGTAAACACAACCATGTAATAATAATAAAAAATATTCCTTGCTTTATAACTTAATGTTAATTTGATGCCGTTGAAATGGTGAAATAATAAAAATGCTAAATTATTTGGACATTTTTACTAAAACGTTTCTTTGTCACAATAGCAAACCTTATTTTTATTTAATCAAAAAGAACTTACTAAAAATTTTTTTTTCGTAGAGAAAGAAATTACAACCAAAAAATATTATACAAATTTTTGAAATGTAAGAACAAAAATATCAGCCCAGTGTGAGTATTAACGTTCAAATTTGTCAAGCTTAGTTCTAAATGTTGACATAATTTGGTGCTAATTTAGTGCTCTTTTAAGTCACCTGCAGGTAATTTAATGCTCTAGCCGTTTCCGAGAAATCATTAATAAGCTCGGATATAAAGTAACTGTAAACACAACCATGTAATAATAATAAAAAATATTCCTTGCTTTATAACTTAATGTTAATTTGATGCCGTTGAAATGGTGAAATAATAAAAATGCTAAATTATTTGGACATTTTTACTAAAACGTTTCTTTGTCACAATAGCAAACCTTATTTTTATTTAATCAAAAAGAACTTACTAAAATTTTTTTTTCGTAGAGAAAGAAATTACAACCAAAAAATATTATGCAAATTTTTGAAATGTAAAAACAAAAATATCAGCCCAGTGTGAGTATTAACGTTCAAATTTGTCAAGCTTAGTTCTAAATGTTGACATAATTTGGTGCTAATTTAGTGCTCTTTTAAGTCACCTGCAGGTAATTTAATGCTCTAGCCGTTTCCGAGAAATCATTAATAAGCTCGGATATAAAGTAACTGTAAACACAACCATGTAATAATAATAAAAAATATTCCTTGCTTTATAACTTAATGTTAATTTGATGCCGTTGAAATGGTGAAATAATAAAAATGCTAAATTATTACTGGCATTAAAAAAATCAATTTTTTACATATTTTTTTAAACAGTAGGAAGCAATTATTACAATTCTCACATAACACTATGCTGATTTGGTACCATTGACTTAATAGAATAATGAACTTTTTTAAACACCGGAAATGTTTCGAAGCAAAGCCAATGGATAAATATGCACTCAATAAGGTATTAATGCAGAATATCGCAATGTACCTCAGGCCTCCGAGTAAGGATTAGTACAGCTAACCAGAACCTTGACCTATCAAAATATAGCAACATGAAATTCTTTTTAATGGACCGCTGTCTGCAGATTCGACATCATGTTACATGTTAATATCCACTAGAAATGCAACGCACTTTCTTCGAAAACCTGGAGAGAGAATAATTCTACAGATCCTCTGCTGCACGCTATTTCATTAATGCAAATACATGATCGTTTCATGACATATTATTATTACCTATACTAAAATATCACAAGAGCAGTGTCTTACGGTTTCGCTCAACAATAATAATCAGATATCTTAATCTGCTAGCACAAAATACTTAGGAATGAACATTAACCAAAAAACGCAAGCAAGTAGATCTAAAGATTAAAAAAATGCAATGATTGATAGGGAGGAGATCCAAGTTATTCCTAAAAAACAAACATCTAGTATACAAAACCATTATCAAACTATTATGGGTATATGTTATGGAACTTTGGGGATATGCAGGCAAGCCTAATTTGGCAATATTGCAGAGAAGCCAATCAAAAATGTTAAGAACGATCACCAATGCCCTTGGGGCACAGCCACTTCATGAAGATATCAAAGTGTCATGTGTCAAAAATGTAATAACAGAGAAAATTAAAAAACACAGCACCAAACTTTTTTTTCTGTCCCCCTTTTTAGCAATCGATCCTATTTATTAAGCTACTGTTCTGACGGTGAGTGATTCGTGTAGATTGGCTCCATTGAGCCTTTTACCTAAAATTATTTTAAGTTTAATTACTAAAAGACTAAAAAACTTATCTAAATATATCTATCAGTTCGGATGGAGTGAGCCTCTTGAGCCTTCTTGATCCGTCTGTCTGTTTAAAAACTCTGTTGGCTAGAACATTGGGATGCACTTCTTCTTCTTCATGTACCGTCTCCATTACGGAGGTTGGCTATCATCATTGCTATTCTGACTTTGGAGGCTGCGGCCTTAAACAAGTCGGATGACGTGACATTAAACCATTTTCGCAGATTTCTAAGCCAGGATATTCTTCTCCTTCCAATAGATCTTCTTCCCACAATTTTCCCTTGTATTATGAGGTGCAGAATCTCATATTTTGGGCCTCTCATGACGTGGCCGAGATATTGCAGTTTTCTTCTTTTCACTTCGTGTAGGATCTCTATGTCCTTCTTCATTCTTCTCAGAACCTCCAAATTGGTTATATGTTCCGTCCATGATATTCTCAACATCCTACGGTATGCCCACATCTCGAAGGCTTCAAGTTTTCGCTCGCAATATACGTTGAGGGTCCAAGCTTCCACACCATACAGAAGGACTGGAAACACATAACATTTGAGCATCCGAGTTCTCAGGTCCAGGCTCAGATCGCGACTACAGAGCAGTTTCTTGATTCTCACAAAGGATGCACGGGCTTTCTCAATGCGAATCTTTATTTCCGAACAATAATCCACGGTGCAGTTGACACTTGTACCTAGGTAATCATACCTCTCGACTCTTTCCAGCTCTTCATTTTCAGCATATAGATGTTCATTAGGCACTTCAGTTTTAGTGACAATCATGTATTTGGTCTTCTTAATATTCAGTGTCAGACCATATTCTCGACTAGTAGTGATGACCTTAATCAACATATTCTGAAGGTCTTGTATGTTTTCGGCGAGAAGTACTGTATCGTCTGCATAACGTAGATTGTTCAAGGCAATGCCGTTAACTCGTATTCCACCGGTATCATTTTCAAGGGCTTTTGTGAAGATTTCCTCTGAATAGACATTAAAGAGGAGTGGTGAAAGAACACACCCTTGTCTAACTCCTCGTTTGATTTCCACTGCTTTCGTCAACTCAGATTGGACGCGAACCGACGCACTTTGGTTTAGGTACAATTTCACTATTATTTGTATATCTCTTGCGTCAAGGTTTTTTCGTTCCAGTGCTTGTATTAGTTGCTTGTGGGATGCACTGAACTTCTTTAACTACTGTCGCTGATGCTAGAGGGATGTCTTGTTAAAGAATTTTATTTGGAACCTAATAGGGTGCATTGACAATGCAGCGAATAACCTTATTCTGGAATCTTTGTAGAATTTCTATATTGCTATTGATGTCGGAGCCCAATGATTGGATTCCATAAGTTCAGGTTTAAAATAGCTTTGTTTAGCAAGTTCTTGCTTTCCAACGATAACTAAGATTTGTGCCCTATAATGCAGTACATTTTGCTAAGTTTAATACCCAGCTATTTTCGCTATGTAAAGATGTGTGTTTTCACCTTTTATCAAGGTGTATGCCAATATATTATAGTTTTCTGTTTAAGAAAGTTGTCATTTGTTGAATTTGACTGGAGAACAAGTTTCTTTTCTAGAAGAGAACAACACCAGACTCAAAAATCATTTCAAAACACTCCTGTATCCTCTACAAGCTAGTACAACAGAATCACAGAAGACTCGAGAGAAATTGGCCAGCTAATCTAAAGAATGGTTAAGGGGGACTTTTCACTGGAGAAGACCTCTACACTTCAAGGAAAGAATAAACAATAATTAGTTCTTAAATCAACTCATTAGCATATAGAATAGTAGTTACGTAATATAATAAATAAATGTAAATATTTATTAATTTTAAATATTTTAATTTACAAAATAGTAACGAAATCAGTCTTATATTAACCTTATTATCCTAGATGGTACCCGCGATTTAGTCTGCGTAAGATTAGTACTTCGTGTAGCACATTTTCTTCCCCAAGGAATTCATCCATCTATCTTTATACAAAAATTTAATACTCATTCGTGTGCTTACATAACTCGTGCTACGCACTCGTTTATAACTTACACACTTATATATTACTGATGCCTTTATCCCATTTATATAGTAAATAATTAAAATGTATTTTTTTTCAAAATAACATAATACACACTTAATACTAAAAAAATAACTTAAAACTGACAGGTGTCAATTTAATTTAGTTTATTGCCAATTTGAAATTTACTTATGCCAGTTAAAAATTTATGTAGCTAATTTGATTTTAACTAATCTTATTTTGATTCTGATTGCTGCCAACATCCATACATACATACTCACAAACTTTCGCGTTTATAATAGTAGTAGGTTCACACAATATCTTTATAAATTAAAGCCTATGTGTTATTTTGATGTATTAGTTACATTATTGTAAAATTTTATTAAAATCTATTCAGTATTTTTTGCGTGAAAGAGTAACAAACATCCATACACACATACATAATCACAAACTTTTGCGTTTATAATAGTAGTAGGTTCACACAATATCTTTATAAATTAAAGCCTATGTGTTATTCTGATGTATAAGCTACATTATTGTAGTTTCATTAAAATCCATTTAGTAGTATTTGCGTGAAAGAGTAACAAACATATATACATACTCATAAACTTTCGCGTTTATAATAGTAGTAGGTTCACATAATATCTTTATAAATTATAGCCTACGTGTTATTCTGAAGTATAAGCTACATTATTGTAAAGTTTCATTAAAATCAATTTAGTAGTTTTTGCGTGATAGAGTAACAAACATCCATACATACTCACAAACTTCCGCGTTTATAATAGAAGTAGGTTCACACAATATCTTTAAAAATTATAGCCTATGTGTTATTCTGATGTATAAGCTACATTATTGTAAAGTTTCATTAAAATCCATTCAGTAGTTTTTGCGTGAAAGAGTAACAAACATTCATACATACATACATACTCACAAACTTTTGCGTTTATAATAGTAGTAGGTTCACACAATATCTTTATAAATTATAGCTTATGTGTTATTCTGATGTATAAGCTACATTATTGTAGTTTCATTAAAATCCATTTAGTAGTATTTGCGTGAAAGAGTAACAAACATATATACATACTCATAAACTTTCGCGTTTATAATAGTAGTAGGTTCACATAATATCTTTATAAATTATAGCCTACGTGTTATTCTGAAGTATAAGCTACATTATTGTAAAGTTTCATTAAAATCCATTTAGTAGTTTTTGCGTGAAAGAGTAACAAACATCCATACATACATACATACTCAAAAACTTTCGCGTTTATAATAGTAGTAGGATAGTAGGATAGTTCTGTTTGCTAATAAATTATGAGAAGGAAAAAAATATCACAATATTTTCGTGCTGTACTGATTGTTATTTTTAATTCTGGTATAAAACCAATAAATAATGAATGCAGAGATGCACATTAAGCCCATCAACGATTACAATTCATTACAAAAGTTCGGTTGAATTGGGTTTGAGTGCCAAACACTCTGCCGAGTTATTCTTTTGATGTTGTTTTACGGTCGACTGTGAACAATCGAAGCACCCACCTTTCGCTAACTTTATTTATAAATATATAAATGTTCATATTAAGATGGAGTGAACACATTTAAATTATACTGATGATATGTCTGTAAACTAAGTCATCTCACAATGTTCATTCTTCGGTTAGACACTTGTAAAACTCAATTTGATTATGATTCTCTACAGCCTTTTTATGAATCAAGTTATTCTTTGTGAAAACTACGTTTGGTGATTTTTTTATTTTCCTTTGTACGCACATTTTGCATGACAAAAAAGGGACAAAAAGGGTATCCTGAAGCTTAAAAAGTTGACGCGACATAAGAAAGTCGGATCCAAGTTGATAAAATGTTGGTGTTCTACTTGAATTAGCGGTAATTAAAAAATGGTCATAGCTGGAATTATATGTTTCCTTATTATTGAAACTAAGTTTCTTAACGCGGCTTACGGGTAGTGCGATTTAGTAGAAATCGTCACGTAACTAAATGCATCGGTGGTTCAGTGGTAGAATGCACGCCTGCCACGCGGGTAGCATGGGTTCAATTCCCGGCCGATGCATTCTTTTTGTGCTTTTACCATTTACAACATAATTTTTTAGTGAGTAAAACAAATCGAACTAAAAAGCTAAAAATAAATTATAGTTCAAAAAAAAAAACGCTTTTAGAGTTCATCAAACTAAAAAGTAAACAATTATTCCTAACTTAAGAATAAAATTACTAACGAGAAAATTAATGTCACTGTTCTAAAAGCGGTGGGTACTTTCATTCCGAAACGCATAGTTTAAAAGTGTCATACAAAGCACCCAACACTACAACATTAATTTTCTCGTCAGTAATTTTATTCTATTATGTTAAGAAAACGCTACACACGCATTTTTTTGTTTTATATTCGGGAAAAAAAGTCATTAGGTGATAGATAAATCAGGTGAGTTTACATCAAATATTAAACGGTTTGACGAAAATGCTGATATCACCGCCACCCGCCGTCTTTCGCAACCCTTCTTGTCCTTTTCCTTAAGATACCTGCTCTCCAGATGTGTTCGTGTACCCAAAAAGCTCTCCTTGCATACAGGGCGGATCCAAATATATCTTACACAACTGAGTCTCATACAAAAAAAATATATGTTTACGTTTATACCATCTAGAAGTACATTTAGGTCTAATATGAACAAATTTCAGAATCTCGCAAGTTTAATGACGATTAAAACCTCGCAAGCAAATAGTGCACAATTTTCTTTGCCAAATTATGATTACTTACAAACAAACTAGCTTTATAAATCATTACCCGTCAGGTGGCATTCAGACGTTTACAAACGCAAATTGTAGGTGGGCCATTGTGTATTTTTTTGCCGACTTTACCTAAATGGGGTAAATTCCGTGAAAGAACCTCAACAACCCAGTCCTCACACCACCTGATATTTGACGAATGGTTTAAGCCAAACATTTAAGGATTTTGATATTTGACCATTATTGTAAGAATTCGTCAACAAATGGCCATTAATCCATAGGTTAAATATTTTGTCTACAAAATAAAACAAATTTTGCATCCGCAGAATAATTACACTCCCACAATTTATTATAGCTATTAATAAATATGGGGGTTGCCACTATCATTTGCCTACGCAATAAACGGAAATGCAAAAAAGTATGTCTACATTCATAAATTATATAAGTACATTCGACATGGAATATTTATGATCCATTCATCTCTTATACAATCAATAAAAATTATTTCAAACGAGTTAATTATATTAACGATCCCCAATTAACCGATTATTTGTTTTAAAAATTGAATCGTGTTAATTTTATCGAGAAAAGTAGTTCCCACTATTCAGATTTTATCTTTCTCCTATAAACTTAAAAAATATACAAAAAAGAACCTTCACCGTCTAAGATTATTAAAACGTAAGAACAAAAAAAACTGATATATGTGACATTCAGCACCACATGGTAAATGATTCATTTTTTTTTAGATTGTAGAGGGTACACATAATGCCCTAGATGTTTATATTACCAGAATTTTAAAAATAAAGAAACAAAAATGTAACGTCGACGTTCGGGCAAATGTTCTTCGATAAGACAAATTTTAGTTTGTTATGCACGAATTAAAAAATAAAAACAATTATTTTAATAACCTATCTGAACTTTTTTTTTTTATGAAAATAGTCGCAAAAAAGGTAGACCTATCGTGTGGGCCGCGGATGGCCCGCACTGCGACTTTTAGAAGGGGAAGGGATTATAGAAAGAAAATGATTGTGAATACGCTTTTTAAAAAGTTGTAGGTCATAGTTCTCTGGAAAAACTGATTTTGGAAGCTTATTCCATTCCGTAGCAGCCCTGTAAAAGAAGGATTCTTGATGAAGATTGGTCCTAGTAGTGTCAATCTTGAGAGTAAATGGGTGAGACTGATCAGCGTGCCGAGTTCTTCGGCCGAATGTGGCCAATGGTGGTACAAGAGTTTTTATTTCTCTGGAGCATCTACCATGGAAATATCTGTAGAGCAATGACTGGTCTGCAACTCTTCTTCTATGTTCTAGAGGGTGAAGGGTATCTGTGAGAGTTGAGCTGTTTATCAAGCGAATGGCTCTTTTATGAATGGAATCTAGAAGACGAAGAGAATGCCTTGGTGGTGAACCCCAAATGTGCGAGCAATACTCCAGTAGAGGTCGGATTTGAGCCTTGTACGTCTTCAACAGTTAATCAGGAGTAAAAAACTTTCTGGCTTTCCACAGAAAACCTAGCCTCTGGCTTGCCGACTTTGCGATGTTGGCAACATGGTCATGCCAAGGACATGTTATTGGACACCGTGACTCCCAAAATCGAGATGAAGGGACTTGGTTCAAGGGTATTTCCGGACATTGTGATGGGATGATTTAAGGATTTCACTTTCTTGGAAAACGTGGCACTTTGTGTTTTTTGGGCGTTAAACTGAACAAGATTGTTGGTTCCCCACTCGACAATTGCTTTAAGATCTCTATTGATGGAATCAACCTGTTCCTGCCTGAGTCTATTTGTATCATTCACCGAAAGTGATCGATAGGATGTGAAAGTTGAGACAAGTGTGCTATCGTCTGCGAAACTGTAAATGGGGTTCGTGGTGGTTTTCAAGAGGTTGTTGATGTGTAAAAGAAATAGGGTGGGGGACAGGATGGAACCCTGGGGGACCCCGGCATTAGTTTTAAACGCATCAGAAGAAATACCATCAACTGCCACATGTAAGGAGCGATCTTGCATGAAGCTCAAGAGCTATTGGCGCAGTTTGGTTGGGAGACCGTAGGCAGATAATTTACTTAACAATGCCTGGTGCCAAACTTTTGTAATTCTCGATTATTAAGATTTATCTCTATTATAAAAATGTAGATGCTCCAGAGTAAGGTATTTAAATAAAGGTCTACCGCACTTTTATAGACCTAAAAAAGGCCTATGACAGAGTGGTGAAGAATGAATTGTGATCGACACAACACTACGTGCTGGTTCCCACAATTATGTATGGTAGTAAATGTTGGATTTGACAAAAGAAGCATGAAAGTAGGATCAACGCTGCAGAGATGAATAGTATGAGAATTATAGTCGGAGTGACTATGATGGATAAAGTGAAAAATAGTGAGGTAAGGAAACGCTGTGATGTGAAAGAAAATGTGGTCACAAAGATAGATAAAAAATGCTCATATAGTTAGGACTCGTAGAGAGGATAGATAAAAGAAGATTGACGAAACAGAGATTGACCTCGGCCTACATGATTATCTCGATCAGATCGACATAGAAAGGCCAGTTCAAGAGTACCAACAACCGACAAGCATGTATAAAAGCTATAATGAAAGTAGAAGAAACGAAAGATGTGTGTAAGAACCGTAGCAAGGGAAGGAAAGTGGTCTCTGCCTACCACTACGGAAATAAGGAAATTACTAAATTTACATTCTAAAATCGCCATGGCTTACACGGGTACCTGGACACCCATGGCCGAGAATCGCCACGGGCGTTCATGGATCTTTTTTTATGGCTCTTATTTATATGAAAATATGTGCAGAGATAATCGT
Source organism: Agelastica alni (assembly GCA_950111635.1). Classification (NCBI taxonomy): domain Eukaryota; kingdom Metazoa; phylum Arthropoda; class Insecta; order Coleoptera; family Chrysomelidae; genus Agelastica; species Agelastica alni. Next base: position 29,587,848 of record OX467712.1, read on the forward strand.
TGTATTTTGACACCTACCTAGAGCTAATCGGAAAACTATCTCAAATACATACACGTTACTTAGTCTCCGCATTTTCAAAGTTCTTCATCAGGTACTATTGGTGTTGGGTTAGGCTAATAATAATCGGTATTAACTGAAGCTCCTTATTTTGAAGGCAAGAGTGGTGGTGATTTTAGAATATACCCTCTTCAGGTCAAAAATTTAATCCAACATTTACAAGCGGTCAGTGGCGATTTTAATAAATATCGTATTTTGTATCGTATATTGTATTTTGTAGACTTTAAAACTTACTTAAATGGAAAGTATGATAGTAACATTAAGCGAAGGGTGTTGGCAGGAAAACAAATGAATGGGGCACTGCTTAGCTTTATAAACAGCCAGAAAGTGTCAAAAAAAGCACGTTTGGCTGTGCATAGGGGTGTGTTGGTTCCTATACTTATGTATGGTAGTGAATGTTGGGTTTGGCAGAAGAAGCATGAAAATAGGATTAATGCTGCGGAGATGAGTAGTCTGAGCAGTATAGCCGGAGTGACTCGGTTGTATAAAGTTAAGAATAGTGAGATAAGAAAACGCTGTGGTGTAAAAGAAGATTTGGTTACTAAGATAGATAAAGGAATACTTAGATGGTTTGGACACGTAGAAAGGATGGATGAAGGAAGATTGACGAAACAAATTTATAAGGCGAGTGTGAATGAACGGAAGTCGATAGAGGTCGACCTCGGCGAACATATCTCGATCAGATCAACATTGTTTTGAGGAAAGGCCAGGTCAAGAGTGCCAACAAGACTATATGTATGTCGAATTTAGCCACGTGGAATGCCTTCTAATGTAAAGGCGAGTTTATACAGCAAATAAAATAAAATAAGGAACAAAATAAAATAAGAAAGATAAACATGCACAAAACTATAAAAGCGTTTATACAAGAAATAAGATAAAATAAAAAATAAGAATAAGAACAAAAGATGGCCAACTTTTATTTCTTTGTCATATGTTATTTTATTTTGTTTAAAAACGGATGCGCGTGACCCAAATCTTTTCTTTTCTAAATGTTTACCGAGTTTACAATCAACCTAACCTGACCTAATAATATTATTTTTGATTTTCCTTTTATGGCCCGTTTATTTATTTCTCAAATCATATTTCAAAAAATCGTAACAATATGAAAAAAAAAAGCTTAAAGTGTTTCATTATTAAGTAAACAAATTTTAGTTTAAAATCCTACAAATCATAATACGTAATACCATTTATTTTTTCAATACTTGTTTGAATAATGTTTAAATTCTTTTATATTTATAAATAGAAGGTAAAACCTACATTAAGTTTCTACGCAATTGACATGAAATTACATTTTGAACGCATTTACTCATTACGAAGTCAGGTTTACTTGACCCGTTCTTACTTCTTAAAGTAAAAGGGTTAAAAAAATAAGCAAATGATAACATACAGCATATTGAAGCCGATTTCAATGTGTCCATGTTTTTCCAGATCATTAATAGTTATGTTTAACTAGCTTTAAACATTATAGTAGTATTGTTTCTTGCGCAGTTAACTCTTATTGTGAACTGCACAATTCCAGTAAATTCACTTTAACTATTAATGTTTTTTATTATTTACTTTCAGATATATACAATTCAAAATTTTTGATATGTTTTAAATTAAAATAAACAAAATACATACATACATACATAAAGTCACGCCTTTTTCCCATAGGGGTAGGCAGAGACCACTTCCTTCCAGTTGCTACGGTTCGTACACACATCTTTTGCTTCCTCTACTTTCATCAGTGCTCTCATACATGCTCTTGGTTGTTGGCACTCTTGACCTGGCCTTTCTTCAAAACAATGTTGATCTGATCGAGATATGTTCTCCGAGGTCGACCTCTACCGATTTGTCCATTCACACTCGCCTTATACATTTGTTTCGTTAATCTTCCTTTATCCATCCTTTCTAAGTGTCCAAACCATCTAAGCATTCCTTTATCTATCTTTGTGACCACATCTTCTTTTACACCACAGCGTTTTCTTATCTCACTATTCTTAACTTTATCCAACCGAGTCACTCCGGCTATACTGCTCAGACTACTCATCTCCGCAGCATTAATCCTATTTTTATGCTTCTTCCGCCAAACTCAACATTCACTACCATACATAAGTGTAGGAACCAACACACCTCTTTGCACTTTCGACACTTTCTGGCTATTCATAAAGCTATGCAGTGCCCCATTCATTTGTTTTTCTGCCAACACCCTTCGCTTAATGTCACTGTCATACTTTCCATCTCTAGTAAATTTTGAATCCAAGTACACAAATTCATTAACTTGTTCCACTCTTTCTCCCTCAATCGAAACCCCACAGTTTATCATGCTTTCTTCTCTTTCAAAAACCATTACTTTCGTTTTGCTCACATTTATTTTCATCCCTTTGATTTTCAGGGAATCATGCATAACATTAACCATCGCCTGCAACTCCTCTTCAGATAACGCTAACTCTAACTCTCTTTTAGATCTTTTAAGCAATTGCCTATGTATAAGTTAAACAGCCATGGCGAAGCCACACATCTCTGTCTCACACCTTTTTCGATGTTAAACCAGTCCGTGCAAGCTCCGTTTATCCTGCCACAAGCAGTGGAATCCTCGTAAAGTGATTTCAGTGCTCGTATTAAACTATTAAAATAAAGGGGTTATAATAGAAAACCAATTAAAATTATAATCCAATTTAAATCACATACCGATAAACCGTTAAACTATAATAAGAAATATTTTAATGCTGCAAAAAATATTAGCATTATTATCACGAAATGTCTTGGGCGTCATTTTCTTGAAATATTTATTGACTACTCATCCCATTTCCCAACACTTACGATGAAACTTTTATCTTATGGATTTAAAACTATAATTTACGTAAATTTAATAGCATTAAATTAATAATTTATCTATTTTATCTAAACTTTTAAAACATTTTGTAACTCACAATGATAATGTAGGTAGTTTTAAAATTTATTAAATATTTTATTGAATTGATTGACTTTCATAACAGAAAAAAATATGTAGGATCAATCCTCAATTTTTTTAGCAATAGGGAATATGCATGTGATTCAGTTAAATGAGGGTAAAATATTTTTTTTAAACTTTATTACTGAAGAATAATGCCACCATCAATATTTTTGATTATAATTTTGTTTTGAGCAAGAAATTAATTTTAAGTGCGAAAATACTGTGGGCTAAAAATATGAAAGTGTCCCCTTGAAAATAAAATTGACTTATTTCTTATATTATTTACTAGGAGGAATTTTATTTATGTTCTGGTTCCCACGAAATGGGATATCCTGTAATGCTCAGAGAACATCGTGGGAACTAGGTGAAAAAAAGTAGGAATTGGTGTTCTTCTTAAATTTCTGGAGGTTGTATGCCTCAGGGAACACCTCCCTAGGCTATGTGTTCCAAAGCCTCGCTGTTCGTTGAATGAACGAGTCTTTGGAAAGAGATGTTCTGCAGGTCTCCAAAGTGACCACGAAGGGGTGTGAAGTCTGAACTTGAAGAGTTAAACTCAAAGAAACAGCTAAAGGAGGAACGATTGTTGATATTTCAGAAGAGCATCGCTCATGAAAATATCTATGAAATAGAGACAAATTGTTAACTTTTCTACGGTATTCCAGAGAAGTAAGCGAGTTTGTGAGCGAGGCATCACTGACCAAACGAATTGCCCTTTTTTGAACGGATTCCAGTAGTTTCAGGATATGTTTAGGTGCCGCACTGCAAATATGGGAACAGTATTCCAGGACAGGTCGGATCTGTGTCTTATAGATCATAATCAGCTGACTGGAAGTGAAATAGCTCTTGGCACGAAACAGAAAGCCAAGTTTTTGGGATACATATTTGGCAATGGACCTCACGTAATTTTTATTGCTGCTAGTAATACCAAACATAATACCAATAGTGGGAAGTTTTTAAATTGACACCCTGTATGTGTTTTTGGAATGTAAACTTTGTTTTTTAATTTAAATTTTTGATCTGTCTATCAAATTTTAATAAAATTTTAAATCTTCTTACAACATATTCTAATTTTTGGTACAGACATTTTACTTAAAGGACACCCTGTACATTGTTTTTACCTTATTCTCATGTTTTGAAACATAAATTTTAAAAACAAAATGAAACCTTGGTTCATATTATTTTAATAATATTTTAAAATATTTTTAAATTTTAATAAAATTTTAAATCTTCTTACAACATATTCTAATTTTTGGTACAGACATTTTACTTAAAGGACACCCTGTACATTGTTTTTACCTTATTCTCATGTTTTGAAACATAAATTTTAAAAACAAAATGAAACCTTGGTTCATATTATTATTTGCAAGCGTTTGTTTAACCAACATTGTTTTATTACTTAACCATAAAAATAAATTAGTTCTGGTCACAGCGAACTTTTTAATTCAATCAAAAAATTTTAAATAACATTTTTGTACCACTGCCAAAACGTTAAATTACAACAAATGAAAAGTAATTTGCAAAATCAACATTTCGATATTTATAGTAAATGAAATGCCGTGTTGATTACCATTTGGAAAAAAATGGAACGCGTCTGTTCAAATCTGCAAACCAGTTCAACGAAGATGTAATTACGTCGGATTTTTTATGATGAAGATATTAAAACCGTTTATTTTAACCGCTTAAATGGTTTCGAATCGGAGTGAAGCTTTAACTGAGATATATGGCGGAGTTGTACATTAATAATTGAAGGCAGATAATTATGTACTTTAGTGTCTAAACCGAAATTTTTTTAAACTCGTCAATGCGTAGAGTCGGTAAACAGTGGATCAGTATTTTTTACGAGCCCTTACTTTCCACATTTACAGCCGGAATTGCTGTAAATTCTAGCAGAGGTCGACTAATGTATCTAGTACCCAAATTATAATGAATCCAACATCGTAGAAGGTTTTAAAAAAAAGACAGTTTTTTTAAAAAAAAAAGTAATTGATCGACTGTTTACCCCAGATGGTACTCACTGAATCGCTCAGTGGTCAACAGTAGATCAAAGGTATAGATTATGTTAAATTACAAAATAAAAACACAAATAACATTTTAACATATTCTCACACAGTTGTGGATAATATGATTTATTCAAACGTTTCAACCCCTAAGCCAGTCCATACCGGCGATTTTATTGGTTTGCCACGACGAAGGCATTTTAATATTATTATACCTTATTTCTGACTGGGTGGAGAGAAAAATACTCACGTACTGGTCCGATATACCAGGGTTGACTCACTCGAAGGCGTTCTTACCTAAATCCACTAGGAACACAACTAAGCAGATCCTAGAATGGAGCAGGAACGACCTGCAAATTCTAACGGGACTGCTTACAGGATACTGTCGTCTAAGATAACACCACGGAAGAATAGGTCTGAATCAACAAACGAACTGTTGGTTTTGCTGCGTGGAAGACGAAACTGATGAACATACACCTTGTTCATGCCCCGACCTGGGAAGAATAAGGTTCAACATATTTGGTTACACCAACCTAGAAACTACCAATTTCAAGAAAACATGAACTTCGTGAGAAGGGCTGGATCCACAATGGACCTACTAAAGGTTACAGTAGAGGACCCCTCCCCACTCACCTGATACCTAACATAACCGACTTCAAAAAGGAGGTTCTCAATTCAACTGCATTTTTTTTTTACTTTCGTAAACTCAGAACTTTCGACTAGGTGAACCGATTTTGCTGATTCTTTCTTTATTTGAAAGCTGGTGCTTCCCGTGTTGTCCCGTGTGGGCCTTTTGGAAATTCTTTTTTAATCACTTTATTTTAATTCAATTTATTTAGCCATGTAATCACTTTGTAATCTCTTGAAATAAATTAGTAGATTAGTGTATTATCATTCAAGATTCAACGAATTTTAAAACACAAATGAACTTTTAACCCAAGTGCAAGCTTGTTATATAGTAAAATATCAGGAGCATGTATGGACTTGGACTTGATCATGATTTCGTTCGTGTTAAATCGCGTATATTCGTCAAATACAGAGCAAGCCTGAAAGACTTGTGAGCTCGAACACATTATCTTGCACGAACTTGTCCACGCTTATTGACTTCCCGAGTTTTTCATCTTGTACAAACTTGTGCACTTTTATACACTTGTTGGATTTCTTAAAAGCACAATGATACTTTTCACTAAAATATTAGTCATTCTTATCACAAGTTGGTACACCTAAAACAACTTTGCAGTATCTTGAAAGTTTTAAAAAAGAACTTGTGTTAATTAATAGGGGTCGATTTTTAGACCTCGTCGGTCCCCAAAATCAGTTTTCGTTTATGTCGTCCTCTGGGAAACCGTTTTTGACCCCAAGGGTATCTCTGATCTAGAGTGCATCCAGCTCCTCGATAATGCAGCAATGGTGAGAAGACTCAAGAGGGTTAAGCCATTCGAGTTGGTGCACTGAGAGTGACAAAAGCAAAGTAATGTGCGGTATTCGGTATACGCTAATAAGAGTACATAGTTTGTTAGAAATCTAAGGACACCGATAAGTAAGACCTTAGTTAGTTTTAAAGTAGTAATCTAAGCTACTGATTGGTCTACAACTTAAATCATGTTAAAAATGATAAGTGTTAAAAAAAATGCGTTAAGTCAATTCTTCGCTGATTTGCTTACAGCAAAATAGTTGTTTTAAAATAAGAATGATAAATCCGGTTAGGTGTAAAGTCGACAGGCGGTAACTTTTAAAGATCTGAAAAACATCTGTCAAAATATTTCTGTAGTTTAGCGTTGCCAATAAATCGTTTAAATTTATGCAAATATCACATTTCAGGTAATTATTAATAGCTTTTTAAATGATGTTAAAAGTTGCAATAAATTATGAAAAATTCAAGATGTGCCGGAATTTTCCCGATTCAAGCACGTATATCGCAGCGGTGAATTCAGTTTAGTTTTAGAAGAGAGACCGTTTAACAAGATTAACAGAGTAGTAATGAGATGTAATTTAGTGAGATTGGATTAGGTCTGTATTAGGTTTTGTGTGTAATATATTAAATGTTTACCTGCATACGGACTAAAGTGTCAGGGTGGGTGAAAGAGCAACGGGATTGGTCACAGCAAGATCAAGGCCCTCCACAAACACCTCTTTACAATAAAATCGGACAAGATTCCGAAAAAGACCTTGATAGTTAAAATTTATCAAACAAAAATACCAACCAGAGAAGACTGGTTGAAGAAAACACCATTGACCAGCCCAGGAGTGAAACGATGGTACACTGACGGATCAGTAGATATCGTGCAACTGGAAACGTAATAGAAAGACCTAGAAGTTGACGACTAAGGGTTACCACCTCCGCACAATATCGTTATCTGACTGTGTATACCCGTAGAGAACTTGTCGAATCATACAACAGCGTCTTTTGATTGCTTCTGTTGTTTCGGTTTCAATTGAAACAGTACGTCGAAGATTAAAGAGTTTAACTTACCTTTGAGAAGAGTTTCATTAACACAAATTTATATGCGTGCTCGATTGGCATGAGCTAATGAACATGTGAATTGGAATGCTGAATGGAGGTCCGCATTGTTCTCATATGAGTTGAGGTATGGATGGTTTTCTGATAGTCGGCGTGTTCGTGTATGGACTCTTTCTCTAGTGCACAGAAATCGAAGAGCAGTGCAGGAAGTTCATCTGTTCAGAGGTGGTACAGTTGCTGTTTGGGGAGGTATTTGTTTTAATGGGCGTACAGAATAATTAGTGCTTGATGAGAACATGACTGCGCAGATTTACGTACAACAAGTTATCAACAATGTTATACGTTTATTTCATGCTGCTATTGACCAACTTTCCTCTTTTTAGACGATAATGTTCGACCGCATCGTGCAAGAGTAGTCCAAGACGCTTTGGACTTCCATGGTATCCCGCATTTGGCACGGACCCCTCTTTCGCCAGCCTCAATTCTACCGAGCATGCTTGGGACCAGCTACAAAAAGCCTTAAATTCCTATTAACCACTCTCACAGACACTCCAAGAACTTTTACCCCAACTTTGGAGACAAATCGATCAAGGCTACTTTAACGACCTTATTGAAAGTTGTTTGGCTGTAATTGATATTAGAGGAAAGCACACTGGTTATTAACGTAAGTACTTTAATTTTTAATAAATTTAAAATGGTATACAACCTCAAATTGTTGTTTCTGTTGTTTAAAACTGCAAACGTATTGCGCAAAAAAGCAAACAAACGCTTGCATAAAAGAAAAAACATTCAATTTATAACATATAAACACTTGGTCACCATTAATCGTAATTTGTTAGAACATCTGCGAATTTATGAACTTCCTTAACTTTTGTGGAGCAGCTTATATATTAAATGGCAAACAGCCGAAATCTTATATATCAGCGCAGTTTTTTATACCAATTTAAAGTTATATCATGGAAGCATCAACACCAACACATTATTTCTGATAAAAAATTAAGTAAATTTAAGGACCTTAAACAAGTGTTTTCATGGAAGGAACACGGAGCCCTTTTTTACTGGTATTATTCCGACTTCTACCGATAATTCAAATATTTGTTAGATGCGGTAGGTTTAGGTTAGGTGTTGGGTCTTTTCTAATAAGTCCCCGCTTTTTCAATTTCTTGTCTATAGCCAATAACTGGACCGATTTTGATGACATTTTTAGCCAATCTTTAGATTAGCCCGGCGAATGATCGTGGGAAGTTTGGTAGCAACCCCGCATTTTCAATCTGAACGTGAATCTAACTTATTTAATTAATTAATATTATTAAGATTTACGGTTTTTTGTGGGTTTTTTTATATCAAAATTAGAACGATACAGAATAGATTAACATGGCCACTGCGCAAGAATAACGCAAATTGAAATAGTTTTCCTGAAAATTTAAAGTAGAACTTCAGAAGCATCATTTAGGTAAAAAAACGTATTGTGTTAAAACTATAAGTTAATGAATGTTTCAATCTCGAAACTATGGAGAAATATTTTCAAATGTACGACCAAAATGTCTGCATTTATACTAAATTTTTTCCATAAATAGATAAAATAACATGCAAATATTTAAAAGCATTCGTGTAACAACTAAAAGGATGTAAAAAAAAGTTTTAATCACTGACTTTTTAATTAACTTACGTGTCATACCTGATATATCACAAAAAATGTCTAATAAAATAGCACGAAAATGGATATACAACTGTATTTAGCTATTTACATTGAAATTTTAAATTTTATTGCAACAAAAAAAAATTAACTTTTGGAAATTAAATTTGTATTCCTTATTTCCGATTTTCAATTATTCCATTCTCTCCAATAGAAAGCTACAAATTTTTAAATGGTCTCATAAAACGTTATGTTGGCTTTGAACATAATACAAATGTAGAAACAAATGTAGAAACCACACAAATACAAAAAGTATGTTATATTTTTTCACTAGAATATTAATAAAACCTGTAGATCAAAATTTTTTTAAAATGTGTTACTTAAAAGACCATTTTCGTTTTATTTTTTTTTTCTTGATTTTCAATTATTTATCAATTTAAGATTCTCATTGAATCATTTCAAAATAAAATACAAGAAGTGAATTTTTTATCGTTAATTCCGAGATAAATGTCAATAATTTATTTACTGCTAAAAATATTGTGTACTCAAGACCTTTTTGTTTAAAAAAATTTTCAATTATTCCATTTTCTCCAATAGAAAAACACAACTTTTTGTATGGTCTCATAAAACGTTATGTTGGCTTTGACCATAATACAAATGTAGAAACAGAATTATCCTTTTAACCACACAAATACAAAAAGTATGTTATATTTTATCTCTTCTTCTTTCTACTAGAATACTAATAAAACCTGTAGGTCAAACATTTTTTTAACATGTGTCATTTAAAAGACCATTTTCGTTTTATTTTTCTTTTCTTGATTTTCAATTATTAATCAATTTAAGATTCTCATTGAATCATTTCAAAATAAAATACAAGAAGCGAATTTTTTATCGTTAATTCCGAGATAAATGTCAATAATTTATTTACCTACTGCTATAATATTGTGTACCAATCAGCGTTAACCCAAGTCCTTTTTATTTAAAAAATGTTTTGTTGGGATTAGGTAGAGGTTTCAAAAAATTTAGAGCACCTTTTTTAGGTGTAAATAAAATTAAATAAAGCATTGCGATCATAATCCGAAGAAGTGGGTTGTAAATTATGTTACAATTCAATTTAATTATTTTTTTTATAAGATTTACCTGTTCCGGTAATCGATGTAATCACTGTATATTTCTATATAATATATTTGTGGTATTTTAATGCTCCTTAACTAAGAATTAACGATAGTAATCGGATGATTTAAGAGTTTTCGCGCTTATGTTTATTGATGTGGTCGAGAAATTAAACGTTTCTAGAACACATCCGTAAAATTAAGTGTAAAAGCGAAAATTGTCGTCATACCTACGATACGTTCCACGGTACCAACGAAAATCTTCAATTATATTGAAAATAGTAAACGTTCCCATGCATTTTCAAATATCCTTTTAGCGTTCTTATAACTACCTGCATGCATTCATTGTCTGCACAAATTTCACGCAATATAGGCACTTACTTATTTCGAGAACAGAAAACTATAATCATCATATCCACCTGACACGCACTCGAAGGGTTTCAAATTCCACCAGAACACTCTTAATATTTAATTGTGCAACGCCGAACAACTACCGCAAAACATTCGTATTTTCACTTGAAAGAAAAACAAAAGCACACATCCGTTCCGAAAAACAATTGGCACCGACGACACCACAAGACGTGAGTCTATCTAGAGTGCATCGACGCGATTCCCAAAGAGATCTGCGATCTCTCTGCAAGTACTGTACCACTCACTCTACGGACTACTAGATACTACTGTCGGTTGCTCTTTCTTGCTTGGGTAAATAAGTATCCGTTTAAGTTTGGGGGGCAGTAAATCATAAGTGGACAAATTTCAGTCAATTTGCAGTATTTTGTAGTCGGGTATTTTAAGTGGACCAATTAGAACGTACAGGGTGGTCTTCGACGTAGGCGTTCTTCATCCCGGTATTTTCGTTTTAATATTTACGCTCCAAAAAATTATTTATCTATCGAATAAACGAGATTTATACGACGTCTTTTTCCTCAAAACCAAGTGCACTGATTATGAAAAAATTATTAAGTTTCCAGAGAAGGCGAGGAACGTACTTAAACGATTGTTTTATTGGGAATAAACAGGAATAATCTACTGCCAGCAGATAAATTTTATTGAAACCGTTTCCCACTAAATTATTTGATATTAATAAGCTAAGTTAATCATTTTGGTAACGTCTAATCAACGACAATAACAATTATTTTATATAAGGTATTATTTAAATAAAGTATTCCTTGTTACGAAACATTTGCCTGTACACAAATAAAAACAGCAAAAATTAAAAATACATTGATTTAGTGGGGCATCTCAGTTAAATATATGTGCGTAAAAATTGCAGTGATGTTAAAAAATTTTTGTTTTTTCTTTTAATTTGTAACAACAGAGTTTTTGCGTTGTTTTTCATCTGATACAATCGTTGTTTTCTTTAAAAACCATATAGATTTTTTGGTGAAAATAAAATTGGTCTATTATACGGCGGATTTATAAAAAAAATTTAAAAAAACCACATTTTTAGAGTAACAATATCAAAAATTGAACATTTTCAAGTAATTATTTTTAAATATTATGATGTTTTTACACAAAAAAAAGCAAATTAAAAAAAAATTATAATGTTTATAAATTTAAAAAAAATTAAAACAATTACTAGGTATTTGAATTTAAATTAAAGTAAAATAATAATAATAATAACTATAATTTATGGTTTTTTGAGGATTTAAAAAAAAAATATGATAGGCATATATTTTTTAAGTCAATTTAATAAATATAATATTTATTATTTGCTTTGGCGTTACATACGAGGTCAGGCTATTAAATAATGAGACTGCGAGCGCAAAAGGCGTCCTAGATAAGTAGAGGGGAGGGGGGAACGAATGCAGCGTTGGATAGCTGGAAGTGTCTACTATTTCAGTACGAAAACACGTTTTTGTCGCTGTAGTAGTATTTTTTCTATAGAGGGAAACGAACGTGTTTTTCGAATGGTATAACGGTGTTCTGAAGGCCGAGAGAGCACCAAAGATGATCAACGTCCTGGTCGACATCAACGGCATCCTATTGACTGAATGGGTTTCAGACGGTGAAACTGTAAACCAAACTTACTATATAAAAGTTATGGCAACACCGCGAGAGCGAGTTCGCAAAAAATGCCCATAACGCGCTGTCCATGAAGCGTTATTTAGCCGCTAAAGACACTCCAGTGCTCGAACACGCGCCTTACTCGCCTGATTTAGCAGTCTGTGACTTTTTCCCGTTTCCTAAGATCATGTTTGCCTTAAAAGGAACCTGGCTTGAGTCGATGGAAGAGGCGAAGTAAAAATCGACGGAGCTCCTAAATGCTCTTACAAAAGAAGACTTCCACCATTGCTTTGACCAATAGAAAAAACGAATGGAACGGTGTATGGCGAGGGGACGGGAGTACATTGAAGGGGAGCATTTGATTGTAGAATAATTCTTAAAATAAAACTCTTTTTCATAATCAGTCTCGTTATTTAATAGCCAAACGTCGTATACCAAAATAGCAACAATACAGAGAAGATAAGCGTGGCACTTGTTTAAGGATGACACACAAAATCGTGAAGCATTCCCCATTGTTTTCATACTAAAGCACCCAATAAAAGAGTACAATATATTTTAATGTTAACATGTGTCAATCTTTACGATGGGCCATGCTAATCTTCTCTGTATTGTTCCAATTTTAGTATAAAAAACTATCTTCTTCTTCTTCTTTAGCCACAAGTGATCCAATTTTGGACGTATGCCTCCCCCATTTCAATCCACCGTCGTTTATTTTGCGCCATTTGTTTCCAGTGAAGTCCGCTAATCTTTTTTGTCACCTTCCCATCTCATTTGTGGCCTTCCTCTATGTCTTCTACCTAGCCATGGTCTCCATTTCTGTATTTCATTATTTCATCTTTTGTCTTTCAGACGGGCATAACGTCCTGCGAAACTCCATTTTAGTCGGGCGGCATCTTCTCCTGCGTCTTTCACTTTCGTTTTACTTCTAATCCATTCGTTTGTTTTTCTATCCCTTAGTTTCACTCCCAACATTGATCTTTCCATCGCTCTTTGTAATTTTATTCATATTAGCCTTGGTAAGAGTCTAGATTTGTGAGCCATAAGTGAGTATAGGAAGGATACATTGATCATATCTGTTTTCAGATATTGTTGTATTTTTTTACTTTTCAGTATCCAGCTTATCTTTCCAACACCACCCCAAGCCAGCTTTATTCGTCTTGTAATTTCCGCAGTTTGATTTTCCTTGTTTACTTTCATTATTTGTCCTAGGTATATGTATTCGCTTACTGTTTCAAAATTTTTCTCATTGAGTATTATATGTCTGAAGTCCTGTGTATTCCTCATTAACTTTGTTTTCTCCAGATTCATCTTGAGACCTACTTCTTCCGAAGCTCTTAATAATTGAGAAATCATGGTCTGCAATTCTTCGAAACTTGTAGCGATAATAATTATGTCAGCATTTCGCAGATGGCACTGAGCCAAAAATTATCTACCCAATAGAAATAAAAACTTAAAATTTTATCAAACTCGTTAAAATTGTGATAAGCAATCATATTTTTTTCATTTTGCTCGTTTTCTTTGATAGTTTTTTAAAAATAATAGGTACATCATAACATTTAAAAAATTTAATCAAAAAAAGTTTAAGAAAAACATGTCAAAAATGGTTTTTTTGTACTTTCAAACTAAACAAATCGCTGATATAGTCTTTTTTGAATTTTTATTATAAATCCGCCGTAAAATAGAACAATTTAAAAAAAAAACATCGATGTTTTATGGCCTAAAATATGGTGGACGATTATTGTGAAATATTTACCCAATTTTTTTAGGATTTCTTTTCTAAAAATGTAACGTTTTTCTTAAACCCTTGTATCTTTTACAAAAAATAAGTTATTGTAATAAATAAAAAAAGAAATCGTAAAAAATTGATGTGTCCTAATAACAAATTACAAAATTACAAGGTGAAACAACTCTGACACTCCACATGTGGTTTTTAAGTTAAAGTAAAAAAACACACTTTGTTTCACCTTCTATAAAATAACGTACGCCCAATTTTCTTAAAATTTAAAATGTGCCAGATTTCATATAAATTTACCTACAATATGAAAAAAAGATTAATCAAATCAAATAACAAAATAAAAAATTTATTAATGAGCTTCATAAATTTTTTGAATGGATCGATTATTTTGCCGGTAAGTGTATGTTGACAAGATGAAATTTCCCTTCTTCGTTATTAAAAGCTTGGTAAAACTTATTGTTAGAGACGATTTATTAAAAAAAGAGACCTGTCAATTGTCCCCACTTAATTCCCAACGAAGCGGATGTCGAGTGCCGATTTAAACCGAATTGTTTACCACCCGACCACACCTTTACCTTTCTAATATGATAACAAATTCCATCAAGAACTTCTTTGTTTATTGTCAAGCAAGATTATTCGGCAAAAGTTGACGTTTCATCATACTCCGGCTTATTAAACCGGAAGTGGTCCCTAGCAATATTAATTCATTTTTAAGTAGAAAAAGATTTAAATTGAGATGTTATATATTTACCTAAAAAAATATATTTATTCATTAAATTTTTTTCATGTAAATGCTTCTTTAAGAATATATAGCTGACTTTTTAATAAATGTTTTTCTAAATGGATCGAAGGACATTTTTACTTTTTATTGTTCTCCTTTGACATTTAACAATGACTTCCTTGCAGTAAAAAAATATCCTTCCCATATCATTTTGTAATATGTTACAGCAACTTTAATTCAATTTTTTAATTTCATTTTTTACTTAACTTTTAAAACTGCTTTTTGTTATTGAAGCAAAATGAGAATCGATTTTATTGAACATACTAATCCTAAAATTGGAACTTAATTGCTTTCAATATTGATTTGGTAATAGAAAAAGAACACTACGCTACTGACAATGCCAAAAATGTAACATGCGAAGCGGTACGACTTTTAAGAACTGCGTTACCTCACATAGCTGGCGCTTATTATACTACTAAATGTCACGCTGTTACCTTTCGAGGAAGGCGCTCAACAAGCGATTTCATCTGGTTACCCTTCTACGGGGTGTTTCAAAAAAAGGTAACCCCGTCTCTAGGATAGGTAGAAAACTGAAAAATAATTGGGGTAACGCCATCCGTATTCAAGATAAAGGGCGTTGAAGAAAAAAAATTTGGTTATTACTTCATAATTTTCAATTCAAAATATTCCGAAAACGGTACACAGAAAAATTGAATGATGTTTAAATTCGCTTGAAATTTTGATTAATAAATCTAACCTTAAAACAGTTATGTTCAATACTACTTGGTACGAACCTTGTAACTAGCGCCCTCTATGAGAGTCAGATATAAATGTTTCCAGTAGTTTCGGCCAAATCGTAATAAATGTGTATACATTTTTTTTCTTCAACGCCCCTTATCAAATTTGTCAAATTTTTTGCAAGACATTACTTTATTTACAACATTTACAGTTTTATCCCTCTTTACTTACCACTTTCGTTCATTTATGTTATTTTTTCGTATCCCAACCAAATTTCATAACGGTTTTTTAATTTGTGTTTAGTTTTCAAAAAATTCGCGCTGCTGCCAATCAGGGCCTACCAAACTTGCAGAGTAACTTACACCGTTCGTGAAAATTACAAAAGGTGCGACCTCTGTTGTATAATTTTTGAACCGTTTCGAAAGTGAATAACAAACAAAACACAGCACTGTCAGCAAAAAGTTTATACCTCGTTTTTTTTTTATAATCTTTGCACACGGTTATTCAGTATAATGTACCCACTCCTTATCATCGTTATTATCACCTACAAGAAAAATTTTTACACAAAAATTGTATAGTTATGACTGAATTTTGTTAAAATGCTTTTAAGGGTAACATACAAATTTCAAGAAATAGGTACAATAAAAATATTTTTTTAATAAAATACCCTTTATATTTTAAAATTTTTGGAGTAATTATACTTGATTTCAAAAATATACCATATATTACATACATACGTACATATAGTTACATCTCTTTTCCGTAGGAATAGGCAAAGACCACTTCTTTCCACTTGCTACGGTTCTTACACAAGTCTTTCGATTCTTCTACTTTCATTAGCGCTTTCATACATACTCTTCGGCTGCTGGTACCCATGACCGATCTGGTCAAGATACGTTTGCTTAGGTCTACATCTACAGACTTGCCCATTCACACTTGCCTTACAAATCTGTTTCGTCAATCTTCTTTTATCCATCCTCTCTACGTGTACAAACCATCCAAGCATTCCTTCATTTATCTTTGTTACTACATCTTCTTTCTCATCTCAACGTTTCCTAGTCACACTATTCCTCACTTTATCCATCAAAGTCACTCAGCTATACTTCTGCTCTGTATTCACGTTAATATTCCAAAGTTTTTCCTGTTCATGTGTTTGTATATTTTCGGGAACTTTATCTGTCAAAGAGACAGTGTAAATTTTATTCGAGAAAAAATGTATACATTTTTAAAGGACGTCAAGCTAACCTATCTTTCATTGAGGGAGTTTTTCGCTAGTGATTTTTTAAAATATATATATGCAATTTTTCGCGAATAAAATAAAATTTATTGTGTCAAATGACGTCCAGCTAACCTAGGTTGTAGGTTGTAGGGGGGGTTGTGAAGGCTATGCAGCCTTTCAAGCACCTCGACCTATCAGAACTTTTGTGCATAACCCTTAATCTATTCGAGGCCCGGGATTCCAGCTAACCTATCTTTCATTAATAGTTTTTGGGGTCGCTGAGTTTGATAGTGACATTACCAATTTTATTAGCACCCCTTTAAAAATATTGGTAAAGAAATTGAATATAAAAACTATTAAAAACGCCGAAATTAGTGTCCAATTTATAGTTTTCGGGGTCGCTGAGTTTGATAGCGATATTTTCAAAGTAGCAAGCCAACGTTTGGGCAGGACAACGTCTGCCGGGTCTGCTAGTTCTGTTATATAAGTCTTTATAGATATTAGAAACCTATTAAGATTTTTTTTAAATATTGTGATAAGTTTTGTTTAGTCATCATCATCACAGTCATAACATCTTGTCAGATGTGTTGGGAACTCATTTTATTGTCAGTTGTTGCTGGTATTGGCCGAGGCATTACTGATATATAGTTTGTCGATTGCTTTCCTCACGGCGTATCAGTATCACGCATCAGTACTATAGAGGACAGGCGCCTTGAATTACCAATAGAGTACCAATAGAGTCATGCCATATTCTATTCAGTTTTGTCATGGCTAGCCGTGCCTGTTGAATGCGCCGGCAAATTTCTTTTTTGCTGCTGCCTGTGTTTTCAATTAACGATTCGAGGTATACAAAGTTCTGCACCACTTGACAGCTTCCAACTTGGGATTTTTGAGGATGATTGTTATGTTCTCTGTCTATAATCAGCACTTTGGTCTTGTTGTAATTGACTTTAAGGCCGTGAGCCTCGCTAGTTGGTTCTAAGGAATTAAGGAGAGCTAATAGTTCAGCTTCTGTGGTTGCTAGGAGAGCTGTGTCGTCGGCGAATCTCAAGTTAGACATCCTAAATCCACCAATAGTTATACCTCCTTCTAGTTGTCCAGCACCTGTCGCATGATGAATTCAGAGTAAGCGTTGAAGAGCATAGGGGATAGTATACAGCCCTGATGAACTCCTTTTTTCGTTTTTGTTTCGGCTGACAGCATGCCGTCAATTCGCACGTGAGCTGTGTTGCTTTCATAGAGTTGTTTAGTAATTTATATTAGATGAGCGGGAACCCCCATGAAATGCAGAACATCCTGTAGTTTGGCGGTTTAGCCCATTGTACGTTATCAAACGCTTTCGAGTAGTCTACGAAGCATAGTGTTCTATACCTTATGAAATATTTGTGTTATATTTAGAATCTGTTTACGTGTGCCGCGTCCCTTAACAAAACCAGCTTGTTCTGAAGCTATCTGCCAGCTCAGGAAATTTTCTAGGCGGGATCGCAAAATATAAAGCATTACTTAGCTAGCGTACAAGATTAAGGAAAGTAGACAATAGTTGTCTGGATTCGTCAGTGATCCCTTTTTTTTTGTAGCGGGACAAATATTGAAGATTTCCAATCATCCGACCATCTGCATGTGATCCAGATCCTCTGGCAGATTTGATGAAGGAATCGGTGACCGTCATCGGCCAAACACTTTATGTTTAGTCTTCTTCTTCAAGTGCCGTATTAGGTCCCCCTGACGTTGCAATTACTTGGGCAAGTCTTTCTCGATTCTGCGCCAATCGAAACAGTTCCTCTGCGCTGCGTATACCGGTCCATTCACGGTAGTTTCTCAGCCAGGAAGCCTGCTTTCTTTCTACTCCTCTACGTCGTTCCACTTTTCCCATCATGATTAGTTGTAGGATTCTGTATCGCTCTCCTCTGAAGATATATCCAAGATATGAGATTTTCCTGCACTTAACTGTATTTAGCAGCAAACGTGTTACGTCGGCCCTGTTTAGCACAATTTCGTTGGTCTGCATAGCTGTCCAGGGTATTCCCAGCATTCGCCAGTGTAACCACATCTCAAACGCTTCTAACCGATTAACTGTAGCGGCCTTAATGGTCCAGACCTCTGCCCCGTACAGCAACACTGACCATATGTAGGATTTTACCATTCTCTGCCGTAATTTTAGGTTCAGATTATCATTGCAGAATAGTGGTTTCATTTTTTGGAATGTTGTTCGGGCTGTCTCTATTCTACATCTTATTTCTCTATCTGGATTTAGATGTTCGGTGATATAACATCCAAGGTACTTAAACTGGGTTACTCTGTCTATATTCTTCGTATCAATCTGCAGTGAAGCATCAGGATTTGGTTGTCGACTAATTTTGTCTTGTTGATATTTATTTTGAGCCCCATTTCTTGTCCTTCTGCGTTTACAATGTTTAGTAGATGCTGCAGGTCTTCTAGTTTGTCGCTCAGGATGAGCGATGTTTAGTAGCTTATGTAAAAAAATGAAAAAATTTGATTTGAAATAGAAACACATATGTTCAGATTCTTCAGATTCTCTGAAGTATTATAAAAGCTCTTTCTTTGGTAAAATATTTTAAGAAATGTAAGCAATTGTTTTCTTTTCTTTACTACCATATTATCCTCTTTACTACAAAATTCTAAATTATGTAACAATTCAACACACGTAGTAACTTTCACAAATTATAGTTTTTCGATATAATCGACATAAGAAGTGAACGTTCAAACAAGATAATGTTTTATACAAAATGAAATATTGCAAACAGTACAAAATATATTTTATCAATTTAATATAAATGTAGGTAAATGGGATACAAAGGCTATTACAACTAGAGGCAATAAAGAAATAACGTCTTCCTAAATGGGTCGCGACGTTTCGCCAAAATTGTACAGAGCTTCTTCAGGGGAACAGAAAAAGAACAGTAAATCAACATTTTATCGCGTCAAAGGTATAATTGTTTGAGGGAGATTTTTAGAAAAGTGTAATTACCCTTCATTTAATCTAAATTATTAAAAAACATTCAAAAAGTTAAGATTACAACACGAGATTAGTGTAATCTTCAATTACAATTTCAACACTGATTATTTATTTATTTTTTTGTTTAAAAAATACTAAATTCATGTTATAAAAGAACAACAAGCTGTTTGAACTATTATCTACACCAAAACATAAAATATTTTGGAAGTACAATTTTAGTGGCGAAGCTAAGTGGGCCATATATCATAATTTCTCTGGAAATATTCTTTAAGGGGTTACGCCACCTTGAAATTTTAAAAAGTTGTTATTTTTTTTGCTAATTAAATCGTTTATACCAGGGTTATGAATAATTTTAAGGCTTGCGAGATTAAAAAAAACACCTCTCGCCTCACCTGCCCCAACTAGAAAATTCCAAAAAGCAACTTTCTGCCTGTGATATAGAATTAAGTCCCGAACAATGCTCTACTGTGATTAAAGCATTAAGCATATAAAATGCACTAATAATTTCCAAATTAAAAGGACGAGAATGTCAATCTAAATTTATGACGAATTAATATAAAAACAAATTTTTGTTGACAGCGCAATGATCCAACGTTCCCAAACCTTCCATGTTTCAGTTTAGATAATATTAGATAAATGTATTTTTGCATATGCACCCACATGAAAATGTTTGGAATTATTGTAGCATATTAAGGCCAATATCGGTCTTTGGATTTCAATTTCTCGAAACATAAAAAAATTTTATGCTGCAAATAGAACAACGATAAATACTTGTATTTTTATGGTGTCATTTCCTTTATTATTGTTTGTCCTGTTCCTTAGCGCCAAAGCAATCCACTGTAAGGATTTACAACCGAACACTCTTTTCTACAATAGGAATCAGAGGTAACGACCCTTAAAACGACTACAAGTTAAAGTGAACTTGTTACATTGAGTAAAAATATTTAAAGTACCTACCTATATTTTCAGAAAACTTTTTGTTGCCTTAATAAACAAAAAACAAAAAATAAATGTTTAAAATACGATGTTCACATTGGAAAATTTGAAAACTTGGTATTTTTATTAAAAATGTTAATTTATTTAAATATTTGTAAATAGAATAATATTGTTGCGATATTTAATCTTGGTTCGATGATTTCAAACACTCAGTACAATAACTAAACAATTTATTCTAATACTTCCATACAACTTCTTACTTGTTAAATCACTTAGATAATTACAATCTCTGTATAATCTCTTTATAACACCTTGTAATTAGTTCAAAACTTAAAACTAAGACAAAAAACTTGATCGGCGACATTTCTTTTTTTATAGGTGAATTAATTATTCTAGCTGAAATGATTTCTTTCTATTAATTGTCCCGAAATTGTTGGACCTTTCAAGAATCAAACATTTTTTTTTCATTGTGGTCGATGCGCTGTCGCCTCAAGGCAACATCAATCGACAGGGACAGACTCCGCAACTCGTAACAATATAAAACTGAATAAAACTTTATAATCAAAATTAAAATATTCTATAACAAATTAATAAAAGAATGTCAGGAATTGTCAACAAAATTTAAAGAATAAGAAAAAAGAATGTTATTAGATCTTGTTGACGGTTAACAGTGAATTAAATTTTTTTACGTATAAAAAAATCTTGACAATAATATTTTCTGTAGTTTTTAAGTGCCTATAAATAGATAAATGCTTTAGTAAGTAAAATAAAAGTGACTCAATACACGATTAAGTGATTCAATGTGAAGTAATTTTTTAAAGACAACTGACAAGAAGATTGTTTCCACAAACCAGGAGAAAACAGATTTGGCATGCTCCAACTAGATAGTCAGATGATAAATACAAACTGGATGCAAATAACAGTGATGAAGAAGAAAAAGTAAGAAAGACTATAATGATAATAATATAATTTTAATTGCAAAATTGTTATAATGTATTACAACTTAGTTGCAAGAAATGTATATAAACAAGACAACATTACCTAATTACTTAATGATTTACAAAAAATCAAGATAAATTATTTTCTAATTTTTGTAAAAAAGGTAAATGAAATTATGAGATGACTTTTAATACTTAAAAATCTTCTTTAAAGTTTGACGTTCTCTTCACTTTATTCTTATTTTTTAAGAAACTTAACTCCCGAGGTTAAAAATGTCCACACACAATATTATTTCAAGATAACTCATGGACTGGTGTATTTGAAAAAGCCGAAAACACTGTACTCGTAAATGAAGTCAAGCACTGGTTATAGATAATAACCTACTAACACTAAATGTCGATAATACATACATACATATAGTCACGTCTTTTTCCCGTAGGGCCTTTCTTCAAAACAATGTTAATCTGATCGAGATATGTTCGCCAAGGCGGACCTCTAACGATTTGTCCATTCACACTCGCCTTATAAATTTGTTTCGTCCATCTTTCCTCATCCATCCTTTCTACGTGTCCAAACCATCCAAACATTCCTTTATTCATCTTTGTAACCAGATCTTCTTTTACACCTCAGCGTTCTCTTATCTCACTATTCTTCACTTTATCCAACCGAGTCACTCCGGCTATACTTCTTAGACTACTCATCTCCGCAGCATTAATCCTATTTTTATGCTTCTTCTGTCAAACCCAACATTCACTACCATACATAAGTGTAGGAACCAACACTCCTCTATGTACAGCCAGACGTGCCTTTTTTGACACTTTCTGGCTTTTCATTAAGATATGCAGAGCCCCATTCATTTGTTTTCCTGCCAACACCCTTCGCTCAACGTCACTGTTAAACTTTCCATCTCTCGTAAACTTTGAACCCAAGTATACAAACTCATTTACTTGTTCCACTCTGTCTCCCTTAATCAGAACTTTACAGTTTGTTATGCTTTCTTCTCTTTCAAAAACCATTACTTTCGTTTTGCTTACATTTATTTTCATCCCTTGATTTTAAGGGCATTATGCATAACCATCGCCTGCAACCCGTCTTCAGATGACGCTAATATGACTTGATCATCGGCGTAAAGAAGACATTTGACGATCAAATCATTCATTTTTAATCCATACGCACTCTCTTTTAAATATTTTATACAATCCTCTATGTATAAGTTAAACAGCCATGGCGAAGCCACACATCCCTGTCTCACACCTTTTTCGATGTTAAACCAGTCCGTGTAAGAACCGTTTATCCTAACATGATTTACATTAATTATAATGATACAGTAGCAAAACCTTGTATTGGGAGAATCCCAAAGAGTAGCTTTATCAAAATACGTAATAATATACAGTGTGTTTTATTTAAAATAAGCAATAGTAATTGGTCAACTTCCGGTATAACCGGAAGTAGTTGGGGGCTCTAAATATTTAAGATCAATTCGGCATATCCGAAAACCTCAAATTTTCAGATTTTTATTATGTTAATTTTCTCTAAAACGTCTATTTGGAACTCCCAAAGAAACACCCTGTATATCCACACGAGTATACATATTAATTTTTTATTTTAATGTAATTTAAAAAAGAATTCATTTAAATACTATTTATTTATCAAGAAAAATTGTTGAACAAAGTAGTTGTGAATATTTATTAATGATAAATACTTTATCGTCGATAAATCAGCAATTCCATAAAACATGTATATGCCGCATTATATAGACGACGCATTTCCTTAAAAATGTCTCAATTATTATCTTAAGTGCACAAAGGTTTTGTAACCTTAAACATGTTTATTTTTGAAAACTGGTCGCTTTCCGCCTAAGTACTAATTCTTGGAAAAAACGGAGATGTCTATCGGTCCTATCGGCTTTTATATTTGAAAGCTAACGAAACCAAAAATGGGTATTATATGTTTATGGTCATTTAGGTTAATGATAACTCACAAATCTCGGAAATTTCAGACAGCTTTAAAGCTTGTTAAATCGACTAGAATTTTTAACTGTTATAATTTTGGGATTTTAAAAGAATCGATACTATTATTTCCGACAAATGATCGAATATTCAATACGTTTACTAAATTTGTTTCCATAACGAAGTTAAAAAGCACGATTTAACTGGCCAGCTGTTATTATACTAAGAAACCAAACATAGACGGAGATTTTTGTATCGGACAATGGTTATTACAATTTAAAGTTTTGTATTAAAAAAAACTGTGCAAAGGATTTGACTTATGGCATATGCTCTGAGATCAAAATATGTAGTTTTTAAAGTGAAAACTTCATTGGGCGCGTTGAGCTAAATTTTGTAGAGGGCAAACTTATGGTTTCGCGTCGCGTCCACTTTTTATTAGGTTATTTATTATTTAATGATTTTAATATAGAGGGTAAAGATAAGGAGAACAATCTCATAGGGGAATTTTATTGAAAAAGTGTCCGCTAAATTGTTGTGAATAAAGGTGGCGCTGGTAGCCGTGGGGTTAGATCTGATCTTAGCTTAGATTAAGTAAAGTATGTCAAAGGAAACTCTTTCTCTTTCTCTCATGATCTAACCCTCGTAAGGGTGCAGTGACATCATGTCACGCCTCTTTGAACGAGCTGCTTCGAGGACTTCCTACTTGGGGCATGATGAACGGCTTCGGGCATATTCTCCCCAGTTAAAGTTTTAAGTTGGTCTACCCATCGTAACGATGAGCGTCCCCCAGGTCTTCGTCCCCTAATTTTTCCTTCGATGATTAATTTTTCCATTCCCTCTACTATCCTGACAACGTGTCAAAAATATTTGAGGTACTGTTGACTGACAATGGTCGACAATCTTGTTTGTATGTCAAGTTGTCTTAGAATCGATTCATTGGTGCGGCGAGCAGTCCATGGTATTCGAAGACGCCGTCTATAAAAATGAGTGATTGGACCAGCCTAACCTTGGTTCTTGCAGTTCTCGAGGATCTCTCTCGTGACATACTCGCTGTAAATGTTAAAGAGGAGAGGAAACAGAATGTATCCCTGTCTCATTCCAGAAGCTGTTAAAAATTCGCGTAAGAGGTTATTATTGACTCTTACCGTCTTCTTCTTTTTCTTAACGTGCCGTCTGCACTGAAGGTTGGCTACAATTTCGGCAAATCTCTCTCTGTCCTGTGCTGCTCTTAGTAGTGACTCTGAATTCAGGCCAGTCCAATCTTTAACATTCTTTAACCACGAATTCTGTCTCCTGCCCGGTCCTCTTTTACCTTTAATCTTGCCCTCCATTATCAGTTGTAGGAACTCGTATCTCTTGCCTCTGTATATTTGTCCCAGATAGCTTGTCTTGCGTCTTACCGTCGCCGTGCCGGAAAAGTATAATTGTCGAATAAGGTGCACCAAATGTCATGGTGTTCCCATTTCCGATAGAATCTTACACAGCTTCGGCTATCTTACCTTATCGAATGCCTTTTTAAAATCAACAAAACACAATATCTTTTTTACGTTGAATTCTCTTGCTTTCTCAATCAGTTGCCGTACATTTAGGATCTGCTCTCGAATCCCTTTTCCCGGAACAAAGCGTGTCTGTTCTCTATGCAGTATTCAAGTTTACTGAACCGAATATTCTTCGTACTGCCAAAAACGGACTAAAACATACTTTAGAGTAAATATAAATGAAGAATACAACAATGTTGCTTACATGTGTTTTATTGATCTAAAACAGGCTTTTGATAGAGTCAGACTGAAGGATGTGCTTGCACTGCTCGAGGAAAGAAATTTGGACTCTCATCTTATCGCATTAATTAAAGAATTGAATACCGGAAATTCTACGTTTATAAGAGTTGAACAGAAGCTAATAAAAAGGATAGACATATCAACAGGTATAAGACAAGGAGATAGCCTTAGCCCTATTTTGTTCAACATCGTCATGGATAAAATAACGGCGGGAAAAGGATACAGGATGGGAGATCAGGAGTTTAAAATAATCTGTTATGCTGATGATGCGGTCATTATATCGCAAGACGAGGACAATTTACAGAGAATGCTATTTAAATTCGAGCAAACTGCACAACAGTATAACATGATCATCTCGCAAGAAAAAACACAATCTCTTACAATATCACGAGATCCCAAAAGATGTAAACTGGCATTATATAACAAGAGCGTGGCACAGGTTATGTCATTTAAATACTTGGGTGCTCAAATAACCAGTAACCGTGATCTTAAGTCGGAAGTCAAGTCGCAAACAATCAAAGCAGCAAGACTATCGGGATTCCTACGAGATGTGATATGGAGGAACAAGCACATGTCTATAGCGAGCAAAACAAGAATCTATAAGACCTGCGTAAGACCGGTAATGACCTACGCTACTGAAACGAGGGCAGAAACAGCAGCAACAAAGAGAATTTTAAGAGCAGCCGAAATGAGAACCCTAAGGACCATAACAGGACATACTTTACTCGACAGGCAGAGGAGCGAAGACATCAGAACTACCTGCGGCATTCAAGATGTAGTAAGATGGTCCAGAGTCCGAAAGAGAGCTTGGAGGGATCATGTGGACAGAATGCCTGGAAACCGCCTCGTAAGAGCTGCTAAGCACAACAAGCCTGAAGGTAACAGACCACCAAGACGACCGCCCAAGAGGTGACACGAGAGCTGGACATCAGAATCCCAGTTGCGGCTGCTATGAGTGCTAATATATGAGGAAAAACAAGACAAATGTCTTAAGAAAAAGAAGAAGAAGAAGATAAATGTCACGTTCTGACACCACGATTAAAAATGTTAAGATTTTTTTTTTGTGGTGGGTTGGCATTAAACCGTAGTTTTTTTGCCACAGACTTTTATATCATTACTAGCTGACCCGGCAAACGTTATTTTGCCATATAAATAATTTCATAGTAATTTCTAGTGTAGACAAAAAAATAGCTTACTTATTGTAAGTATGTATGTATGTTAGAATGTGTATATTGTATGTATGTAAGAATGTGATTGTCGTTGTTCTAATCTTCTGACTTCATTGCGTTCAGCTCGTGTATCTTCTGGCTCTTCTTGATGCAATTGCGCCATTCTGACACGTGCATCAGTATTTTATTGCTGGATTTGTTCTTCTGTTCTTTCGAAACTGCTATTTCGCAAGTTTCGAGCTTTACTTGTACTGCGGCTCAAATCAGCCCCTTTGCGTTTTCTTGGCATTGCTCACCGTACAAAACATACATAAATAGAATTAATGAAATTATTTAATGATGAAAAATGTTAAAAGTATAATTAGGGCCAGGATTTTTGCCGCAGTTTTGAAATGATTAGTTTTAATTTATGAAATTATAACAAAAATATAAGTTTTATGGAAAAAATTTTCAAACAAAAGTAAAAAATTAAATTTTATAAAAACATTGTCTCTTATAATTTTTTTATACAACCAATATTTCCATTGACATTTCAAAATAAAGATTCATAATGATTGATTTTTTGGAAACTATGAAAATCTTAATTGTTCAATTACATTTTTTTAATAAAATTAAATTAAAATTACATTTTTATAAGATCAACAACATTTTCGATATAAATAAAAAAAAGTATACTTACAACACAAAATCCGTTGTTATTGGAAGCTCGTGTCACGTGTTGAGTACTTTTGAGGTTATAAAATCACTTGATTAACTATAAATACACTCAAAATTAATAATTTAATTATTATTGATAAAATAGGAATGATTAAAAGTTAATATGAGAGTTACACTGAGATAGCAAAATAATAATTGTCAACGTTACTACTACACTTGATGCATAAACAATAATGATGGTCGACAACTGTGTAGGGAGTGAGAAAGAAAGGAGACCGGCTTCGTTCTCATCCCTACTCCGTGCTGTTTACTGGGTCAGAAGTGACACCTGTAGACATCTGGCGGGGATAACTAATTAAATGACGATTGATCAGTTTTCGACCGGAGAGGAAAAATGATTAAATTACTAAAATGGCTATTAAAAAATAAGGGTTGATCGTAGAAGGGTGAAAATTGAGGATTGTATGTATTTTTGTATGTTGTATCATAAAAAAATAGAAATTAAAAATTTTGTCTAAAAAATAAAAATAAAATTTAGGGGTGGACTACCCCTAACATTTAGGGGGATGAAAAATAGATGTTGGCCGATTCTCATAGATACCGGATAAGCACAAAAAATTTCATCAAAATCGGTCGAGCCGTTTCGGAGGAGTTCGATTACGCACCCCGTGACAGGAGAATTTTATATATTAGATTATCTATAAATGTTAATATTTCTTTACTGCCTCGCTAAAATCAATATGTTGGTTTTACTCGATGAGGGTGATTTTAATCCCTTTGAAACTCCTTAAAAGAAAACCTTTCTTTAATTTGTAGCCGACAAACTTGCTACTTTATTTACCGAATGGAGCCGTAAAAATTATACATTTTACATTCCGATATGCATACAAATATTCTTCGAAGACTTTCGTAAATCAATAAAAAGTTGCAATTTTAAACTGTGATTTGATTCACAATGTGCGAAATATGTAAACAAAATAATATCACTGGAATGCTATTTGAATTTAAAGCATGAACGTGGGTTTTATTGAAAAATTTATCATGCATTGCCGATTGGGATTATGCTTCGTTGGTAAAATTAATATTGTGAATTGAAAATGAATGATTTGATCGTCAAATGCCTTCTTTACGCCGATGATCAAGTCAAATTAGCGTCATCTGAAGAGGGGTTGCAGGCGATGGTTAATGTTATGCATGGTGCCCTAAAAATCAAAAGGGGTGAAAATAAATGTAAGCAAAACAAAAGTAATGGTTTTTGAAAGAGAAGAAAGCATGACAAACTGTGAAGCGCCGATTAAAAAAGAAAGAGTGGAACAAGTAAATGAGTTTTTATTCTTGGGTTCAAAGTTTACGAGAGATGGTAAGTATGACATTAACATTGAGTGAAGGTGTTGGCACGGCAACAGATGAATGGGGCACTGCATAGCTTTATAAATGGCCGGAAAGTGTCAAAAAAAGCACCTCTGGCTGTGCATAGAGGAGTGTTGGTTCCTACACTTATGTATGGTAGTGAATGTTGGGTTTGGCAGAAGAAGCATGAAAATAGGATTAATGCTGCGGAGATGAGTAGTCTGAGAAGTATAGCCGGAGTGACTCGGTTGGATAAAGTGAAGAATAGTGAGACAAGAGAACGCTGTGGTGTAAAAGAAGATGTGGTTACAAAGATAAAGGAACGTGAGTGTGAATGGACAAGTCGGTAGAGGTCGACCTCGGCGAACATATCTCGATCAGATCGACATTGTTTTGAAGAAAGGCCGGGTCAAAAGTACCAACAACCGACGAACATGTATGAGAGCACCAATGAAGTAGAGGAAGCAAAAGATGTGTGAAAGATGTGATATATGTATATATATATATATATATGGGAAAAATGTATAACTAATTTATAAAAATCAGCTAATTTTGCTGTATGTCACCTTTATTATATATATATATATATATATATATATATATATATATATATATATATATATATATATATATATATATGTATGTATGGATTACTTACGCTTTACAAAAAGCTACGTTAATAATTTAATATTAAAAGAGTTAAAAGTTGGTCAACTCTTACCTTATTTCTTACTTTTATTTTATTTCTTACTTTACCTTATTTGCTGTATAAACCCACTGTAACCACCGGGAAGTTAAAAATATTTATCATTGTTTTTTTTTATTTTTGTCCACGATCAAAATACCTAACTTGGATAAGTTATTTAATAATTTTGAAACCTAACCCTTACAAACATAATTTTTTACAGTTAATTATCTTAAAAAAAATGTGAAATTATTAAAATCTGTGAATTCCATTTTGGGAATATTTAAAAGCGATACTAATTACTAAGTGATACCAAATAAGGGTGAGAATAAACAGAGCGAATAAGGTTGTTAATCATCCAGATTGTTTATTCTCCTCTGTGATTCATGTTAACTAAACATATCGCCAGATGACGCTTGAGAGAATGTAAAGACAGACTGATTTATATTTTTAAAGATTTCAGGATGTAATCTTGGCGACACACCGATTTTAAATTTATTTAAACTTTATTTTGTGTATTCGCATAAAATAATAATATATAAAAAATAACGATTGTCTAATTTTATAAATTAAAATTTAAAAAAGGTAAGTATTTATTATTTTTGTATTGGTAAATTAAAATTGAATTAATTTATGATGTGTAAATGTTTTATCCAAGTATTAGGTATGGAAATATGTTAACAAGATAAATATAATTAATTTTCAGTTTAAATGAATTTTTGAAAATTAGCAGCATTTTATGGATCCAACTTTTTTGTTCCTTACACTTTTTTAAACATATTGTGTATAAAACCATTGCAGGATTTACGTGTAAGCTACACAAAATATAGCTAGGGGCCCCCAAAAAAATTGTCCGAGTGAACAATTGTCACAATACCAGGGTAGTTCACGAATTGTTGTCCCTAACATTGAAGCAAACACATGAAAAGAATGAAAATAATTTATTTTTCAACATAGTCACCTGCAACGTTTATACACTTGGTATATCGGTGTTGGAAGTGTTTCAAACCCTTTTGAAAAATTCATCTACCGCCGACATCATTTCGTTATCATCAGCAAAGCGGATTCAACGAAGATGCTTTTTTAATTTTGGGAATAAATGGTAGTCGCTGGAGGCCAAATCAAATTTCAAATTCCACTTTTGTGGGCCGGATCGTTGTCCTGGTGGAAAAGCACACCTCGACTCAATTTTCCACTTCTCTTTTCTCTGATCGCTTCGTGTACTTTCGCAAAATATCCACCTGTTATGGTGCGCCCACGCGGTAAATAATCCATGAAAATAACACCTTCAAAATCTCAAAAAACTGTAGCTATGATCTTTTCAGCTGATAGAACAACACGACATTTTCGAGGGGGGGAACCCCTATGCCGCCATTCCATGCTTTGTTTTTTGGATTACGGATCAAAGTAATGAGCCCATGTTTCGTCGACCGTAAGAAATGTTCACTTAAATTCATCGGGATTCCTGTTAATGATCTCCAAATTTGTCTCCACTGCAACCTGGCGAACACGCTTCTGGTCTGCCGTCAGCAGTCGTGGAACCCAACGTTTTTTGAGACCCAATTCCTGATGTAAAATTTTGTCAGCGCCTCCCACAGAAAACCTACATGTCTCTGCTATAGCATTTTTAGTAATTCTTCTGTCATTTAATACCATATCATGGACTAAATTCACATTTTATTTGGTCCCCACAGTTTTGGAGGCTCCTGAACCTGGTGCATGTTTACAGGACTTTCTTCCCAGTTTGAAATATCGTGACCAGTTCTTGATTACCTGGTACGAAGGGGCAGAGTGACCCAATACTCCTACCATGTCCTTATAAATTTCTTGCGGTGATAACCCCTTTTTACAGAGGTACTTTATCACACCTCTTATCTCAATTTTGTCCATTTTTTTAAAATAACACATATCTCAATGGAAAAAAATTAATATTTAACATACACGAACTGATGCGCTGCTGCTAATTGGCACACACTAATGTCATAAAATAAGCTTTTTTCTGACATTTTTGCATTTGTCATTCAACGCCAACTATGTCCTTTCTTGTAATGTTTGACAAAAATCCACTCTAACCGGTAGACGTCTGGCAAGAGCTCTTGGACTTGTCTGTAATGATAATGATGTAGCTGCTGCTCTTTAAGTATCCTCCAAGTACTTGAAGAAGACGTATTTGTTTGTCTTGCCATATTCCGTACGCTAACTGTTGAAACTTGATCAACTAAATTTAAAACAATATTTTCTTTAATAGTGGTTCTTGTTGTTCTTGACTTACCAGAATTTATTTTTTTTGGTCTCACATTCCCAGTTTCTCGACAACGTGGTTCAATGGCTCCAAATGTATTTTTACTTGGTAACTTTCTTCTAGGAAACTTACTAGCGCCGTCTATGAGAGTCAGATATAAAAACAAATTCATGGGAACATATTCGTATAAAATTTCATTACAATGTTTTCAGTAGTTGCGGCAAAATCGTAATAAATGTGTAGGTATACATTTTTTTCTTCAACGCCATTTATCTTGAATACGGATGGCGTTAAGAAAATTTTTTACTAAGCAAACCCCAATTATTTTTCAGTTTTCTGAAAGTGACCGGGTCACTTTTTTTAAACACCCTGTATAACAAAAAAATATTGGCCTAATCAATCAGCTTATTTTTTTAAGAAGTATTTTCAACCATTTTTCAGCTTTTTCATAAGACACTATTAAAACAATATAAAACAGTCACTTCACGTCAATTGGAATCCACAAAAGAAATGAGGAATAACAATTAACACAGATGACAAGACAAGCAACGTTTATTTTAGGGGAAGCCCCGATCGACCGAGTCATGAAAAGAAAAACGGCAGGCATTAAAAAAAATCAGATTAATATACCAGTACCGCCACCTACAAATAAATTCGTGTATAATGATGGTATATTTTCAACTTTTAAAAATTTAAATCTGCAGTAATTATTCATAGCTTAAGTGCATTTACAAATTATTACAATTAATAAATTATACAGTATGAATAACTTTTTTTTTAAAATGACTTCAAACTTTAGTTATTTATTGTTCAAAAACATTGTGATAGTTTGCGTAAGTTTTTATTTTATTTTTCACGGTCGAGTGTCACCACCAAACAGATGGCACCCGGTGCGGGCCGCCCCTGACGCCTCCTCTTTGCTACGCCACTGGCTATATGTACTTGGTATCCTTCTAACACGAAAATTAAATTGGCGGCAACACATCTCAAAAGGAAAGTAACTTGATCTCAAGCTGAATAAAAAATACTAAATTATTAGTGAAAATAACCAGTTATCCTTGGAAAACAAAGTGCTAATGTACAAGGTAATCTTCAAACCCGTCTGGACATTTAGGCTGCAGTGCTAGTAACTCCTTCCGGCATCTTGCAACGTTTTTGGAGTGAAATTTATGATCGCACAGTGTTATGTGACCAATGCAACCATACATCGAGATCTGCATGTGCCAACAGTGAAAATAGAAATTCAGAAGAGGAGTACCTATTAGCTAACAGTATTATCAGTCCACAAGTGATTGAATTTTCGCGATGAGTCTGTCGATTTATTTCATAACGAAACTGAGTTGCTTGAAAACACCACGAGTCCGCAGGACAATTGGTTCATTTGATAAGTGCGTGGAAAGTCTACAGTAAACGATTAATATTTTCTTTATAATTAAATTCTCCAATAAATAAAAACTTCTTGCAAGAAAGAAAAGTGACGAAACTACCATCTATGCTCTATGTAATCTTAACTACTTAATACCTGTTTTTATTACAAGAACGCAAGAACGGTGTTGTGAAGTCTGCCTCAACAGTAAATGGTATACCTTCGTCACAGCAATATGCGCGCAAGTGTCGTTATGGTTATAGTCGAAGCCATGTTGAACTTTAATGGTGGAACTTTAAGTCAATGGCGTAACGAAATTAAATCTAAAGGTTTACACAGAGTTATCAACAATAAAATTAAACGTACAAAAATGATCATAAAACACAACAAATAAACACTTTCCATTAGATCTACGATATACCTATGACTGTACAATGATAAAATTTCAGATGAAAATGTGTCTTATATACTATTTAAATAATTATAATAAATGTAACAAGAGTTCCGTATTTGATTATTCTTTAACCCTAACTGTATTATCTAATAAAGAAATGTAAAATTTGATCTACGAATGCCCTTACGTTCATCTTTCAGTGACTTACTTATTCAGTATTAGACGTAGACGGAAGACAATGAAGATAAGAATTTCATGAAATGTAAAAAAAATATTGTATTTGTTAGTTTTACAATTAACAGTTATTTTATTTGATTTTAGTTCAATGGTTAGCATAACTGTAAAAAGTTATCGCCATCCTTAAAACATACTTTGGTTATTCCAAAATAAATATATTTGTAGTTAAACCGCAGATTAAATACGTACCTAATCTATGGTTAAACGTTAATTGTGCATAGACCTATTTTCAGAAATGTAAATAATAAATTTTTTTAAATTGGTGCCACAGGAAATAAATATAAACAATTCTAGGTAACAAATTTTCCCTTTTAACAGATAGTACCAGAGACAAGCTCACATTATTTAATCATGCAGCTTTAAACACCATTTCAAACGTAAATATATAGGTACTCAGAATAATTTCATAGCTTCCTAATACTTCAACTTTGTAAACTTCTAATTAACAAAGTAATATTTGGTTACCCACCACACTGCATAGTTAGTCATATTATAAAAATTATATCAACTTATGTATTATTGATCAACAAAAATGTTATCATGAAAAATCAATTTAATGTATTAGAAAAAATGAGCGACATCTATTAGAATAAATAGTAATTAAAAAATCTAAAGGGCACAAAATCTGTTACGTTTTTGAATGGAGCCCTAATTTCTCCAGTCACTACGTTTTACCCCAAAGAATAACAAGGCACGTTTTCCACATAATTTTTTTTTTATAAATTGTTGATAATTCTATTAATAACTAGATGAATTTTTACAAAATGTATATTTTAGATTTTCCTTGTTGCAGCTCATTAGATACATTAAAGTCTAAATATATTTTATTCACTAATTTAAATATTAAATTTCATTATTTTGTTAGATTTAAAGAAACGTAACCATACAGAAGCATAAAATAATTTCCAAAGTAAATACAGTAAGAACAGGACACTAACATATTTATTATTTACAAAATATTTTTAAAAGACAATACAATTATCTCTTTTTCCATGTATTTTTTCGTCTTGCTCCCCATTGTCCAGGCTTATTTCTTTCTTTAGTACGATAATCTCTAGTTAAAAGTCCAGCAAGTCTCATTTTTTCAACCATATTTTCGTCGACAAAGCATCTTAATCCAGATGAAATACCCCATCTTAAAGCTCCAGCTTGTGCTGATTGCCCGCCTCCTTCAACATTACATTCAACATCAACTTTATTTAATAAGTTTGTAAATAATAATGGAAACAAAATTTGCTCTCGTGATTGATCTTCTTTAAAGTATGTAATATCTTGACCATTTATAGATATTAATCCAGTTCCTGGCAATCTGACAGTTACATCTCCTCTAGCAGTCTTTCTCAAACATTCATAGATTGTTATGTATTGTCTACCGTCAGAATCAATAAGTGCCTTTGGAGCCTCAAATGTTTGTACCTTATCTACAAGGGGCTTTGTATATTCCAAAATAAAATCTTTAACTCTATTTGAATATGGCATTGCACTTAACCTTTCTAAGGAATTAATAAAATATTCATAATCTTTATCTCCTAAACTTTCAACTATTTTTATTTCCAATGATGTTTTATCAATCCACTGAAAACCAGAAAAATCAAAAGTTGAATTTTGATCAGGTTCTATTTTCTTTCTTATCATGGTATTTTCAAATTTAATTATATCATTTATGTGTCGAGTTATATTGTGTAAAATTTGGTAATAATTTGGT
The DNA here is from genome assembly GCA_950111635.1 of Agelastica alni. Taxonomy (NCBI): domain Eukaryota; kingdom Metazoa; phylum Arthropoda; class Insecta; order Coleoptera; family Chrysomelidae; genus Agelastica; species Agelastica alni. Next base: position 29,622,850 of record OX467712.1, read on the forward strand.
TTTCCAGTATAAAATAAGAAGCTATATGGCCTGCCTGTCTCATCAAATTCTGCAGCTTTACGTTGTGGAAAATTTTCTTCGGGAGGTTTCATGTGTGGTCTAGCTTTCTTTTCAAATAATCCAGATGGAAACAAATACTCTATAGCATTATCAATGTCTTCTTGTGTAAAATTTTCAGGATCTTCACCCATCATGTTAGCCAAGTGTCTTTTACCAATTTTAAACTCTTCCTTTTCTTTCTTTATGAATTCATCATGTGCTTGAGCTCTTTCTAAATAAGCTTTCATAGCTTTGCTAATAGTTTTCTTATTTTCTGATACATTTGACCCAGATTCTGTAGATATAGTTTGAGCTCCAATCACACTATTTAAAAGAGATTTTTGTAAGTTTAATAACTTCAGAGAGTCAACCAAACGATTTAATTTTCTAGAAAACATTTTTAAATAATGGACAATGCTGATAACCTATATTTCCCTTCTTCGTTTTTAATAAAGGAAAAATCACGTAACGCGAGATGGCGCTGTCAATGACAAAATGTCGGATCTAGGTGTGAACAACAAATATTCTGTCATTTAATCAATTGTAAAACCAAAGTTGTTAATTATTGTTAGTTATCTCAGAGATTTGGGTTGATTTTATGTGTTAAACTATTGGATGTAAGCTGGATTTAAAGTTTGTTTCCGACGTACTTTTATTGTCGCTGGATTCTTGTTAAATGCCAGTAAGGACCAAGTGTGTCCAGATATCAATTTTGATTTGTTTTTGAAGTTTTTCAGTTCTTTTGTCACTGAAATTCTTCCTATGAAAGTCGAAATATTAATTTCGGACATATTGTATTATGTGGGCGAACGTGTTTAACCAATTACGGAAAGTGAAAAAATTTTTAAGTTTGGCCACATCATTTTAAGTGGAATTGACGGTCTCAATAAAAAATCATCAAAAGTTTATGCATAAGATTCATTTCTGAGCTGCCTTAAAATTTGAAGAAAATTTTTGTAAAGATATAATCGAGTTGCCATATGTAAAGCATTGTGAAACAGAGCATATTTTTTGCTATTTTATCTCCATATCACCTTTTTTAATCGTTTGCATTTTCGGATTTTGTGGTATATTATCACCAATTACTCACAAGATATCGTTGTTCACACCTCGAGAAGTTTTTACGATTAATAATAGATGTCGCCCACTCTGTGATTCTTCTCTATTATAGGTTACTAATACTTTACTATAATAAAAGAATTAAGTTTGTACTCAATCCTTTGTTTTGATAGGTTGGCATAAACCTAAAAATATTAATTTTTCTCTAAATTTTACTATTTTGATATTTTAACTCGGTAGGATTTTTCTTGTCACACTTTTTGGGTAACTTAGTCACAGATTACCTACCTAAACTTCAGTCAAAAATAAAATTACAATGTCATTTTTGTAGTAGTGGCTGTCATCCCGTAGTCAATAAATTAATAATCTTGATCAACTTGACTTTTTGTTCTAGTCTAGAGAATCGGTGAATATAATACTTCGTAAACGAGTTTATCAGTGGATGAAGGATCTAACTTATGATAGGCTTTTAGCCATTTTTATTTATGATTAAAAACACAGGAAAAATCAAACTTATCCAAAATATACCTACTAAAATTATTAATACGAAAATAAAAACTAAATAATTTTTATAAAGACAAATCAATGACGTCATATTCTACCTATATTTGTACAAAGTGATTACGTCATCGAGACATAAAATGTAGTGTAAATGACAGACGTCCTAAAATATTTATTTTTTTGAATACCGCAAACCACACTGTTTTTTTAAGATATCGTAACTTTTTATAGTATAGTGTAGTTTTAAAAATAATTTTATAATAGTTGTTAACCTGAAGGTAAGTTAATTGTCAATATTAAAATAAAAGAATAAAAAATAACGGTAGTTTTATTAGTAATCTAAAAAGAATATGAAAACTAATTAATTTATGTTATTTATGTTTTAAAACATTAGTACGTACCTCTAAAGTTGTAAATCTCTGTTAGAAATATGTCAAATTGGGCACCGGTTGCAATCGACCCTAAGCCATTGATTTTTCATTTGTCTCAGAAACGCATGTGTAATGTCCTCCCAAAAACGAAATATCTTTTTTTTCTATGACTCACAATTTCCATAAGTGCACCATAAGATTTAATTTAAAATGGATGTGATTTTAGATCGACCAAAACCAAGTATGGCAGACAGAAAAGCTGAATTAGAACGTAAGAAAGCAAAGTTACAAGCCCTTAGAGAAGAAAAAGATCGCAGAAGACGTGAAAAGGAGTTAAAAGAAGTCGAAGAAGCTACCAACAGAACCTTATTGGGTGGAGGTGGTGACAGAAAAGAGTTGGATGATTTGCTTCGAGCAGTTGGTGTTGCACCAGTTTCTGAAGTCTTTTCTAGCATTTCTAGTGCTAATTCATTAACACCTGAGCCAAGTAGAAATCACACACCAGACACATCATTGCAACCTAATATTTTAACAAATAAGTAAGTAGTTTTTTTCTTATTTTCCCTTTGCAATATAGTAGGTGTAAACAATGAATGGATAACATATTTCTTAAGAAAATTTAAGTTTGTCATTTGTACATTTTTCCATAGTTGTGCTTTTAAGATATATAGAAAGGATCTTTTACAATTTTCTTCGCGTGAATTTTAAGCAATTTTGAGACATTTTACCACCAAATTTAACCCTGAAATTTTTTTAAAAATTTTTGTGAAACTTAAGACTAGACAAAAATAAGTAAAAAGTTATCAAATTGTGTTGCATATTTTTAAGCCAGAAGTTTACTACAAATATGTGATATTTCATAATTTTTATGGTTTAAGACATATTTTCCTTTAAAAATCCATCTTTTATATACTTATATATTTCCTAATTTTTTAACCATAAGTTGATGACAAAAAAAAAAGAAATTTTAGAATACATTGTATTTAACAAATAAAGTTTTTTACATTTTTTTGTTTAGTTGAGAACTAGTTTAAGTTTAATTTCACACCTTCATGATACCATTCCATACCATGCCATATCACTGTAAAACATGTATCCAGCCAATTTTCTATTACAATATTTTTTAACCCTGTCTGCTGATGAACTATTTAAGAAATATGGCCTGTGTCCATTTTTAGTTGTCCACCTAATAAAATTAAAATAAAAAATTATCAAAACTATTGTTTAACAAGTATATTTGAAATAAACCACCAAGATCCCCATTTACAGTTTCGCAGAGGACATCACACTTGTCTTAACTTTCACAACCTATCGATCACTTTTGGTGAATGATACAAATAGTCTCGGCAGGAAAAGGTTGGCTCCATCAATAGAGATCTTGAAGCAATTGTCGAGTGGAGAATCAAAAATCTTGTTTAGTTCAACGACCAGAAAACACGTGCAACGTTTTCCAAGAAAGTGAATTCCTCAAATCATTCCATCACAATGTCCGGAAATACCCTTGAATCAAGTCCCTCCATCTCGATTTTGGGACTCACGGTGCCTAATAATATGTCTTGGCATACCATGTTGCTCACATCGCAAAGTCAGCAAGCCAGAGGCTGGGTTTTCTGTGGAGAGCTAGAAAGTTTTTTACTCCGACATACAAGGTTCAAATCTGACCACTGCTGGAGTATTGCTCTCACATATGGGGTTCAGCACCAAAGCATTCTCTTTGCTTCTAGATTCCATTCAGAAAAGGGCCATTCAGTTGTTAAACAGCTCAACTCTCACAGATACCCTTCACCCACTAGAACATAGAAAAAGAGTTGCAGACCAGACATTAATGTCCATATATTTCCATGGCAGTTGCTCCAGAGAAATAAAAACTTATACCACCACTGGCCACATTCGGCCAAAGAACTCGGCAGGCTGATCAGTCTCACCCATTTACTTTCAAGATTGACACTTAAAGGACCAATCTCCATTAAGAATCCTTCTTTTACAGTGCTGCTAGGGAATGGAACAAGTCTTTAAAATAAGTTTTTCCTGAGAACTATGACCTGCAACTTTTTAAAAAGCAGGTCCACAACCATCACCTTTCTATAATCCCTCCCTCTTCTAATAGTCGCAGTGCGGGCCGTCAGTGGCACATACTACCCTTTTTGCAACTATTTTCAGTAAAAAAAAACGAATAAATATAAATAGGCCATCAAAGTAAAAAGTAATATTTAGGTGATGATTTTTAACACATGAATAATTAATCTATGTGTAATCATATTTAATATAAAATAAAATAAATTATCTTCAGTTTCATTTTGCAAAAAGTGTAGTGTGTGTTACTAGTTTTAAAAACCTACCTTATTAACTTATTACTTTAACCTTCAACAAAAATCTTAATAGTTTTAAACCAATTTCCTATTTAAATTTATCTTGTATTTTATCTTGCAGCGTAGCGGCCATAAAGAAAAAAATTCCTCAACTTACAGTTGTTCCAGTGCAAACTACAAACATTCCACCAAAGGAAGTAGTTGTTTACACAAAACAAACTCAGACTACCACAACAGGGCACGATGTTAGAGACGGTAAGTTGAGAATACCTTATTATACTACCAATATTTTAAAAATTCCTGTAATAAGAAATGTTTTACTGACAGTTTAAAATATCTTCCTCTCTGTTTTTTTAATAGAATAATTAAAACCTTTTGTTTTCGTTACAAATATTACTATTCTTCAAGAGCAAAAATTTTGTTAATCAAATTAAGCCTCATATGATATGTTTTTGAATTCTAAATTAGTTGTTTTAATAGTGATAATGACGTTAAAGTAGTCATTTTTTATGTATAATAATTTAAAGTGACTAGACATATCAAGATGTGTGTAATCAAAATTATTAAAAAGACAAAAATTTTCTTTTTTTATCTTAATTTGCCAGTTTTAAAAAATGTAATTTAAAATATCAGCAAAATTCACTTACTTATTCTACAAATATGTTTTATTACAAAAACAACTTAATTCTCTATACCTTGAATGTAACAAGTGATAATTTAATGCAAACAGATTGAAGGCATTTAAATGAAAATTAGATGGAAAATTATAACTCTTAAAATAATTAATAAAATTCTTGGTTTTACAAACATTTGACACAATAGCATAAAATCTATAATAATAACAAGTTAATGATTAAAAGAATGTTTTAACAATTTTATTGATAATAAAATATTAATGTTGGATATTAATCAATATTTAAAAATGTACTATTTTCAATACATTAACTAAATAATTTAACTTTTAATGTATCATGAATAAAAAAAATCTAATTAGCACTATAAAATTAAAAACTGAGTAACCATATTAAACTGGTTTGTTTTTCATTGCAATTAAAATAAGTAAATAAACAGGTGTGCAAGTTATATTTATGTCCTGTAAATATTTTAAAAAATACAGAAATAACTTAAATGACATTAAAAGTTAGGCACTAAAGATAAATTACTCCACTCCATTCTCAAGAGAAGCGCACTCCTAGTACTGATCTAAACTGAATTGGTTCTCAATGGTGTATCCTAAATAAACTCCTGTGCAAAATTAAGGCAACATATTAAATCATACAAATTGTTACAATGAATTAATTTTAATGGACATTGGTAACATTAAATGTTAGAAAAAACGTATTCCGATACTTTAAAAGTGAATTAGCTTCAATATTTATCTATAAGATTGGAATTAAAATTATTCTTATGACTTAACAAAATTGTAATCTTGATAAAAATAAATTATGGTGCAAATAGGACACTTATAGCATATGTTGCCTCCTCTACTTTGGATTACTGCATTTGTGCTTCTAATTTAATGTTGGATGAAAGTTGTATTAAGTAGTAACTCCCCAGCTATATAAGGTCAAGCGTTGTCTTGCAGAAACAGAAAATTGGGTTCCAAAAAAGCACCAAAAGACAAAAGACATCACATGTTCTATTACAATATTCTCAAGATAGTAATTAGAATTCATGGATCTCGTATGGACAGGAACTAATTCTGAGCAACTGTCAAAGCATATACCACCCCAGTACATAACAGTGCCACCACATAATGGAAACCTCTCACTTGGTTTTTGCCAGACTCGTTCACAACAATTTAAATATTTTAGGCTAATCCTAGTTTCATCTTTGAATAAAACTTTTTTCCAATCACCCACAGACCAATTTTGATGATGTTCTCTCTGGTAACCAAGGGTGAAGTGGCTGGTCTTCTACTGTTTAATCCAGCTTCTTTCTTAAAGCATATTGTCTAATAAATTGTTCATCTCAGTCGTTAGTGCATCGTTTAATCGAGCGTTTTACCATTCGACTTATTGTAGAATGATTTTTACCTGACAAATTGGCAACATAACTTTGACAATATCCCTTATCCAGTAAAACTGAGGCCCACACTACCTCTTGTTCAGTTAAATTACTTGCTCGATTTATTTTTCTAATTTTTTGGGGTCAAAAATTAAACTGTCTATTAAAAAAATAAATTAATATTTTGGATTTCATATTGTTGCGTTAATTTTGTAACGTTTACCAAATATTTTTCTATCAGAAAATGTTTTTGGTATTCAAAATAAATAAAAAATATATATAAATGGATGCTTTTGAGATTATTCAGGGTTGCTCTTTAATTTTGTACAATTAATACTACAACGTAGAAACATGGATTGTCACTTCAACCTTAATTGATTCTACACTTAAAACTACTGCAGTAAATAAGAGAAATGAACCTGGTTAATATTAATGTTTCAAGATATATATTGGTATTTTAACAAAATATCCCACAATGAAATTTATAGTAATATTGAACTTATTAATATATTTTTAGCATTAGTTTTGGTTTTTTACCAGATTTTGGATATTTTATCAGAATGCTGTCATGATTATACTGTTGTAAATACTGAACTTCTAAAAAAAATAAGAAATTTTTATAACGTCTGTCAAAAAAATATGAGAGAAAGATATACACATCTAAAAACAACTCAGGGATTTATAAATAGTTAATAAGTATTAAAATTAATTATGTGTTCTGATTGAAACAGTATTTTTTATTTAAAAAACTTTTTGGAATTTCTATTATTTTATGGATCTTGTTTTACTTTGATTCAATGTCACTTAAAAACTTTTGTATACATTAGAAACTTAAAAAAACCTCTTATAATTTACTGATTAATCTTATTGATCATATAGATTCAGTTTTTTTTAAACAACCAGTTAAATTTAAAAAATAATAAATAGTAGTTTATTATGTGACACATATTTGCTTGAAAAATGTGTTAAAAACTGGTGTTTTTTTGCTGCAACGCTACAGCTTTTGGAATTTGGAAAAAGTCTTGTGAGTATATTGATAGCAGTTTTTAGTTCATTTCTCAAGCTTGCTGCTTTAAGGTTAGGTTTAAAAAATAGTTGTTTAAATTTTTATTTTTTATATGTTTGGGTTATAGCTTCATTAAGGAATTTTAAAATAATTAGTTTAATAAAATTTTAAACAATGCCTCCTTGTACTTTTTCGAAGGGTATAACCAATTTCGAGTTTTGTAGTGCTATAAATTAACATGTTAATATTTACGGCCAAATTTAATAAAGTTTCTTAATGTGGATGCTAACATTTAAAAAAAATTTCTGTCTATTATGTCTAGCATAATTTTCGTACTACTATTTTGTTATGTTTGCGTCTAGAAAGCTTCTGCTAGCAAATTTAAAATTGTTTGTGCTGAGCCCTATCTTACATTATGTGTCACAAAGAATATAGTGTTTTTTAAATGAGAATTATTGGTAGAAAAAATTAATTTAAAACTAATCCCTAGAACAAAATGGCAGTTTTCGTAAATTATTATTATCAAACTAGATAGAGCTAGTTAGTATAAAAGCTATAATTTAATAAAAATCTTACATTTCTTAGTTCTTAAAGTAAGTTACACCTAAAAATACTATATTAATATAACCAATAAATTGTCTCTGGGAACTTTTGCTAATATTGCTTTCTTGATATTTTGCTTATTGATCTCTTGCAATTCACTTTCGTAGAATTGTTGGTGTTAATTGAAAAAATGATTTAGATTTTTTAGTAAATTACTAATGCTTGTTGATTACATTGATTTGGTAATAAAATACGTTTCACCAATGTTTAGCTAGATTGGTACTCAAGGTCCTATAAATGGTTTGTTAAGGTTATGCTAAGGAATTAACAAATTACACATAAATATTGTTTAATAGGATTATCAATCCTGTATACAGTTTTCATAAAGCAGTATTCATAAAGCAAACTCCCAGTGAATTATAATATTACACAAATAATTCGTGTTTATAGAAAGTTGTTTCTTTTTTTTTTAAATAATGCAGTGCCATTAAAAATAATTTTTGTCTTAATTAAAAACTGATTTCATTGAATACATAGTTAAGTATATTATGTAGGTAGTCTTTTTAAAAACAAAAACAAAGATAACATATACAACGCAATCCACGCAGATATGTCAAAATAGTGATACCTCATATTAAAATATTCAGCCTACGCAAAGTTTTGTAGAATAAATTACTAACAGTATCTTGAACAGATCGTTCCATAACAGTTTATACTGCAGTACTATTTATTTACTAGTAGGATTAAATAATATAACGGAGTTTGTTTATATTAGTAACTCTCATTACACAAAATATTCATCAACTATAAAATAAAATGCCGCGCGCCTATGACACATGTGACTCAAAACATAAGCACTTGCTGGCCTTATCGATCAGAATGCACACCATGAGAAAAAATCATCAACAGCAAGCAGCGATTATTTTTGTAGATTCCTCATGAAATGTAGCAAATAACTTAGTTCATTTTCAAAATTTAAACAGACAAGGTTTTTGATTGATAACGTAACCTTAAATTTACAATAGTTTCTAGATTATTTTAAAATTATAACAAGTTGGCAACGGTGTGTAGGTGTAAAAGTCAAATATTTGTATTTAAAACTGACTCTTAACAAGTTTAATATTCAAATAATACAAACTTATTTGTTGGTCTTCCTTCTTTAATGTAAGCAAATTGCTTGTTTTTCTTCGTATCCTTTGTCGTTCAATTGTTAGAGAGGTTGTCGCTCCATCTCTTGAGGGGTCTTCCAACGCTTCGGCGCCCTAAGGGCGACTTGTCTCTAGTTATTTTGACCATTCTGTCGTCATTCATCCGATCCATGTGTTCGTTCCACTCTCTCTTTCTTCCCAGTATCCATTCATTTACGTTGTCTATTTTACATGTTATTCTAATGTCCTCGCTTCTCTCCATGTCAAAAAGTGTTTTTTCAGCGATCCTGCGCACTATTTTCATTTCGGTGGTTTCTAATATTCTCTTTGTGTTCGATGTATCTGATCTAGTTTCCGCTGTGTATGTTAATATAGGTCGGATGACCGCCTTGTAGATTCGGGATTTGGTCTCGATTCCGATATATTTGTTTCGGAGAATTGTATCGATTAGGTAAACTGAGGTTCGTGCTGCTTTTACCGCTTGATTTCTTACCTCCGCCTCGATGTCACCGTATCCTGATATTTTTAAGCCTAGCTATTTAAATTTCATCTCCTGTTGTATAATTTTATCATCCACAACCAGTTTGCATCTGATAGGTGGTCATGCATTTCGTCTTTGCTGCAGATATCTTCATTTTTAGACTTTTTGCCGTTGTGCTGAATTTGAATAGTAATCTCTGTAGGTCATCTTCGTTTTCTGCAATCAGACAGCATCATCGGCATAGCATAGGATTTTGACGTCTTTGTTCCCCATTTTATACCCTTTCAGGTTACGAGTGGTTTTTATTATTTCGTCAATAACGATGTTCAACAAAAAGGGGCTAAGGAAATCTCCTTGTCGAATACCACTATTTACAGGAATTTCTTTGGTAGTTGTGCTATTAATTTTGGCTTGTATTTTGTTTCTCTTGTAAATATTTTCGATGTTTTTTATAATGTTATATATGATTTGCCTGCTGTATAGAAGGTGTACCACGTCCTCCAGTTGTATCCGGTCAAACGACTTTTCCAGGTTTGTTATACTCGATGGATTTTTCAATAATTTGTCGCAGGACAAATACCGCATCTTCCTGATCTAAATCTCTGTTGTTCATTATGTTCATCGCCCAATGTGGGTCAACAATAAATATGTGAAAATGAAATTGCAAATATTTATTTGCATTTGAGTATATTTTAGATTTACAATGACAGATAAAATATAGGTACCTGATATGGAAAATAATAAATATATGAAATCTGGTTATTGTTAATTTTATTCTATTATAATCAAAATAAAAAACATTTATTGTGAAAAAAATCATATTTCGAAAGACTGGAATAGACTTACCTTCATAGGTATTAAAATATTAATGTTATAGGATAGTAAATTTAGTAAATTTTAATCTTGTTTATATACTGATTTTGTATGTTTAATTTTTGTTAGGGAAAACTGCCATTTTTATTTAAATTTACTTTTAGTTACTTAATTGTAATGATAAAAATTACAATGACAATATAAAAATAATCACAATTAATATTAGAATGCAATTGTCGCTTTTAACAAAAAAAAAATAGAACTAAGTGACAACTGATATATTCTAAATGCTAACAAGGATCTTCCTGTTCTTCTTCCCCGCTTAAAGGCTACATGGAGGATTGGTGGAGGCCAAGAAAAGGTATGGTGTGCACGAAAATATTTATATTTATTATTTCTCGCACTGGCTCTACTATACCTACAACTTATTAAATAAAATATCGAATGTATGGGATGGGAAAAGCTCAATATTTTCTTCATTTAATGTTTCTCCCACTATCCATCGTATCTTCGTTTTGAATATTTTCATCGATTAAAATTTGGCATCGATTATATGTAATGAAAAAGGATTTTATTACTATATATTTATCCAACAAAATTAAATGATTAATAAACTAATTAACTCCGATAATAAAATATATTTTACAAATAATCTAACTCTAAAACTGTTAAGGAAAACTTGCAACTGTGTTAAAATAATTAAAAAATAACATATTATTACAATGATGCATTGAAATAAATTACTACAATATCAATAAACTAAAATAACATGAAAGAATGTTTATTAAAAATTTTGTATGCGGTGGTAAAAATATTAATCTGATAACACCTTAAATTCTGGCATCAGTCCATCAATTTCATACTTAATTTTGCCTTAAAAAAAATTATTATCGTGAAACATCTTGTTTTTGAAATAAAAATATAATCGAAAGCAGTGTAGTCTTATATGGTAATGTCTTTAAAATATAAGTTATGTTTACTATTAAAAATCATCAATAAATTTTACGTTAATATAAATAAAGTCTTCTGAATAATGAGTTCCAATTTAGTTGGCAACGATTCCACACATCTAGGTTGACGAAGTTCAGCAAAGTCAACGCGAGATTTTTATTTAAAGCCTACACTTCGTTTTCTATCGACTGGCAGTAAAAAAATGCGAGTAAGTTGGGCTATTTACAAATTTAATTTTTTAGTGTTATATGCCTTCTTCGCAGGACAATTTTATCTGATTCTTATGTATTTACTGTAAAAATAACACGCACCTGCTCTTCTTCTTCATCTAGTATACGAGGTATGGCTATTAAATAACGAGACTGCTTACAAAAAAGAGTTTTATTTTAAGAATTATTCTACAATCGAATGTTCCCCATCAATGTACTTCCCTCCTCTTGCCACACACCGTTCCATTCGTTTTTTCCATTGGTCAAAACAATGCTTCTTTTGTAAAAGTATTTAGGAGCTCCGCCGAGTTTCGCTTTACCTCTTCCATCGACTCGAACCGGGTTCCTTTCAAGGGAGACTTAATCTTCGGAAACAGGAAAAAGTCACAGGGTGCTAAATCAGGCGAGTAAGGCGAGTGTTCCAGGACTGGAGCCCATACGTATAGTCACGCCTTTTTAGGGGTAGGGGTAGACAGAGTGCCTCTAGCGGCTAAATAACGGTTTACGGACAGCGCGTTATGGGCAGGTGCGTTGTCCTAATGCAAGATTCACGACTTGTTTTTCCACAACTTCGGCCGTTTCTTAAGAACTCGCTCTCGTAGTGTTGCCAAAACTTTCAAATAGTAAGTTTGGTTTACAGTTTCACCCCCTGGAACCCATTCAGTCATTACGATGTCGTTGATGTAGAAAAAAACGATTAGCATGGTTTTAAATTTTGATTTTGACATCCTTACCTTTCATTTTTAATTTCATTCTTGGCGACGCAGGAGTTTTTTAGCGCATTGATTGCCGCTTAGTTTTAACATCGTACTGAAATATCCAAGGTTTTATCGCAGGTAATGATTTTTTTCCATCAATTCAGACTCTTCATCTAACCTCTCAAAAAAATCTGAGCAGATCTGTTGATCAAACGAGCTTTTGTTCAGAAGTCAAATTTTTTGGGACCATCTTTGCACAGACTTTCTTCATGTTTAATTCGTCATCTAAAATTTTTCTGACACTTTATTTATCGGCGTTTACAGTCTCAGCCATCATCCGAATATTCATACGACGATCTCCGCGCACAATTTCATCGATTTTGGTCACTGTTAGCGGAGTTGAAACAGAGATAGGTCGACCTGGACGTTGGTCATCTTCGGTGCTCTCTCGGTCTTCAGAACCTTTTATACCATTCAAAAACGCGCGCACGAGATAGACAATTTTCACCATAGGCCTCTTTCAACAACTTATAGCACTCAGTCGGACTTTTTTTTTATTTAATGAGAAATTTCACATTGATCCATTACTCGTGTTTTTCATCACAAATTATCGGCACTAGAAAAAAACACGTTCGTTTCTAATCTCTATAGAAAAATACTACTACAGCGATAAAAACGTGTTTTCGTACTGAAACAGTAGACACTTCCAGCTATCCAACGCTGCATTCGTTACCCTTATGCGTCCTAGAGGGCTAAGCAGTCTCGTTATTTAATAGCCAGACCTCGTATGTTCTTTTTCAGCCCACTCAGTGTCAAATTTTTAAGCAGCAAGAAACACCCAGCATAACTAAATTTTAACCTGGCATTATTATTACCGCGAAAAATTTCTTTGTAATCGTCAAGCAGTTGCAATCCCACTCCATCAAATTTGGCCACTAGGGGTGCCTTTCAATAGTTATCATTTTTTAATTAATAACAACGAAGATTGTTTTCTGTATCTCCCTATTTAATTAAATATAATAATTAAACAAAAATACCTCTGAAAATACAATGTACCACCGTAGAAAACTAAATAGAACAATAATTAGTTAATACGTACGGGTGCTTTCAACCCAATTACAAAGTAATGTACTATGAATACAGTCAAATAAAATTATTTAGTTTTATCTTTATCTTGATTCCAATTAACTTGGGAGAGGAAATTTTTTTTCTAAAAACTACCATTTAAAGACAAGTAGAAGAAAACACTGAACTTTCACTAAAGTTAAGGTACCCACACATATTGGGCGAATCTGCAACGTGGGTTGCTTAAAGTTGTGTGACTATAGCACTAAGAAAATAATATTTTTGTTCGTTATCTCTAATGTACTATGAGTACCATAAAACTAATGAACTCATACGATTTTATTAAATATTTATGCTGGGAAAGCATTCTCATTTTTATCTATCTAAACTTCTCCACAAAAGTTAAGGAAGTTCATAAATTCGGAGATGTTTTAACAAATTACGATTTTTGGTCACCAAGTGTTTATATGTTATAAATTGAATGTTTTTTCTTTCATGCAAGCTTTTGTTTGCCCTTTTGCGCAATACGTTTGCAGTTTTAATCAACAAAAACAACAATTTGAGGTTGTGTACCATTTTAATTTTATTAAAAATTATAGTACATATATAGCCAAACAACGTCTCTGCATACTTTCAATAAGGTTGAAGTATCCTTGATCGATTTGTCTCCAAAGTTGGGGTAAAAGCTGTCTAAGTTCATGTAGTGTCTGTGGGGGTGGTTAATGGGAATTCAAGGCTCTTTGTAGCTGGTCCCAAGCATGCTCGGTGGGATTGAGGTCGAGCGATAGAGGGGGCAGTACCAAATGCGGGTTACCATGAAAGTCCAAAGCGTCTTCGACTATTATTGCACGATGCGGTCGAGCATTATCGTTTTAAAAAAGGAAAGTTAGTCCAATAGCAGCATGAAACAAACGTAGAACATTGTTAATAACTTGAATGTAAACCTGCGCAGTCATGTTCTTCTCAAAAATCGTCGTGAACGTAAGTAAACCACGTGTAATCTTCGACGTACCGAAACACCAGAAGCATTCAAAACGCTGTTGTATGATTCGACAAGTACTCAGAGGTTCTATACGGGTATACACAGTCAGATAACGATCTTGTGCGGTGGTGGTAACCCTTGGTCGTCCACTTCTAGGTCTTTCTTTCACTTTTCCAGTTGCTGTATATCTACGGGGAAGCCGCGAAATGCGCGTGGCGCGCCTGCAGTGCCTACGCGACGATGTTCGAAAATTCATAACTTTGTTTCTTATGAATATTACCAAAATTTGTTTGCAGATATCAGTAGCTTAATGTTAAAGCTTTTAAATAAAAAAAAATATTGTTTTATCTCATGCAGAAGTTGCTCGAGTATCAAATTGTTTATTGCAAAATTAATTTTTTATACATAAATAACATTTTTTTAATCGCTCAAATACACTATTATATTCTTTTGCTAATGTTGTACTTACCATTAAATTTTGGTAAAGTTTTATTTAATACTTGCTGAATAATCGTTTTTTAAAAGAAATGTAGCCTAAAAACTAATTTTAATAAAAAAAAATTTTTAGATTACATTGACATATGTATAAATAATTATCGCCAAAAAAAAATAAAAAATTCGATATGCTGATTTTTGGTGGCCCACTTTAGAAAATTATATTAATTTTTAACATAAATCCAATATTTGTGAACTTCCCTAACTTTTATGCAGTAGTTTATTTTAATAGTATGTATTTTACTACTTAGCATAAATAGCTACTGCCAATCATTTGAAAACGTAGTGTATAAAAGTACTTTTTGTTTGCAAACTTACTTTTAATAAAGTTCAATTCAATTGTCTTAGGCGCCTTCTTTTCATATTTCGAACATTATACATCCTCCATATTTGCGTGTTTAATAAAATCGTACAAACATTCTTTTTTCAATATCTCTTCTGCAGCAGATCTTTTTTTTTACTCTATCAATTTTGAGCCAAAGAAATTGACCCATTACCCTTTACAATTGAGAATTCTCTTATAGTACGGTCAAAAAATAGTGGCAGAAACGATAAGGACATCTGAAGCTAGAATACGATAAAAAACATATTTAAATAATTATAATAAAATCGTTTAGAAATTTCTCAAATTAACATTATTATTGCAAATACTTTTGCAATAAGATCGCGTTGATTATTGTACTATAATAAAATGGAACTAAATATTTTTATAATAATATTTCATCCCAATTATTTATAATGATGTCATCTTTTAAACTCTAATTATCTGCTTTACTATAATTCTGCATTCTCTTTATGCCTTTATTTTATTTAGGGTGAAAAGGGATAAATTATTCTTAACGTACTCTTTCAATAGTTGAAAATATTTGTTAGCTTCACTGGTGTATCGTCGCTTATTATTGTCGATGTATTTATGTATATTTTTGTTTTATTGTCAGCTTTTATTTGAGACGTTGATGTAGAGAATTAATTATCTGTTTTCAGTGGCTGCATATTTTAAAAAATTTGTCAGCTTCGAGAAGAAAAATTGGTTTATAAATTCAAGCATTGATTAATGTTGTACCTTTTCCGTTTTTTTGGTTGCGTATATATTTAAAAATTGCGAGCTTTTAGAATATAAATTTATCTATGTAAATACTTTGTTTCTGTGGCTAAATATATTTTTATGTAGTACTGTACATTACGTTACCAAACTTAAGGACAAAAAAATATTTTGGGATCTACATGTAACATGTGAGTGAGTGTTTTCCGAAGTCAAGTTGTAAAACTTTCCACAAGAAATACCAATTATTTTGATCTAGTTAAGAAAAAAGCGGATTAATGTGAATGAGAAACCATAATTAGTTAATATTGAAAAAGCACGAGGCATATTTAATTCATTAAAAATGAAAATAATTATCCAATAAACGTATTTCGATTTTTTGTGAAACACACAACTCGTACGTTTATGTGGTATTGAAAGCATTTGTTTTTATTTTATTTGGCATTTGATTTTTTTTTTGTTATAGGTGTCATGCTTTGTGTAAATATTGTTATTGTTCCCAGTGCTAATATTCACGTTAATTTTCAAA
Source organism: Agelastica alni (assembly GCA_950111635.1). NCBI lineage: Eukaryota > Metazoa > Arthropoda > Insecta > Coleoptera > Chrysomelidae > Agelastica > Agelastica alni. Next base: position 29,639,098 of record OX467712.1, read on the forward strand.
ATAAAATTAATTTAATCCAGGGTGATTTATTAGTCACATTGTAACTGCTCTGTTTTGCTTAATAACATTGCTCCAATTTCGAGATTTTTCATTCTGTTTTAATGCTTTTTGTGCGTAAAAAATGGTCCACTTTAATTTTAGGGGTTATATGTTTTGACATAATTTGTTTTAATTATAACGTCCTCTATCTCAATATAGAACATATTCAAATGCAAATTTTGTTAAGCAAAATATTAATAAGAGAATTTGCAAAATTGTGTTACTTATAATAAATCATTCAGTATAATGCGTCTACAACCATAAAACAATAAATGAATAAACATAAACATAACTAAAAATATCCTAGTTTTAAATTTAAAACTTTTAAAGTTCTAATAACCAAAGAACTTAATTTATTTCAATAACGATATTGAATTGTTGTATTGTAACATTTAAAAAATGCAATATTTTAGCTATTTATGTTGTTTACTCATATAGCCCAAATTTTATTTATTGTTTAAATAAAACACAAGTGTTGTTTCATTTAGGTATAAATTAAAAAATGATTTTTTTTTGAGAAATTTACCTTCATGTTCGTACAAATGCAGGGGTTTTCCACGTGGGGAATAATTAGTTTTATAATATTTTTTTTTTATTAATGACAATGTGGATAAATTATTTATTGTCTGATCATATGGTACAACAACGTAGGTACTTTTTTAATATTGTACAAATTCTTGTAATTTTTAAAGAACATAAATCACGTTTTGTCATAACTAACTAACATAACTTTCTTTTGGTAATTGAGATCTCGTCAAGTGAATTCTTTGTAAAAGAATTTTTTAATATTTTGTCGCAAAAGCTTGTTGAATACAATATTTTTATCTATATTAAAGATGTCTTATAATGAGAGTTCCGTAAGTAATAAATCTTCTATGAAATTTAAACAAGGCAATAAAAAGGGCTAATATTTTTGGTTTCCCCAGGATAGGGGCTCGATCGTTGTAAATAAATACGAATGAATTTAAATTTTAGTTTTTAATTTAATAAAAATAAAATTGTAATTTTAAATAGAAAAAAAAATATTATACCTAGAATTTTAAACAAACAAAAAGTTTATTTAACAACTGCAAATGTATTATTATTTTCTTATAATTTACAGTAACCAAGCAAACATACATGTTCTCTCTTTTCATATTTTACGTTGATAACTTACATTTAATGTTTTAAACAGTTAGTTAGTCTTGTTTTAAGCAAACTGTAGTGCATGACGACCGTATTCATAGTCCGTACTCAAGGAGGCGTTGCTGCTTCGAGTAAAGATTATTAAGTTGCACGCAAATCGGTACTCAAAGCATCGACTCCGCCTTGAGTACGGACTATGAATACGGGCCGACGTTTTGGACAAAAAAGCTCAGCTTGTTCCAGTTTTTTTCTGGACAAATCTTGTTTATTAGGATGTCAAGAGTTCATTTTAATTTATTTCCTGGATGCCACCCAATTTGTTCCTTTTTTTTTCGAACTAAATGTTTGGGGTAAATTAATTTATACAAACATTTACTATCCACAGAGTTAAGACAAGTTAGTAACCCCCGAGGGGTTAACTACCATTTCACAGTGTCAATATGCTGCTAAATTAATTCAAAGCTCTAATAACAAAATAATTACTTAAATAGCGTAGGTATTTTTACATTAAATCAGTCAAAATTTACAAATTCCGTAATTTACTAAAAAGATTTTTAAACGAATTAGATCTAAAACCTATAATGAACTAAAATGAAAACCTAATTTTCAGAAAATAGTTTTATTGGATGAAACCAGAAATGCTGGTGCAGCATTTATTACTTCTTTTCATTGTGCCCTTTTTTCAACGTATTCCATTTCATAAAATTAAAATATGGCAAAAGTATAAGACTAGAGCCATATATATATATATATATATATATATATATATATATATATATATATACATACATACATACAGCTTCATATAGCTATATTGTCCCTATAGTAACTGGAGAAACCTTATCACAAAATATAAATATTTAACTTAATACACTTAAATAAACATTTTTCCTTACCGAAAATCCTTTATGTAGAGGTCATGAGCCTGAAAGCTCAAAGTCTACTGTGAGACTCCACTGACTGTATTAGGTCTACTCACTAAAAACTCCACTATTGCCTCAGGTGACACTTAGGCCTGTTGGCCGATTGTATTTTGACTTGTACCCAATCCAGTACTTTTGTACCTTGTACAAGTTCCGTACTGGGTGGGAACTATATAATTCTGGGTCGCAGGATAGCTGCCCAAAAATTACATGTCTTCTGCGGTCTAGTGCCTTGCAACAGCACATTATGTGTTTAACTGTTTCCGGATCCTTGTTGCACAGTCTGTAGGTCAGGTCTCCATTATATAGTCATATTTTGTTGAGGTTTTCCTTCACTGGTGCATGACCGGTCAGGAGCCCCGTAGTGATTCTTAGCTGATTCCTGTTAATCGCTAACAGTACTGCCATTTTTTTTTTGGCACGGTTCTTTGATGTATTCTTTACCGTCTTTGTTTCCTGGTATGCTTTCCTAGTAGTTTTTGTGTGTTTTCCCAATCCAGTCTTTTACAGACACTCTTACTGCACGCTTCGGTACCGCTAGCATCTGCACTTACTTTGGGGAAGTTTCCGAATCTCTTCTTTCAAGTTCATCTGCTTTCTCATTACCTGCAATTCCCTGGTGTTCCTAAACCCATATCAGTTTGACGTGATTACGGTCTGCCAGTGTTCTTTGGTGTACAAGAGCTTAAGTGCCGCTTGAATGTCTGGCAGGATTTCGATATGCGCGTTTTCAACATTCCTCTTCCTTCGCGCATTGAAGAATGGCGTACACCTTTGCCTGAAAGACAGAGGTGTGGGTGCCCAACGAGTAGCTGATGCCAGTGCTTGGGATTGTTTTTTTATACCTCCCAACATGTTTTGTGTTTTGTCACTAATTTGATCATAAAATTTATTAATTCAAGTAAATTACTTACGAAATTATTTAGGCACCACATCTTTAAGCGCAAATAATTTAATGACTTCTTTATTATTTGTGGGAATTAATTTACATTAATAGTCATGAAGCTCAAGACTGTCTTGGGCAGGGCATGTAATGAGGATGAATGAAAGCAGAACACCAAGAAAAATCCTTGAGTAGAAACCAGTGGATAGAAGAAACAGAGAAAGACCAAGAAAAAGATGGATAAATGAAGTAGAGTGCGACCTAAAATCAATGAAAATTAAGGACTGGAAGAATTTGAGTAGAAACAGGACCGAATAGAAAAAAATTACCGAAAAGACAAAAACCCACAGAGGGCTATAACGTCGTTAAATGAATGAATTAATTAATGAATAGTCATGAAGGATAGATAATATCATTTAATTATAGAAAAAAAATAATTTTTTATGTAAGTATAATACAAAGATTGTCAGTAAAAAATTAATAATCATAAACATTTCTGAAAAACAGTTATTATAAAGGTTTGTTTTACCTTGTTTAGATAAATATAATTTAATATTATACAGTGAGGACCAAAAGTCGTTTAAAGGACGAGACATTGCAACTTTCATAAATTTTATTATTTGACAACTAAATGTCATAGTCTAAAACCATAGCAACAATTAACTGCCACATTTTGCAGTACGTTCAGAATCAATTCATGAATGTACCATCGTAACAGTGGGTTGAAAACGAAATTGGGCGTCACGCGAATACGAGTTATTCAAATGTTTTTAAATTCTGCTGTTAATTTAAGAATGAAAGCATCTTTAAAATGAAGTGCCACTCGACCCCCATCTTACCATTAGTAAAAAAAAATCAAAATTTCGCCCAGCTGTCATTTGAAACTTTCATTCTAATGTGATTGGCCAACCTTACATTTTTTAAATGGGGCACCCTGTATATATATATATATATATATATATATATACAGTGTGTCTACTTAAGTTGGAACCACATGGAAAACTTTTTTATTATTGGTTTTATGAAAAAAAAATTATTTTTGATAAAAAGTTCTGCATGGTTCAAAATTTAAAATGCCACCATCAGATATCAATTAGAAAAAATAGAAATTTTACTTAGAAGTAAAGTACCATAATTTTTACCATACAGAAGAATGTTATAAAGTAAAGTTATAGTTATATTTGGCTATTTAAAACAGCAGGTTCATCAGCGAAGATCATTTGATGATGTAGACCATTTGGAGAAGATTATTTTTGAAGAATGTCAAAAAATTAATCCAAATATGATACGGACAGTAATAAAAGAGTTTGAGAAAAGAACAATTAATGTTTATAGAAAGAAGGATTTGTCAAAGCTTTAGTAGATTGAAATAAAATTGAATTAGATTTTTGTTTACTAAATATTGTTTGTATGGATTTTCCTATTTCTAAAATAAAAATAATACTATGCATTCATTATTTAAATTGCAAAGTTGTTCAAAAATATTAACAAACGAAAAGGTTATCATATTTTTATATTATATATATTTATATTATAAATTTAGTATTGAAGTTTATAACTACAAATAATTTATGATGTAAAACGTAAATAATCACCAAACCTGAATTTTTATGCTAAACGGCTGTAATTGCATATTTAATTATAACTTAATTCAAAATAACTTTACTTTATAATATTCTTTTTTATTGTAAAATATTAAGGTACTTCACTCTTGAGTAAAATTTCTATTTTTTGACAAACCTCGTATATGCCTTAAAAAAATTGATATGTGATGGTGGCATTTTCAATTTTCAACCATGCAGAACTTTTTATCAAGAATAATTTTTTTCATAAAATCAATAATAAAAAAGTTTGCCATATGATTCCAACTTAAGTAGTCACACTGTATATATATATATATATATATATATATATATATATATTTAATCAACATTCTGGAGCTAACTCTATCGCAATGAAACAAGAGTACTATATTTACGTAAAAAATAATGCACATTTAAAAAACACGCTAAAATGAAGAAAACATAAATTAGATGGTATAAAAACAATGGGCTAGAATCTTTTTAAAATTTTTAAATGACTTGGTACGGAGGAATAATTTTTTGAGTGCATTAAGTTGAATATTTATATTTTGCGTCAAGATTTTTCCAGTTACCATATGGACAATTCTTAACGAGACACCTGTGAATCCTTTTTATAACATATCAGTCGAGCCCTTATCCCAAAATTTATATTCTCCACTGTACGAAAATATTTTTCATTAATCTTAAAACGTTAATTTCTGTTTTTAACTCATATTTTTTTGTGTTTTTCGTAGCACATGCAACTGATTACTACGGTAAGTTATATTTTTTCTTTTACGCTTTTGCAACATCCCACCACACGTGAACGATTCCGAATTGTATAGATCTCTGTTAATTTTCTAGTGATGTAGTTGAACAGCTTTAGGTTACGGAGCACATAACTTACTAGTTTTAATAGATAGAGAGTTAGCACCGATCGACATTTTCATTTGACGAAGGAATGATAAATACAAAAACATTGTTGCAAATATCTTTCTCGGAACTAATTTGTTTCAGATACTAACTTCCCTTTTTTTTTAAATTTTTATTTACCAAAGAATGCGGAATGTTTCGACAGTAAACGTAGGTACTTAGCGGTACTTATTAGGAATTAATATTGCAGTATTTAAAAACTTGATAATCACAGTCAACGATGTAATTTTCATATTTGCAAAAAAAAAATAAAATAAAATTGGCTTGGGACTTTTGTAAAAAGGCAACTTTGGTTACAGCTTTTTGTCAAGTCAGCAGGTATTTGACGTGGGAAACAATTGCGGAGTTAATGAAACTTTTACACAATGTTTGTAAGGTCTTAATGGTGTTAAATCAAAGTTTTTGACCTTTTAAAGCTCGAGCTAAAATCAGGGGGACCGAAAAACCACGAAATATTTTACCTTCCTTCGGTTTTTGGTGTTTAACTTTTTTCTCTTACATTTTACGACTAAAGTCAATAATTACTTTTGGAAGTAGGATTAAATTTTCTAAAATTTAAAACTTATTTTTTCACCAATTAGTTACCAAGATAAGAGTACAGCGCTTGAAAGAAAAGGCAATCAAATTGGTCAAAAATGTCTAAAAATGCAGGTTTTAAACAATAATTACTTATCTAAAACACTATTTCTAAAAGCAACATTATTTTTTATTTTAATTTAAGTTCGCCGGTAAGAGTAAGTAAATTTAATAAAATAATATACATAATAATAAAATACAATAAGAAAAATAAGTACATAACTTGACATTGAGATTTCAATTGTGATTCTGTTTGATATTCACAAAAAAAAATACCTCTTTGGCCCGTGGGGTCCACTATTAGCTTTGACCTTCTCCTTCTCTTTCTCCTCCTTCTCTTCCTCCTCCTTCTCTTCCTCTTCCATAAGTCCTTCGTCCTTCTCTGCCGCAATTATTTCTTCAATTTGGTCCTCAGGGACGTCTTCATCATTGAGATCAGACTCTGAGGCATTCTCGCAGGCGTTCCCCGAGCAATTCTTGCAAACTGCAGGACATCGGAGACAAGATGTGTTGCAGCTGCAGGCTGCGGTGCAACATCCAGACTTGCATTTGCAAGAAACGAATTAAAGAATGCCGTCGGGAGCTGCATTCTTTATGGTGGTTGGTACTATTCATTCCCTTCGAAGTTTTGATCCAAACTAAAAGAAGTTTATCTGAACATAGCTAGGTTTGCAGTTGGTTGTACGTGCGGAGGAAACGGTACCTGGCTGCATCACTGGTATGAAAAAGTCGGACGAGGTGGCACTTTGGTTTTGCCGCGTACTTTATAAAAATCTGATACCATAGTGAGTCCAGGTTATCAGTGGGCGTGCTCCTATAAAGTGCGACCACAAACTTCTTAAAGATGGTGGCAAGCGCTTGATGGGACGGGTTCTTCACCTATGTACTGCATTTCTTTTTATCAATGCCGAAGGGAATCGGTGTGGTGTCACACTCACTCATTTCATGGAGAAAGAGGATCGAAATTGCATGAAGAATTAACACTTGAGAAGGATGGGGGGGTCATGGATTTCTCAAACGTCACCCCCTTCCAATCACTAAACAATTAGAAATAGTGTTTTAGATAAGTAATTGAGTAAATATTGAGTGAAAATCTGCATTTGTAAACATTTTTAAGCAACATTTAACTTTTTTCTTTTAAAAAAATAGAACATAAGTATTATTTCTAACCACTCTGTACACTAAAAAGATTACTATTCATTTTATTTTGGTTAAAGTTTTTAAATTTTTAACCTTTAATTACCAAACTCCATGTGGTTTTGCGTCATAGACCAGGGTCGATTATTTTTTGAGTTCAAAAAAATAATAGTAGAATGAAACCCATTGGAAAGGGAAGAAAATATAACAAAAATGAAAGGGAAAATAATTTACGGTCGATCTGAGGTCGGAAAGTGGAAGGGGGTGAGTTTTTAAGGGTTAAAACGGTTTATCTCGATTTTCGGCAAAACTACAAGACCTATGGAAAAAAATTAAATGGCAAAGTTGTAGGTAATAAAAAGATCTACAACTTTAGTATATAAACTCTCTAATATTTAGAACAACTATTTTCGCATGTTTTTTGCAATCTTTATGTTTTATGGATTTTGTAATTTTTTTGTTTATCAATGTAACATGGATTCTTACGTTTTTCGAGTAAAGTGTAAATTTTAATAAATAGCTCAAAATTGTACAGAATGATTAAAAAAAAAATTTTCAATTTCTATTTTTTTCGCTTTTTGGCATTTTCTGAGAAAATTTACCATAGTAATGTATATTTTTTTACACCACCAGAAAGAAGAGATTTCAACGAACAAAAAGCCCACCGACTTTTTAAAAAGCAGATATTTTGACGTGAGAATTTTCGATTGAAAATTAGGGTGCTTTTTCGATATTAAGTCAAAATAAGGTGATAAAATAAATATTTTAAATCAAAAAAATTACAGTGTGATTGGGACATAAAAAGTTTTTACCAAATTTCGTGAAAAAAAATTTTTTTGCAAAAGATAAAAATAAAAAACCAAAAACTTGGTTATTTGAATTTTTCACATAAATTTTGAGAGTTTGTGAAAAAAGTGTAAATACAAAAATTGTAGATCTTTTTATTACCTACAACTTTGCCATTTAACTTTTTTTCATAGGTCTTGTAGTTTTGCCGAAAATCGAGATAAACCGTTTTTTACCCTTAAATACTCACCCCCTTTTCTTCTCGACCTCAGATCGACCGTAAATCATTTTTTCTTTCATTTTTGTTATAATCTCTTCCTTTTCCTATGAGTTTCATCCTACTATTATTTTTTTTCACATTTTACCATTTTCAAAAGCTTTAGCCCTGGTCTATCAGTAAGTTCTTGAATAGATAAAATTACCACCTAAGAAAAGTAAATTTTTTATATTTTTAAAATTCAAATTGCATCAAATCGGTTAAAGTACTTGCTAGTTTCCTTTTTTGTAATGTTTAGGCCAGTACTCTAACAGGAGTTCTAGCATTACTGTATGATCAAGTTTTGTAAATATTGCAATGGAAATATCTGCCAAGCTACAATTAAAAATATTGATGTGCCCATTTAATAGTGACCCTTAATAAATCCACAAAAAATTGATTTTTGTATATTTAATTTGTACATAGAAAAAATCCAAATACATTTTATTTTGAAAACATCTTAAAAATATGCCAAGTTAGGTGCATAAAGAAACGTAAAATTAAGACTTTTGTTGACTATATGAAGGTAATTCAAACATCTATATGTATAAGAGGATATTGGAACTTTGAATATTTATTTTTGGTGTTAATTATTTATTAAGTAAATAAACATTGTTTTGGAAGATGCTTGAATAATTAAAATGTTAAACTAACAATTGTTTAAATATACTTCTCAAAGGCAGTTTAAGTTTTAAGTTTTAGTATTTGATGTTACAATAGCTGCGCATCAATGTCATTACAAATGCTCATTTATTTAATTATTTAATTAAAATAAAAAGTTCCAGTCTCCGACTGTTTACAATGTTTTTAATCATAAACAACATTTATATAGTTTACATTTTTCTGGGAACAAGGAGCACATGTATACTAATCGCTTTTGTGTATGACGGGCTTTTGGTTTTGTTTTTATAAGTAAATAAGGAGAAAACAGGTTTTGCTTTTCATTTTTTTTTTAATCGTGAGTTGTTTAATCTATGTAAATAAAAAACATTTATCCTAACAAACTAACAAACGCTTACTAATTCGCATGGGAATATTTATTAACCAAAGACAAAATTCGAGGTCAAACTACCTATTCACAATTGTTATATGTATAAAATAACGACATATTGAGGGTTAAACTCACACATACAAATACTGAAACTATACTTTGAATTGGGATTTTCCTCAGTTTTTTTAATTATTGTTAAACAAAGGAAAAATCTATATACGGTTTTATGATGAAGAATTCAAGAATTGTCTTGAAAGGAATTGTGTGACTTGAAATTTTATTTTAAGATACATTTACCAGAATGATCAAACTAAAAATCTGTTGCAGCTTAATCTAGTTTTAATGGGACCACTTAATATCTTTGGGAAGTATATTTTGGGCAGTTTATTTCTTTTGGCTAGAGCAAAGTAACTTGCTAAAATGGCTCAAAAAATATTTAGTTGCTAGGATGTTATTAAATTGGCTTGTCAAATTTTTTACGCCCTGAATTCTTAATCTACCGAATGTCTAAAAAATTGTTTTTATTTTAATGAAAATATATTTCGACACTGAGCATTGTTTTACGCTTTCACAAAAAAAAATTTAAAAGAATTTACAGAAATTTGTTTTCAATTGTTAACAGCTATTTTTGGGTCCATTAAACCTAGGAAGTTTTTGCATTTCAGATAATCTAACATACATTTACAATTGAAGGGGTCGAGACATGATTATTATTTCAAATTTACCATTTCTAGTGGTTTTCTTCTAAAAATGCGAATAAAATTATTCTTTTTAAACACTTTTAAGAAACCTTAATGCTTACCAACTTAATTAAAAAAAATTAAAGTAGTAGCAAGTAAATATGACATAATAATAAATAATAAGTTAATATGACATGCTTCTTAGATTTTGGATTTTCGTTCCCAGTTTATATTCATACTCTATCTAAAGATTGAAATAGTTATTTTGCAATTTTTCTCCCAAAATTAAGTTTATATGCCGAAAACCCCTTCAATTTAAAATTAAAAACAGTTTTCTACATAATTAAAAACTTATATAAAGATTTTCTGTTTTTTTTTTATAAAAGCCACATATAGTAAACGGACAACAATATTGGCCACAAAATTTAACTTTGAATCTACAATTTTGTTGATCAAACATTAGGAGAATCATTATCTAAATCATCAAAAATGTAGAATTCACAACAATTTACTTTCCAAAAAATCCTAATATTTAATTATTCTCTTTTATCAAGATGAGTACAATCTTAACCCTGGTTTAGAATGGGAGGATGAATTTACAGGTAGGTTGAGCTTCAAGCAATTTTTTTAATATTTTTTTCTAAACCTATTGGGAGTTTTATGAATTAATATCTCAAAACTTTTACAAAGGGACGGTTTCACTGTTAAATAGCAAACTAACAAAAATAAAGATAATCTTTTGAATATTTTTTCAATTTTTTTTTATCTTTGGACACCAAACGAACCAAGACAAACTAGAAACCATCGAGCGAAATATTTACCAATAGTGAATTTTTATGTTTAAATTTTAATAAAATAGTCCAAAGACATTCATATATGCAAAACAGTGACCTGGACGATAGCTATAGTCGACCAGCAAAAAATATAATAAATATTCGCGATAAAAAATCAAGTAATTAACTATACCACTCGATATTGAATTGTCCCCACTTCGATGACATGTTTGGCCATTTACCAGTCAGTATAAAAATGTTAGCCATAGTGTGTACGTTAGGGTGGGTAAAAAAAAACTTTTTAATTTTTTTTATTTAGTGAAAATATCGTCCGAGATGACGAAAAAAAAATTCTGGTAAAGTTTGAGCTCCTAATATTAATATTTAGAGGTCGTTCATCGTGATTTTTGATTTCCCATTTAAATGACACATTAAAAAATTGTTTTTCTTTTAATTAGAATTTTATTGCGCTTAAACGAATAATCGGCCAGTGAAATTGAATACATATTCTTGTAGGGAATTAAACGATCTACAAAAAAGAACTGATATGATTTTTTGCTTACTCGACTCGTTTAAAAGTTATTCGAGGTTAAAGTTCAACCTCAAATTGTAAGTGATGACTTTTACAATTTGTTATAGTTTATCGCAAAATAATAACCCAAAAACATAAAATATCACATTTACCGTAAAGTTTATCGAGTGTTTTTCGGTAAAACAATAAAATTCGTACCAAATATCAATAATCGTTGAAAAACCGATTTTTTCCTATATCTACTTAATTTTTGGAAAAATTCGCAATTTTTTATTCACCTACCCGCTAGCATCGGGCAGTGGCACAGAATGTGTATACTGCTCTCCTCCTCCTCTCCGCATAGTCGGCAGTTTTTCTCGGCCGCCAGCTCAAGTTTGAAGAGGTGCGCACTTAGTGAGGTGTGTCCTGTGAGCAGGCCAAGCGTGCTGCTTAGTCTACTCCGGTCCATCGTCCAGAGTGCGTCAGCCCTCTTCTGGAGATGTCTTTTCATCAGCTTTTTTGATGTTCTGCATCCAGTATTTGCATTCTACTGAGCAATATGTTCTTGTTCAAGGATTAGTTTCATTAAATGTTTTGCTTCGGCAATTGGCAATCCGACCAACTGGCTTCTTGGTTTCACCAGGGTCCCGTTTCTTGCCAGTTCATCGACTACCTCGTTGCCGTTTATCCCTGTGTGCCCAGGAACCCTTGTAAGAGTGACTTTGTTTACCGTCGCTAACTCAGTGAGGGCTTGCATGCAGTCCTACACCACCGATGATGTTGTGGTGTTACTCACGAGGGCCCCAATGGCCGCGCGACTGTCAGTGAGAATATCAATCTCACTATTGTTCACTCTGTTTTCTGTCAGGTGCGTAGCGCACCTGAGTATAGCTTAGACCTCAGCCTGAAAGAGCGAGGCGTATTTCCCCAGGGGTATGCTTTCCCTGTTGTTGCAGGATGCTCCAAACTCACCTGCCCCGTAGCGTCCCTGGTACCCTGATCCATCAGTGTACCATCGTTTCACCTAAGTAGTTACTTAAAAAAATTCATCATTCGTTAAAAATACCATGCAAGTATATGTATTCAATTCCACTGGCCGATAATTCGTTTGAGCGCAATAAAATTCTAAATAAATTAAAAAAAAATCCGTGTTATTTAAATGGGAAGTCAAAAATCACGATAAGTGACCTCTAAATATTAATATTAAGAGCTCAAATTTTACCAGAATTTTTTTTCGTCACCTTGGACGATATTTTCATGGTAACTTAAGAAAAAAATTAAAAAGTTTTTTTTGACACACCCTAGTGTACGTCTGACTGACTTATCCCAAAAGATACTACGACGCATCAAGAGATCAAATAATTTCTATTCTAAAAATTTGTTCATTTCTATCGTACCGGCTTTTAAAAATAAACTAAAATTTGAATTTAAAAAAAAACATAAATCTACTGTAATGAACTACCTTGTAGTGCCAAATAATAGCCAAATCTGCGAAACAGAGATAATCTCATATCGTCGAGTAGATTTGGTGTAATGTTGGCACAAAGTTGGATAATTTTCTCTCTTAATTCATTAAGATTTTTATCTATCTCAAATTCGTGTCGATAAGCGGATTCTTTCAGATATCCCCAAAGAAAAAATCGTTTGGAGATTAATATTTAGGAGGTGATTCTGCATGAAAAAATAATGACAGTTTGCTATATAAACGTATGTCCGCAAATACTTCGTTTCAGAGATAGGGGTTTAAAAGTTTTTCTTAAAAACTGACGATTTATTTACTGTTCTGAAACCGGCAAATAAAATTTGGTGGGCTTTAAGAGGTAGTTATTGCACATTTTTTGACATGCAATTAAGAATTTTATGTTTATCATTGGCGCGCATACGGGTAATGATCCTAATTTTTTTAAAGAAAAAAATGGTACGCCACTGAGATATTTTAAATTAAAAATCATGTTTGAATTCCTCGGTAAACTTGTGACAAAAAATCGCTCTTGCCTTTTTTTCGTATAGGACGCCGTTTTTATGCAAAAAAATAAAACATCTTTTCTTCTTTAACCCATCAAGAACTAAATCTAATCATTGTATAGATGTCTTTATACAACGATCTAATACAATAACATTAAACCAGAAACCGTATCTCTAAAACGAAGTATTTGCGGACATATGTTTATATAGCAAACTGTCATTATTTTTTCATGTATAATCACCCCCTGAAGTTTGTCGCACTTATTTACTAACACCCTGTATGTTAGTAAGAGTAACTGTAATAGCAAAAATATTTAATTGTGACGAAAAAAAAAATGTTAAGTAGAATACCTTATAATACATTTCATAATATGTAATATTATATTATAGAGATAAAAAATAAACTTTTAAATAGAATATTTGTGATGGGAATTTTTAAAGAAATATTTTTTATTAAAAATGTCTTGTTTGTAAAAATATGCTTTATTATAGAAAAAAAGCCATTCAATATCTACTGTAATTTAAGAAGTAATGTACAAGGCCAACGTAATTTACCTTCAAAAGTTTTCTTATTCATTATTGCTTAGAACTAAAGTTGTATTTAATTTTGTATTATCTTGAGATCTATGTCACAAGAAACATTTTTAAATTTAGTGGAAGATATTTCAATCGAAGATATTTCTCCATCGAGTAATTACGAGTTCCAGGAGCAGCCTACTCCTAGCATTCTTTTCTTGTACGACTGCACTCTTAAAGGGGCTTTTAAAAATTCTGTTTTAACCATGGAAATTAGATAATTACTTAGGGATATTCTGTTCTGACATTTTTTCGACTAGGTTAAATTGTACCCAACTTTTACCATGTACGGTTCTCCGTCAAACAAAAACACCAAGAACTTAACTGGATTTGGTAAAAAACTGATTGAGACTGTTAAATAAATCGGGGAATGTCACATTGTAATTTTTTCCAAAGTTTTTAGAGCGATTACATATAATTTTTCTGATTTAACTTGAAAGCTCCAATCATAAAATTTACGATATATAGGGTGTTTCTAAATTCATGAGAAAAAAATCAGAAGGTGATTGCCCGCATGTAATCATGATGTATCTTTCCTATAACAAATTTTCCTTAGCCCACACCGTTCCGAGATATCACTTCTAAAAGGTGGTGAGTAAAATTAATTTTGGCTGGGGGCGGCCATTTCCAACATTAATTATGAATCGTATTTTATTCATGCATTTTCCATCTTTTCTGTTTTCTACTCTCAATACATAGTTTATTATTTGATAAAGAATAAATATCATGATATTGTATTTTATTTTTTTCGCCGATTCTATTGGTTCTAGGAAAAAACCTATGATTAAGAAATGTTTTTAAATAAACAGGGATTTTAAGTAATATTTTTATTTTACAAAACTAAATCTCGAAAAAAAGATTTAATATTAAATAAGGTAAGGGATGCTAATTAATTTCATCCCCTTATAGTGTAACAGGAATGTTAAAAAAAATATCGGCGGTTAGTCCTTTGCGAGTGCACGGAAATTACAAATTTTCACATTTCTACCTATACTTAATTTTAAGAAAAACAATTAAAACTTTATTTTACTCACCATCTTTTAGGGGTGATATCTCGGAAGGGGGTGGATTGAGGAAATTTTGTTATAGGAAAGATCCATTATAATTTCATACGGACAATCAACTCCTTTTGTCTCCGCTTCTGTTCAAAGTTTACTCGGAAGCCATTTTCGGAGAGCATCTGTGATTTTGTTAATAATAATATAAATGCTATCTAAGATGTAAGTTTTGCAGCTTTGTTAAGGGAATATTAGCTGCAACAAGAGCTTTGCACAAGTACTATTCAATTTCATTCTTGTCACTTTTTGTTTTGTCGTCTTTAAAATGACCCATTTATTGAACTGGTTGTGATTTAATTTTTTGCAATTTCGCTGTATGCAATGATGTTAACACGTGTTGAACCAATTTGATCTTCTTTTCGCAAACAACTATTTTGGCACGAGCTTTGCAAAACACTTAATCACCATTGAACTACAACATCAAACAATAATATGACTTCACTTGTAGAATATCTACAAAACTCTATTCATGGACTGAATTAAAATTACACTCTATCATCTAAAATATTTTATAATCGTTAGGTAGATTATTTTGAAGAAATTACTGGGAATGAAAAAAAAAACGATTTATTGCATTGTAAGTAGTTTATCTATACCCATACCGTTAATTATTATACCTAAGTTGGTAAATAACCAATCCCTTAATAAATGCTAAGTTTGTATATTTTGTTAAAATTCTGTCAAATATGCATTTTTTTATTTATTTATCGTATGGCACATGACAGCAATTACATAGTGTACATATAGGACAATCACAAATTAAAAAAAAATTAGTATAGTCCAATAAAAATAGCAATCTAAGATATACATAGAATATACAAAACACTTAAAGGTTGATGTCGAGACAGTGAATCCAGTTCAGCGCCGAAGGTGTAACAAACTCATCCCCTGAAAGCTCGCAATTCACAGTCTCTTATAACGTGGTCCATGGTTTGTCTGGGTTCGCCGCAGTCACACGACGGAGATTGCACATAAGTCAAATATGCAAAAAATGCATTTACGAGCTCTGACTCAGTAAAGTTAGTCCAATTATCAAAACTACGTTTTTAAAGAGATTTACCATATTAACGAAAAACTTAATCAAAACCACAATATATTTATTCAATTTTAGCTCGAAATACTATATTTTTGTAACAGAGAAAAAATATATTACGAATTCAAAAAAAAATCAATCAATAGAGAATCAACCAAACCAAATGACAGCAAATTACCACTGCGTTACATCGCCTTTTCGACTGATAACTTGCTTCGATTCGTCTTGACATTGAGTCATTTGGTGTAAAACCGTTTCAAATTTCTTGGAGAGGGGTTCGCAATTCTGAAATGGTTGCCACAACAAAGTTTTAATCGGCTACAGATCTGGACTACTAGACGTCTAAATTTAAACTGAAATATTGTGTTCCAACATCCAATCTATGACTTTTTTAGCCGTATGACAAGCGGCGCTATCTTGTTGGAAGATACAATCGATATTATTTACACGCATTTGTTTTAAGTTGTTTTGAAGCACATCAATGAACAGTATGAAATTGGGTAAAGCTGCTGGGTATGACAGGATAACAGTTGAAATACTGAAGGTTCGCAGCTGGACTGTACGAACTACCGAGGTATTAGTTTACTCAGCATAGTCGGCAAACTGTATGCAAAGATATTTATTAAAAGAGTAACGAATGAAACTGAGAAGGAGGTGTATGGATCAGATCTTTTCATTACGAGGTATAGTTGAAAAATTGTTGGATAGAAGTCAGAAGGTTTCTTGCGCTTTTATAGACTTGGAAAAGGCCTATGACAGAGTGGTGAGGAGTGAATTGTGATCGACTCCTACTACCACCAACGCATCTTCGAATCTGACTTCATCAGCAGCTCTGTGACAAATTGCTGCTGACCATTTTTTCCCGTTGCCTGATTCCATAATATTTTCAATTCATTGTAATTAGCATTAAAATCGGACTGATATCTCGATTTATTAACACTTTCAGCCTTTTTAAATGTATGTTCTTATTTCGTCAGAAACAGCTTTACCAGAAGCCATTTTTATATATTAACAACAACACCAATGTACCAACATTAATTAAAACGTCAAACTCTGCTTCTGACAACGTCAAATCTTTATCATTTGCTTTATATTCCGCTCTCTAATTATTACTGTATTAATTGGATTTTATGGTCATTAATATTGTTTAAATACTTTATTTTCTAATTATCTGTGTACTAGATTTTACATCTAGTTAATTACTTACTAATTACTTAACGTGGCCAAACAACACTTAAAGCGTTTTAGCCTCCTCGACCACCGCCCTCCATCTAGTCCTATCTCTTGCTATTTCTTTCCAATTTCGTATTCCCATTCTATTGGCTTTTCTTTCTATATTATCTTTCCACCTTTGTCTAGGTCGTCCTGGTGGCCTTCTTGCATTTGGTCTGCCTCTATAAACGTTCCCAATATCCCTATTCTCCGCTCTGACTACGTGACCTGCCCATGCGAGCCTTCTGGATCTTATTGTACTAGTGATACATGGCTGTTTAGTCATTTCCCTTATTTCACCACATGTGCGTTTCCTCCACTGGGTTTTTACTGGATCTTTTACGGGTCCACATATATTTTCCTTAAGTTAATTCCTCTAGTTAATTTAACAATAAATCTTAACTCGAAAGTATTTATCTGTTACACAAATAAGCTTTTATTTTGTTTAACAATGAAATTTTTATTCATAAATAATAAAAGGAGGTTAACCATCTCTATAAAATATTGCTAATTATTTGTTAATTGCGTAATTTATAATCACGCAGTGTTTTCATATTTGAATGTTGAATATTTATTGACGCATGATTAAAAAATTTGATTCGTAACTGGGCGAACCACTGTCCGATCTTATGATTAACATTAAAGTTTGGATGCATAAAAAAATACGCAAATATTTACTTATATTAGAAGGCTGACATTGGAGGAAAGGTACTTAGCGATGTTATAGCAACAGAAAATTTTGATTCGGTTAGTATAATCGTAAAATTTTCGATAATTAATGTCATTAATTACGGACAAGACTTTTCATGTGTACTTAATTTTAAATACTGATTCATCAGCGTGTCCATGCGATAAAAAATAATCCTAAAAACCAAACTAATACATTTTTTATCTCAAAAGGTTAGTTGGGATTTAGACCGGTATATTTTAAAGAAAAACAATTTGTTTTTATGCCGACGTTTAGAATTTTATTAAATTCTTCGTCAGAGCTCAAAAAGTATTTTTTGCATGTAAAAACTTGAAATTCTTAATACACATTTAGAAATAATAACATAAAACGTAATATAATGAGTTTCAAGTTTATACTCTCACTGTAGTGTATGAACTTCTGACGAATATAGTTTTTTCTTCAAAATATATCGATCCAAATTCAACTAACTTCCTAGTTAACTATTATTGGATCACCAAACCTAAAAGATTTATTTTTCATTAGTATATCCGCAGATATTTTTTTTATAATGTGATATAATGTAAATTTGATTTTTGTTAATCAATATTAAACGATACATTAACTAGTTTTAAAGATACCTAAAAAATTATTCCGTTTGAGTTTTGAGATATTAGTAACTGAAACCCTGATGATTCGTAACCCTTCGATAATTTACTCTGTCTAAACAAACTTTTGTTGCTTGTTTTGTTTGCATGATCCTTAATGTTTTGCTTGCCAAGCACTATTTCTATCTTATCCGGATAAAGTGATGTATAGAAAATATTTATTTTAAAAACACCTTAGCAAATTGTCTAGTTTGATCAAAATATATATCACTTTAACTTGATATCAAAACTTTTATTATTGTAGATAATTCTAGCTTTTATGATTATATTTAAAATGTATGTCTTCGGAATAAAAGTAAATGAATATTTGAAACTTAAAATTTTTAAAAATATTTCGTCAAAACATCAGATTGCATACATTTTTTGTGGAAGGTAAAGACGTTATACTTTTTTATGTAACAATGATACATTCAGTATGTAATAATTATTATTTCTTCGATATTAATTCAAAAATAACAATTGGTGTCAAGGTTTTTCTTTCGACTATAGGAGCGAGATATTCGTGGAAGTTTTATATTAAAGGAGACAACAAAGAGCGTAAAATTGAGTATGTTATGTTACTACTCTCCATTGAGGAATAGTAGTCAATATTAAAAATGATTAAAATAACAAAAAAACTGTTACAGTTTTGTGTATAAAGTTTGCTGTTATATGCGTAAACTATATAATTAAATATTAACTGTTGATAATAAGTGTAGATCATTGAAAAAATTTAAGTAAGTAATAATAAATAATTATTCGAATAAAATATTTCAGTATAAAGCTTTTTTAAAATTTGAGGTTGATTTCTGTCACCACTAGTGTCAATTAAAAAAATACAATTTTCATTAAAAAGAATTATTGTTTGTTATAAAAAATCATTTCAAATAATACCCGACCATTTTTTTCAGAATATAATTTTAAAATTGCTTATTACTAAGGTGCGATGTCAAATGTTACACATCATATGCGACTACTGTAAGGTTCGCTAGTTTTTTTTAATATCCGAAAATATTTGACTAATTTAACTAAAACTAAAATGCTGTTGAGCGCCAACTAAATTTTAATAATAAAATTACTCAAAAGAATGAATCAAATCTCAAACAAATTTAACCGTATCTGTAAATTTTAATACCAAAAGTAACGAGCTTCAATGTTGTTGTCACCTTTTTTTGAAATAAATAAGATGAAGGAATTTAACAACCAGTTTAATAACTAAAAAAAAATGAAAATAAGTCGAAACAATTCGACTACTTTAAAGTACTAAGTATATACAGGGTGTTCCGATATTCGACCGACAATGCTTTACAGGTTATCTCTCCTCGGTCCTATTACCCTCACAAGGGTTTGGTGGCACTATGCTTCTACCATTTTATAGCAATTTTCCACACCTCTCTGTTCTGGGCTAGTTTTGTGGCCTCGTGGAGAGAGAGTCCAGTCAAGCTTGTGGTTCCGTCTATCCATCGGGTTGGAGATCTTCCTCGTGACCTTCGTCCGTCGACTTTGCCTTGAACCACCAGCTTTTCTAAAGCATCCGGTCTTCTGGAGACGTGCCCGAAATACCGCACTTAGTTCCGGTTTATTCTCTTGGACAGCCTGTCCTCGATTTTCAGTTCTTCTAGAATCGATACATTGGTGCGGTGATGCGTCCATGATATTCGGAGCATTCGTTACAGGTTATAGCCCTTGGCAAATAATGAAAATTGAGGTAGGAGCATAGACCCTTCAAATGTTTAGTTAATAAAATACAGCTTGTAAAAGTTGAAAAAAAAATAACGTTCTCGTATATCTCTAAACTGTATGACATGTTTCTTTTAAATTTTCATTTCATCATTTTTCAAGGGTTGTCAGTCGAATATCGGCTGTATATAAAGAGTTACAAATAGCACATAAATCAGAAGAAGAACTTGGACTGTGCATCCAAGCGACCGCAATCCAAGATTTCAACCATCTATATGAAACCATTAACCGGGCTTATCAATCAACCGTGTATCAACAGTAGAGTGCTTGTATTAATAGGGGTTATCTTATCTTCTTAAATTTACAGCTCTCTAGCTGTTATTAATGGTACTGCATTTTCAGTATACAGTGTGGGACAGCCAAATGGAATAAATTCGATAACGAATAAATGAGATACAATGAAATACAACCCCCTGTATATTATTTATTTTTTGGATTCTTCAGAAAATTCTAGACATAATTCATGTACAATGTCCCATACCTATCTTCAACTGTTTCGGAAATATTAAGTGTTTTCAGATGTATTACAAAAATAAACATTAAAAAAAGAAAATTTATTTATTTCACAAATTCGCTACATTACACTCAATACATTGCCGCTATTGGTCTAATGAGAATCCTCACTGGATGAGAGAGGAACATACGCAATATCCTGAAAAAGTTAATGTTTGAGCAGGAATTGTTGGAAATCATATCGTAGGTCTCTTTCTTATTGATGGCAACTTGAATGGAGATAAATATTTAGAACTGCTCCAAAATAATGTCGTGCCAACTTTGACAAACTTATATCCTGATCCAGCAAACTCACAAGTTCCTGCCAATATACTATGGTTTCAGCAAGATGGAGCACTGCCCCATTACCAAATCAATGTCCGGCAGTACCTGAACCAAAATTTTCCAAATCGGTGGATAGGGAGGCGGGGGTAGATAGAATGGCCAGCACGATTTCCTGATCTGACGCCATTAGACTTCTTTTTGTGGGGATATGTCAAAAGATTAGTATACAAAACTATACCACTCAACTTACATGACTTAAAAAGACGAATCACGTTTGCGATTAGATCAGCCACGCCTGAGATGTTGAGTAACGTTAGAAGACATTTCTATACCAGATTAGCATGTTGCCAAGACGTTCGCGGTGAATATTTTGAACATATCTTACATTGAAATTATTGTTTTTTTGTTTTTTTTTTACATTATTTGTGAAATAAAATAATTTTTTTTTATTCTTAATTTTTGTAATACATCTGAAAACACTGTCTAGAATTTTCTGCAGAATCCAAAAAATAAATAATATACAGGGGGTTGTATTTAAAATAAGAAAGTTGGTATTGGCCACTGTCACATGATGCCTAGATAATTATTTTTTTTTGAAAAAAATGCGCATCTAAAAATACAAATCGACGTGTCCAAGCGTTTTTCCCAACACGCTCTCATTTATTCGTTATCGAATTTATTCCATTTGGCTGTTTCACACTGTATGTATTCCGTTATTCAATTATTCGTGTCCCGCTATTAGTTATTTCGTTATTCCTTGTTCATTATTCATTGTTAAAAATTATATTTCCAGTTTAACTACAAACCTGTGGATCAGATCTTTGCTAGTCAAGGGTACTCTTTCCAGGACTTTTGTTCCGAAGAGGTACCTTTGGCCTAGCAATTGCTTCTCAATCGAAGATGATGTGGGTTGCTGTTTCTTCGTGCTCTCCACAATTTCTGCAGGTTCCATTAGGGTGCAGTTTTTTTCTGGTTGAACAGTGACCCGTTAAGGATCCTGTTACCAGTCGGACCTTGTCCTTGCTGAGCGTTATCAGGTCTTTTGTCAGGCAGTGGTTCAGAGAAGCTATCATTAGCTTGCTGTGCCAGGCCACTGTCCTCTCTCGCCATTTCCGCCTTCCTTCCTTCTAGGTCCACAGTTTAACTTTACTGCGGGGAGTAGCGTCAAATGAAATTAACTTTGAATGGGATAAAAAGATCATCGAAAAAAATACAGTTGATGTAAAGTACTCCATTTGTATTTTGGTAACTGGGCAAAAACTCATATACAAAATTTGAGTTACCTTGTCCCTTGTTGAAGAAGCTTTTTAATTTAATCTATTTTGGAAGACCCGAACTAATTATTGACTCTAGCTGTGTATACCAAAAATAAAAGTATGAAAATATACAATAAAAAGTTTGTTTTGCATGTATATTTCATGAAACCCATTTAATCACCTCAGTACTTTTGCCCTTTTTATTATTTTTACCTCTTTGTGAATTTTTAAACAAAATGATTTGCTTTTATAAAATTAAAAAAAATTGTATAAATATTTTTAATGCAAATAAACAATTGCTTGATTATAATATTAATGTTATTTCTTTTGGTTTTATTTTAAAAAAGTATAACGTCTTTATTTTTATTATTTCTTAAAATGGGATATAAAAATCATTAATAAAAATGGAAAAATGGATTAGTATACAATGTGTCCCAAATAAATATAAAAATGGATATAATAATAAAATAAAAATTATTATAATGCAACCAATTTTTTTAAGTGTTTCATAAATTTTCATATAAATAATTATAAGAAATTTTGTAAATATTTTATAATTGGTTCATATAAAATGTCATATTTTCTTAAAAATATGCTCTTTTAAATTAAATGATATATTTTCGCGGTTTTGAAATGTGTATCAACTAATAACAGTTATTCTTAGCATCCAAACACAACTAATAGCAAATAATGTAAGTAGAGGACATAAGATTCTTTTTTTATTGATTAGAATGATAATTTGGTCTTTATTTCTTTGCCATAAGTATTTAAAATTGGATTTACAAAAGAATTATATACGTACAGTGTGGAACAGCCAAATGGAATAAACTCATTATTTTATTGCATATTTATAAAAAAATTCCGGCATAAGTCAATTTTGGATTTTGAAATCACATCCTGCAATAAAAAAAAATCATCCTTACATAGAACCCCATTCAAGTGACAGCCATAACCTACAAATTTTTTTAGTATGGGATTGTGATAAATCATTTTAAAGGTCTCTTCATTGTCCATTCAAAAACGTTAATGTTTTAAAATTAGCATAAAACAATTAATTGATTCACGAAATTCGGCTTCCTATTGCCGTTTGCGTGTTTATATAATTTTTGAAATTTTATATTTTTATTTTACTCGTCATATAAGAACAAAAATAAAAATGAGTTTAAATCACTTTCTTCTTCTTCTTGCTGTAGGACATGGTCCTGTTTGATTTGTCATCCTAGCTCCTGTGATGTGGACGTCCAGCTGTCGTGCCATCTTTTCGGTGGTCTTGCTGGTGGTCTCTTTGTTTTGGGTTTCTGTCTTTTTGCCCATTTTTCTATCCTTCCTGTGTCCATTATATCGACATGGTCTCTCCATCCTCGACGTCGTGCTCGTGTCCTGAACTCCCGTTTCTCTCAGTGTGTCCTCATTCCTTATTCTATCTCTGAGTGAGATTCCACTTATAGTTCTCAGCACCTTCATTTCTGTTGTTCTCATTCATATTTTCGTATGTGATGTCTTTGTTGGCTTGTGTCTTTACTTCCTCTGTGGTATATCTGCTTTGCGATACATGTATTCCGAGGTAGTTGAAATTCATTACTTGGTTTATTATGTGTTCGCTAACCATTAGTTAACACCTGATGGGGCTCTTGGCTAGCACCATTGATTGTGTTTTCTTGTGGGATATCATCATGTTTAGTTTCTGCGCTTATGTATTAAATCTAAAGAGTAGACGTTGGAGGTCGTCTTCACTTTCTGCCATAAGAACTGCATCATCCGAATAGCAAAGGATCCCCAAAGATCGGTTGCCCATTTTACAGCCAATCTTGGTTTATTTTACGCCTTCTATTAATTATCTCATCCATGATCATATTAAAGAGGATCGGTCTTAGGCTGTCTCCCTGTCTGATCCCTAAATACGTACATATCTCTTCGGTCAGTCTATGCTCCGTTCTTATCCGTGTTCTATTACGACTGTTGAGTTTTCTGATTCTTTGTATGTACTTTATAATGATGTTCTTCTGCCTCATAATCACTTTCATTAATGTGTAATGCGAGTATCTCATGTTGCAATTGGTTGAGAAAATGTGTTTATAGAAGAGTCTCCCCTTGATTTGTAACGATTTTTTTGAATGCATTACATATTTCCAAAATTTAAACACTTGCTAAAGTAAAAAAAATAATTTACAGTTCTTTTTGATTTTTTTTCGAAATTAACTATAGAAACACATATGAGGGCAAATTTTAATTTTCCTCGTCAGTTGGAATATTAGTCCGTGGTAAAAAACCGTACATGTAACAAGCAAGACTATTGTTTCTAAAACTTATATTTCTCACAACACGGCACTGTGCGTTCCCCAACAATTTTTCATTTTTTTAGACCATAAAAGCATCGAATTATTCATTGATCTTTCATACGATTCCGATGTAAGCCTCAATGATTTTTTTTCCTAGATCATAAAGACATTTTGGCTGGTGGTTTTGATAGCCATACCAAAAGAAGAATCAATAACGACGAAAAAGCTAATTTAATAAATAAAAAAATTCATCAATACTACTAGAAAATATTTCAAAGACGATTGTCCTTGTGTGAAAATAAAATAAAAATAAAATACTTATTATGTTGGTGATTTTTTACGAAAATTACGATTAGTGGATTAGCTTAAACACTATTTATTATTTGCTTTAGTAATCTGTAGAAGGCTAACAGAATAATTTCTAATAATAATAGCTATTAGCAAATAGATGATAAATAAAAATATGATGACACATTTTATACTAATGCAATGATTCGTAGTAAACTAACGGTTGCATGGTATAACACCGTATATTTATAAGCATGCTTTTTATTCAGACTCTCGATTAAAAATAATAAATAAAAATAAATGAAAAATAATCGAACGAAAACTATTTTTATGATTTTGGACATTATCTCGCGTACATTGTATTATCCCTCATTTTGTGAAGTGTGAAGCTGAAAAGGGGACGTTTAAGTATTACGTAACGCAATTTTTGAAGATATTTGACCCTCCCTTTCCACTATGTAACGCGACGTAACATTTTTCTGCACTTTCCCCTCCCCACCCCCGTTACGTAACACCTAAGTGACCATTTTTACCCAAAATTACCAATTTAAATAAAATAATGTTACGTAATGCGTTGTTCGAACTCTCCTTCCGCCTCTGTAACGCATCGTAACGTTTTACGAGACCCCCCTCCCCCCAAATTGCGTTACGTAATACTTGAACGCCACCAAACACCCCGAGCGCAACTATATCTGTACAACATTGCTAGCTTCGCATTTACTTAAAAATCTAATGGAACTGGCGAGTAACACAGCTTGCAACGTTGGTCAATAAGACAAGTTGCACTGTCGAAGGAGTTGCTATACGTTAATCGATACGTCTTCTACTGGACATTTAGGTAATCCAACTATGGGCCATTTATCATCATCATCCAGTCACATTTGTCCATTGTTGAACATAGGCCTCCTCTAAGCATTTCCATGTCTTCCGATCCTGAGCTGCAGCAATCCAGTTGGTTTATATCATCTGTTCAGCGTGTCGGTGGTCTTCCTTTGCTTCTTTTGTCGGCTCTAGGTCTCCATTCCAGAATCCTCTTTGTCCATCTTCCGTCCTTCAACCTTGCAATTTGTCCTGTCCATCGCCATTTTGCCCTACTAATGTGCTCAATAGTATCATCCACTTTAGTCGTTCCTCGCAGATCCTCGTTTTTTCACCCTGTCCCTTAATGTCAGTTGCGAAGGTTATGCTCAAACAAATAAACAGAGCCGTTTCAACCAATTTTTGTAGCAATATAATGTTATACCGGAAAATGTACAACGCACTTACTAATAGTTCTTGCACTTTAAATGTTGCGCTCGGTGCACTTCCATCTTTAAAAAGTACAGTTCATTTTACAAATATTCTTATGTCACGTTAGCATTGCGTATTATCTCAAAATTAATAATTTTTCACTACAAGCTAAATACAGACAGTATCAAGAATCATTAGACATTATAATGTATTTGATGCGAAAGTTGACATCGGCAACCTTGCAAATCTGTTTACCCCTGATCGCCTTGCGTCAAAACAACAGAGTGGGGGACATAGAACAATAGACGATAAGCAACAAGCAGCGACGATATTTTTTCAGTCCAACAATGTTGCCGGTTGAAGTATTTGCTCTTAATTAATGAAACAGCCTGACATGATTACTTGTTACAATGCATAAAAATAGACAATAACATTTACTTTTCTCTAAAATAAATAAACGTTGGAATAATCTGCATTGTACTAGTGAATTTTATTTAAATACAATGTGGTTTTATCTAAAATTTCTGTTGTTAATGATTACAAAATCAGATGAAATTACTGAAAGTTAGCAATATTGGTTAAACCATTCCTATCCGCTATGGTATGGGATGTACGAAGGTGGAACTCGATACCTCCCCTTTACTATATGCAAAATTCCGCTACAACGTTGCCAAAGTTACATATTCATGTCTAATCATTCGTGACTCTGTCTGTATAAACACAAAATTACCTACAAAATTAATTATCCCATAAGAAATGTGAAGCTATGATCTGAAATTTAATAGCATATAAATTTAACGTAACTAATAAATTTTAAATTAAAAAAAAAAAATAGAACAATGTCCTTCAATCTCATAAATATTGTAAATAGATACAAATAGCCACCTAAAACATTAGTTATTAAGGTAATGCTTCTTTAGATTATAGTATCTATTTGTTGTCTTATTGTTGTTATTTACCTCTTATTTTTTTAAATGTACATGTAAATGTTATGCCGTTACTGACATTTGAAGTTTATTAATTGACCTAGCAAAATACAAAAACTTTTACAGAAAAGTCAAAATTTTCACTTAAAAAATATTAAATATACAGGCTGTTAGTAAATAAGTGCGACAAACTTTAGTGGTGACTCTGCTTGAAAAAATAATGACAGTTTGCTATATCAACGTATGTCCGCAAACACTTTGTTTCAGAGATACGGGGTGTTATAGTTCATCTTAAAAACTGATGATGTATTTATTGCTCTGAAACCTGTCGAGATATGCAAACGATTTGTGGTGGGTGTTAAAAGGTAGTTATTGCGTATTTTTTGACATACAATTTAAAATTTTATGTTCATCATTGGCGCGCATACGGGTAAAGATCTCAATTTTTTTAAAGAAAAAATGGTACGCCACTAAGACATTTTCAATAAAAAATCATGTTTAAAATCCTCGGTAAATTTGTGACAAAAAATCTTTCTTGTATTTTTATCGCATAGGGCGCCGTTTTTATGCAAAAAAATAAAACATCAACGCGAATTTTTCATATCTTTAATGCATTATCAAGAACTATCTAATACAATAACATTAAACCAGAACCCGTATCCCTGAAAACGAAGCATTTGCGGACATATGTTTATATAGCAAATTGTCATTATTTTTTTATGCAGAATCACCGCCGGAAGTTTGTCGCACTTATTTACTAACATCCTGTTTATCTACAAATATTTACAATTAAACAAATTTATTAAACCTTTGGTAGATTCTCTCACATTTTAAATGAACGCATTCGTTGCTACGCATGATTTTTACCCTGATTAAAAAAAATCAGTTTGTGGACCAGTTATTTTATTTATTTAAATCAGAGAACGAGATATTTGCATATTCCATAACGGTTTGCGTATAAGTATAAGTATTATAAAATGTATTGAACTACTACTAATCCTTCTGTAATTTGGAATTTAACAATTTTAGTAGAAGGTGTGACTTAATTAATAGGTAACAACAAATACAAACATCGGAATGTTAAAGACTCATAATACGAATATTAGTTTTTTAGTCCCCATGTTGTACAGAATAAAATTTTTTGATAACATTGGAAAGCGCGAATTTTGTTTAATTAAATCCTAACACTGGTTTTTGAACAAATTTTTGCATTTGAATTTAAAAGTTACTCCAGTTTTTTAATATCACGTTAATTTTTTAAACTGCAGGATACCCTTTCTTTAATCCAAAAGTCATACAAAATGTTCATACAAAGGAAAATAAAGGACAAAATTAACAAATATACTGTGTAGTTACTGAAAGTCGTCAAATCGCCTTCGTCGCCACCAAGATTTTTCAGAAAGTCACCAAGATGGCTGTGCAGAAAATACACGTTGATGCTCATGTTGCAAACAAGCATTTTGAAGCTCTTTAAGAATTATTGGATAATTTTGGTAAACTTCTTTGTTTGTGTATTTTTAAGATGTTTTTAAATGCCAACTAAGCATTCTTATGGAGTTCTGTCATACGAGCAGCAGAATCTGCAAACCGTCAAACACACCGTTCCTTATCTTTTCAAGAAACAACCTAGGAAATATGCTACTTAACAAAGTCTCTTTCAATCGGTAAATTGCTTAATGAGATCCAGTTTTATATGCAGACGTTGAAAAATACTGACTTAAAAAAAAATCCGAACGCCCAGTAAAAAATTTAAAAACATTTCTTTACAACAGCGTGTGTTGCGCAATTTGTTTGATAATGTATGGGCCCCTTAGGCTGTGGAAAATTTATTTGATTAAAAAACCTGGCTTCCTGCTTACCAAAATGCTTTCTCTTCCGAGTTCACTTTAATAATTGTACGTACGTCACCTAGGCTTAATAAACACAAATCCTTACGAAATATTACTGAATTTTTTTAATAAAACAAAATTTAAAAAGTTCCTGTTTTTTCCGTATTGTTATTATTTCTTATTAGAGTCCGAGAATAAAATGTTTCGTTGCAATAATTGGTCATCTCTTTCTGGATGTTCGTATTTTTTGAAAATCATTACATAATGTTTTTTCTGTTGACAAGTGGCTGATATACAGATTGATTCTTTGAGAGTTCCAATTAGAAGTTTTAGAGAAACTTGACATACCTAAAATCTGAAAATTTGGGGTGTGGGGTTTTCTGATATGCCCAATTGATCTTAAATATTTAGAGCCTCCCACAATTTCCGGTCATACCGGATGTTGACTAAAAATTCTTTTTTTTAAATAACACTTTTATTACGAAACAGTGTCCGATTTGACACCCTATATCTTTATACATAATTAAAGTTTAAACATTTTGTTTGGTACAATTATCGGTACCAATTTAATAAATATGTTTAAGCATGTAGTACTTACGGTATTATCAAACATCAGATTTATAGTCATCATAATCGGAATCATTGTCGTCGCTATCCTTATTCGGATTGTAGGTAAATGATAACAGGATTAACTGCTTCGATGCGGTTTTCACGAACCCACTATTCCTCTATTAAATTTTCACTTTTTGTGACACATTTCAGGAATGGCAGTATTAAGTGCTCGTTGCCAGGTTTCCAAAACAGCCTTATCACTGTAACCATTAGGTTAGGTTAGGTTAGGTTTTATGTGAGTGGGGCGTGGTCGCCCCTCCACCGCGACCGTTAGTAGGTCTATTGTGGCTCACCCCTAGAGGCTACAGTTCACCGTACAATCCAGCCCTTCTTACGAAGTTCATGGTTGTATAGGGTGAGATTTTTTTAAAATCACTGTAACCATTAGATCCAATGTGATTGTCTTAATAAGTTTTTCATATTTCCCAAATATACTCAATATGGGATTAAATTGGCAATGATAATACGGAAGTTTTAGCACACGATGTCCATAACTGAGTATAATTTGATCAACTTTGTAATTTTTTTCCCTTTCGTGCCTTTTAGCTTGATTCCGGCTTGAAGCAATACTGTGAAAATGAAATATTTTCGTTCGTTAACCATTCTTTTATTTTCTGTACCGACCAGGAGTTTGTTGATTGCTTATTTAAAATTTTCGAATGGTACTGAGCATTATGTAATACAATTACAGATGGTTCATGTAACGATGGTAATAGTTTCTCTTTTAACCATTTTACAAACATCTTTATATCCATATTGTCATGATAATCGGCCGATTTTGATTTTGACGAAAATAAAAGATCCGCCTCATCCACAAAACCATGCTCTCCACCTGCATGCAGAATAATGTGTCTTTTTCCTTCACCGTCGGTGTGTTTTATAGATTTTATGTTATCGTCCTGCCAAATTCTTTTTGTTCCACCTTTAGGAAAAATTCCAGTTTCGTTCAGATAAACAAAAGAAGAGAAACCTTGTTTACAGTGATTATAATTTTTTAAAAAATTGGTACTATACAATTT
Organism: Agelastica alni; assembly: GCA_950111635.1. NCBI lineage: Eukaryota > Metazoa > Arthropoda > Insecta > Coleoptera > Chrysomelidae > Agelastica > Agelastica alni. Next base: position 29,669,387 of record OX467712.1, read on the forward strand.
TAATGTCGGTACCCACTACAATGATAACCCAGGATTACTATTTATTTTTTAAAAATCTAACAAAAATGAATTAAGCCAAATTAAAGCTTAATAGCTTAATTAATTAGGGAAATTTGTTTGGATTACTTACCTACCTCTCTTAGTCATTAAAAATAGATGTGGATGCAAAATTAACCGTGCTAACAAAAAACAAGAAGTCCCTTATAAAATAAAATTCGTTACCTACAGAATTTGTTTTAAAATATTAGGGGAATTTACTTTCGTACTTCCTAAATGTACAGTTGAATACTGGTTATTGAGTTTCTAACGATAATCCGAAACCACCGTATATTAGTGAAAAATGCTATACACAATAATAACCAAATAACTAGTGAGCAACAATTAAGGGACCGAATTTTCGTCCGAGTTTCGTCAAAAATTTTTAGTTTTTCAAATCATTCGGTTTTCCTTGTTGAAACGATGTAGAAAATGTATACATAAAGAAGGAGGTCATGTTACTATATCTTGTTTGTTTATAAATTATAATTAAATAATAAAGACGTTTGTGAAAATGTAGTTTAAGCTCAATATTTTTAAAATGTGATTTAAAAGGGTAACTGTATTTTCTAAATTACAATGTTTACAAAAAAAATACTAAGAGACAAAAAAGTTTAGGATTCCAGTGGCGTTTTATATTCTATAAAACGTTACCATAAAAAAAGTTGGGGGTCAAAGGAGCATTGTGACCCCCTTCCGAAAACCCATACAAAATAAGAACAAATAAATGCGACTACTTTGAATTTACGAGTATTATTCATTGTATAGTAGTATCTTATATAATTTTTCATAAATTAATATTTAACCAAGCAACGAATTAAAAAATAGATGCAGATTTTTAAAATAAACACCCTATAACTTTTGTGTGTGCAATTTTGTATATAGGTAAGTAAGGTAAGGTAAGTAAGGATATGTGGTGTAATTTATGACCAATATTTTTGGGACACCCTGTATAGGGTGTACTATTTAAAATAAGGAAGTTTCAGTCAACTTCCTGTGTAACCGGAAATTGTAGGAGGCTCTAAATATTTTAGATCAATTGAGCATATCTGAAACCCCATACACCAAATTTTCAGATTTTTAGTATGTCAAGTTCCTGTAAAACGTCTAATTAGAACTCCCAAAGAATCACCCTGCATAATGTTGTTTGCACTCTGCTGTTTCCAAACAAAGTGGTTCTTGGTACATCCGCCTGGGTCACACTAAGATACGCTGTAGAGAAAAAACTTGACGTGATAGATGAAAACTTTATAAATTGAACTCAGCAGAAATTATGTTAATAAATTGTTCCTCAGTGTGATATTATTATTAACCTTTTACAAATAATTTCAATAACAAACACTTTTTTAATTAAACGTGCCAATTTATATTTTGGATTTTTGAAACGAACGCACGTGATATCAAAATTAATTTTATTATATCATCGAAGTATGTTACTGAGGATGGATAATGGCTGCTGCTAAGTTTCCGAAACTATCTACTTTTTTTTTTGCAAAAACTTTACGTATTCGTAACTTTCATGGCAGCTGGATAAGTATATGGGCAAATAATTTTTTATTAAGTCAGTATTATTGAGAGACAACAATGTAAAATATACCGAAATAAATTTGTTATCAAGATTACAGCTCTTATAGAGCGAATTTCATCAGGAAAGGGCAACATAAATATTTCATAATAAAAGAAAGTATTTTGAAGAAAGAATGCTTGTTTATACATCTTGAGGATGAGTATTTAAAAAGCTGCAATGTTATTTTACAAAGTCAAACAACTTCATCAAATGATACAGGAAAAAAAACACAAACTTATGAATTGTGACGTTGGGTACTTGGCACCGAGCATCAAGAACGGATCAAAAGACTTCACAATATATCCAAACTAATGTTTATCGTGTTTTACAACACATCGAAACATGCAATATTCTTCAATACGTAACTAGTAAGCACTTATACAAAAAAGGTCATTGGAATCTGGACTGGCATGTTTATCATGTTACTCTTGACACAGTGAGTAAAAAGAAGGGCTTTGAAAATTAATCCTTCGAATATTTGCAGCAGCATTTATAAATGTTTACCACAAAGTTATTATTGTTAATTTATTGTTAATTGATATAATTATGATTGCGCAAAGCTATGCAAGTGGAATTAATAATAATAAATAAAATATATTATTAAAAACTTGATAGAAGTACAGTACATATCAATCAGCAATTTTGGGACAACGGGCGGTTTAGTACAGTAATTATTCCTGTAATTGTGTTGTTAATGTTAAATAAGGCAACTATATAAACTCCTGCACCAAACTAACGCAACAACATGAAATTATCCAGAAAATTTATTTTTTCTTTTTCTTATGTCCGTTTTTTAAGTTTATCGAGTATTTTGAATAGTAGGCTATGCGTATTTTGTCTCGTTGTTAATGACAGGCTATTAAAACTATTCGTTTAAATCAGAGGTTCCCAAACTTTTCTTCTCGTAGACCACTTTCAAAATTTTTCTGATTTCGGTGGATCCCCTGCTGCTACATTTCTACCTTATTCCCAAAACTTGTCAAAAAATGCAAAGATTAGGTCTAACAATGGAAATTTGCGTAGTGGCTGAGCTCCGACGCTAAACTCGGAGTGATAAAATAAAAAGAAAAATAGTATATTTTCTTGTGTTCTATTTATTAAAATACATATACATATTACAGACTTAATATCGAGTATGCAAGTTTTTACAAGTAACAGTCGCTGACCTTTTTGTGATATTATCTGCCCACATTGATAGGTAAAGCCAAGCCAACATTTTTGTTCCTTGCTATCAAAACCGGATAAATTTTTTTGGACCTCCACTTACAACTTGTGAACCCCCATTTTTTATTCATACCAACGTAGACCACCGTCGAGTCTCTCGTGGACCCATGGGGGTCCACCTGGACCACTTTGGTAATCACGGGTTTAGACTTACAGTTATAAAGAATTATACGTTTTTTGTGGTAGACTGTTTAATTTTTGGCCCTAAAGAATTAGAAAAATAAATCGAGCAACGAATTTAACTGAACAAGAGTGCGGGCGTCGGTTTTATTGGATGAGGGATGTTGTCAAAGTTGTGTTGCCATTTTGTTAGGCAAAAATACAATAAGTCGTTTAGTAAGACGCTTGAATAAGGTAGAAAATGTTTCTAGAAGGCCAGGGCAAAGGGAAAAACGATGCACTAACGACCGAGGTGAACGTTTTATTGGACAATACGCTTTAAGAAACAGGACTGTCACTAGTTTTGTAATCAGAAACGAACTCGAAGCTGTCCGCAATGTCACAATTTTTTCTAAAACATTTCGAAGACGATTAAATGAAGCTGGATTAAAAAGTAGGAGACCAGCCACTGCACCCTTGCTTACCATAAAGAACAGAGTTGCCAGGTTACGTTTTGCTCGAAATCATTAAAATTGGTCTGTGGATAATTGGAAAAAAGTTTTTTTTACAAATTAAACTATCTTTTTATCCAGATTTTCGTGAACAGACCTGGCGAAAACCAGGTGAGAGGTTTGATTCTTGCAATATCACTGCAAGGATTCCATACGGCGGTGGCACTGTTATGTTCTGGGGTTGTATATAATTTGACGCTCTTCTTCTTGTTTGGCTCTACAACTCGTCGTACGTCTTTGCCTTCCATCCTTGGCGGTCTTGTGCCTCTAATTCCCACTGTCTGATGCCTATCTTCGTAAGGTCTGCTGTTACAGCGTCCTTCCGTCGGTTTCTGGGGCGTCCCACTGGTCTTCTGCCAACCGGTCTCTCCCAAAAAGCTGTGTTTATAAGGCGCTGATCGTCGCTCCTTATTACATGTCCTGCCATCTAAGCCTATTAGCCTTTATATGCCTAGTGAGGCTCTCTTTCCCAAATAGTTGTTGGAGCTTAAGATTATGTCGACGTCTCCATTCTTGCGTGTTAGCATCCTTACAGGGACCATAAATGGCTCGCAGGATCTTACGTTCCCATACCAGCAGTTTGTTTATGTCTCTTTGGTTCAGAGTCCACGTCTCGCTTCCATACGTCACCACAGGGCGGATTATGGTTTTGTAAATTCGAATCTTAGTATTCCTGGAGAGAAACTTGGATTTTAATAAGTGTCGAATGTGACACTCGCACAGAATTAGTTCCTGTCCGTACGAGATCAATGAATGCTAAGTACTGTCTTGAGAATATTTTAATAGAACATTTGATGCCTTTTAGTACTTTTTTGGAACCCAATTTTCTGTTTATGCAAGACAACGCTTGACCTCGCATAGCTGGGGAGGTGGTACTTGACTATCTTAATCAAGTTGTTGGGGAGGTACTTTTTTTTTTACTGAAATCAAGTTGGTATACTAGTTGTACAGTGCCCACCAAAAAGCTCGATTCTGAATCCGATCGGGCATTTATGGGATCACTTCAAGAAAAACGTTAAACGTCAAATACCTGCACCTAGAAACCTGAGGGAATTTAAAAATGCAGTTATGGTAGCATGGGAGCAAATTCCTCGAAATTTTGCCCAAAATTTAATTAGAAACATGCCTAGACGCATTAATACTGTGATACGAAGTAGAGGAGGCAACACAAGCTACTTGTTTCGCACATACACCATTAATTTAGCGTGTCCTATTTACACCATAATTAATTTTTTTCGACATTACAATTTTGTTATTAAGTCTTAAGAATAATTTTAATTTCAATCTTACAGAGAAATATTAGAGCTAATTAACTTTTAAAGTATCCTAATATGTTTTTTTTCACTTTTAATGTAACCAATGTCCATAAAAAATTATTAAAATTAATTCATTTTAGCAATTTGTTTGATTTCATCTATGTTGTTGGCTTAATTTTGTTTAGTAGTTTATTGACAACAATCCCTAAAAATTTTTAACGTTTAACTATTAATATTTCCCATTAACTTTCATTTATCTGAGGACACATAAGTAAGTGCCCCAGCCAAGTTGAGCAAAAAAGCGGCACGGCCGTACCATCCAATTCTCGAAGCAGTTCAAGCCATTTTCATCCCCCTCATAACTTCGTTGTGGATAAAACTAGAAGCCCGAATTTTCAGTAACCAAGCAGGCATTGTATAAACACATATATTTCAATTTGAACCAGTAGTTTAAGAATTGTAACTGGTCAAAGTTTCTTAATTTTGTCACTCACTGACTGACCGATCATCAAAACTTTAAGGCACTTCTAGCAGACAAAGAAGCTTCAAATTTAAAATACAATTAGTGTTTAGTAATAAATAACATTGTAATCCAATATAAATATATAGGATTACAAAGTTACATCTGCAGTGAATGAATAAGTGTACCTGTATATTTATAATAAAGGAAGAAAGTAGGACCATCTACAAAAAGAAATAAGATGCCATTAAAAACATAACTTGTAAAAAACACCAAGTCTCAGTTCTTCTACCGTAAAAAGTTGAGAGATCCATGTAATACCAAGTCGGTTAATTTATTCAGTCCCTACTTGAGGGTCCTTCTGTCTTAAGTTATTACGTAATTAGCTGACCTAACAACATCTTATAGTTTTTTTGTTTTAAATAAATAGATTGGTTTGGCTATCGCAAGAAAACACATTGTATCTCACAAGTAATACATATTATATTAAATTAGTTTGTTTTGTGCGATTGCCAAGTCAATCTATTTATTTAAAACAGAAAAGATCTTTAATATTGATATGGTCACTATAAATTGTTGTTAGGTTAGCTAATTACGTAATAACTTAAGACAGAAGGACCCTTCAGTAGGTATTACATGGATCTTACAGCTTTTTACGGTAGAACTGAGTTGTGAGGTTTGGTGTATTTACAAGTTATGTTTTTAATGATATTTAATTTAAATTATTAGAAATTTCATCTAAATTATAATCAAATTCAAACATACAGTTTAATTAGTACAAAACAATAAATCTTCAATAAAAAAGTTGCAACTGTTCGTTGTCCTAATAAAATTTTTAACTAAAATGCATGTATTTTTAATGAAAATCAAATTTTTACTTCGTCTAGTAAAGTATTATATTTATTTAAATATTTTTATAACGCCTTAGCTACATGAAACACATAGAGACAAATTTTGTCCACGATTAAATGATTCCTCCTAAGTATTAAAAATTTACAATTATAGTAGATTGGTAGTGGTTCGTTGGACTAATAAATAATATATAAAAAAATCTGCAATTCTGAGCCGGTAAATTTGTTTGTTTTGTTTTAATTTTTCAATCTCTTGCATACATAATGTATTATGTGCCTTTTTAGATTGCTGTTGTTTATATTTAATTCACTTAATAAATTTTCATCGCATAATCTAATAAAATAAACTCTTGCATTAACACACCTCTCAATGTTGTTGGTTTACTCAGTGCCACCAAAAAGTCTCTCTGTCAAAAATTGGAAATAGAACGAAGCTTTGAATAATATTCGCCGGTGATCGTTTTACCTTTCTTGAGGTAATCGATGTGAATGACACCGCGTACATCCCAAAAAACTGTGGCCATGACCTTGTTGGCTGACAGACTCTGTTTCGCCTTCTTTGGTCTACGTTCACCCCGAGCAACCCACTGTTTCGATTGTTCCTTGGTCTCTGGCGTGTTGTGATGGATCCATGTTTCATCCATAGTAACAAAACGGCGCAAAAATTTGTCCGGATTACGGCTGAACATCGCTAAACACTCTTTTGAAGTGGTCACACGATTGCGCTTATGGTCGAGTGTGAGCAATCGCGGCACCCATCTCGCAGAGAGTTTTTTCATGTCCAAATATTCGTGTAAAATGTGATGTACCCGTTTAGTTGAGATACCTACAGCATGAGCCAACTCACGCACTTTCATTCTCCGATCATCCAATATCATTTCATGAATTTTATCGACGATTTCCGGCGTGATCACTTCTTTTGGGCGACCTGGACGTTCGGCGTCACTAGTGCTGGTACGACCACAACGGAACTCTGTAAACCACTTCTTAACCATTGAAATTGATGGTGCCGAGTCCCCGTAGTATTTATCAAGTCTTTCCTTAGTTTCTGTGATGGATTTTTTACGTAAAAAGTAATGCTTAATCAGCACACGAAATTAACTTTTTTCCATTTTCGTAAAAATTCACGAGGTTGTCTGCTTTGAACGGCTATCAAACACCAACTGCACGACGTAGCTTGCTCAAAATAAGAAAGTTGCCCACTGATAGATTATAGTTGACGGCAGCATTGTTGCATTTGGAGTAACTGCGCGGGAAATTCAAAAAGTCACTGACTTATCAAACTGCCCTGGTACCACCAAAAAAAAATTCATGGCCATAATGCATTTTACATTTTTTGGAAAAAAATTATTTTTATTCAGGATATAAAATATATAAAATTAATATTTAAAATTAATATATAAAATATTTGGAAAAAATCAATATTGAATTCGTGAACTGACCACCAGATTTAAATCCAATGAAGCACCTTTGGGATACTCAAAAAAAAATAAGGCAAAATTTACCCACTTTCGGTAATTTTTAGGAATTGGACAAGCCGTTCTTGATCGATGCACTGATTTTAAGCTATCCCCAGATAGATTGTTCTCGATATTTACAAATAATTGTGTGGCATTATTTGAGGGGTGTATTAATTTTTTAAAAAGAGCATAGTGCTTTTGGTACTTTTTACCTAAAAAGGTATACAATACGGATTAAAACTAGCAAATTTAATGGTCAATGTTTATGCAAATGCAAGTAATGAATTAATAAATAACTCATATTATTTTATATATTTTCCATACATCATACCTTAGTCCAACAATTTTATTATTGCTCTTTAGCACATTTATTACTTAATCAAATAACAATTAATATCGGTAATTTTTTAATTTTAATTCTACCTAACATTTTGCTTTGCATATAGCACAAGTTTTTTCTAGTCAGCTAACTATTGATATGTCGATAAATGTGTGAGTTTGTGTATGCACAATGGGAATCTGTATGCATGTGTGTGAGTGTAAGAAAGAGCGTACCTATTATTCACCACAGTTTTGACGTATGACGATGGGCAAGAAGGCGAGGACGAGGAGAACAGTTTACCGCCACATCTCGGAGGATATGGAGGAAGCAAATTGCCGCCTGGTATATTACCACACGGGCTGCCCCAAGTCAAGGAAATTCAACCTGCTGTTACTGCTTTAGAACAAGAACAAAAAAAAGAAGAAATCAAAGAAGGTACAGTTTTTTTTTATATTTCTGACTATCTAGTAATCTAATTATTAATTAAGTTTATGAATACTTTTTATTTACAACAGGTGGATTTCAAATAAACTGCTACTCTAAAGTTAAGGGAGTTCATAAATTCGGAGATTGTGTTTTAACAAATTACGATTTTTGGTCACCGAGTGTTTATATGTTATAAATTAAATGTTGTTTCTTTTATGTAAGCTTTGGTTTGCCCTTTTGCGCAATACGTTTGAAGTTTTAAACAACAGAAACAACAATTTGAGGTCGTCTACCATTTTAGTTTTATAAAAAATTAACGTTTATACGTTATTAACGAGTATGCTTTACTCTAATATTAATTATAGCCAAACAACGCCTCTGCATACTTTCAATAAGGTCGTTGAAATAGGCTTGATTGATTTGTCTCCAAAGTTGGGGTGAAAGCTGTCCAAGTTCTTGGAGTGACTGTGAGGGTGGTTGATGGGAATTCAAGGCTCTATGTAGCATGCTCGATTGGAATGAGGTCGGGCGATAGAGGGGGCAGTGCCAAATGCGGGATGCTATGAAAGTCCAAAGCGTCTTCGACTACTCTTGCACGATGCCGTCGAGCATTATCGTCTAAAAAGAGGAAAGTTGGTCCAATAACTGCATGAAACAAACGTATAACTTTGTTAATAACTTGTTATATGTAAATCTGATCAGTCACGTTCGCATCAAGCACTAACAATTCTGTAAGCCCAATAAAACAAATGCCTCCCCAAACAGCTACTGTACAACCTCTAAACGGATGAACTTCCTGCACTGCTCTTAGATTTTTTGTCACTAGAGGAAGAGCCATACACGAATACGCCGACTATCAGAAAACCGTCCGTACCTCGACTCATCTGTGAACAATGCGGATTCCATTCTGCATTCCAATTAACAAGTTTATTATCCCATGTCAATCGAGCACGCATATGAATTTGTGTTAATGGAATTCTTCTCAAAAGTCGTTAGTTACTGGTAGAGGCACAATATAAAAAAAATTGTTCTGGCAACCGCATGAATCATACCACATTAATAAGTGCTCAATTTCAGGATGTCTCTCTTTAAGCATCTTCAAAATCGCAGCAAACAACTACCAATTTCATTACTTCCCCTATTTGCAGAGTCTTCAGTCTAGGTATTTTAGTTCAGCGCGATAAAAACATGACCTCAAATGCGAGACATGACACTTAACTTTTGAAGTACTTAGTTGATAAAGGTGTCATGTAACAAAATTGTAACATGACACCTTTATCTATTACGACATGCTACATGTTCGTATCACTTAACACCTTTATTCATAAAATAAATCTTTAAATGTACAACAAATTGTATATAGGGTTTAATGAAAGATATGTAAATCTATACCAGGGAAATTCAAAAAATTAAAAAAGTCGATTTTAGAAAAAATGTGACATTGCACCTTTATCCACTTATGTCTTTATTTCATTTTTTTTTTGTTTTTGTCCCACAAAAAACGTCATAATTTGATTTTTGGCAAGTACATACATACTTACATACATTTAGACAAGCCTTTTTTCCGTAGGGGTGAGCACAGACCAGTCTTTTTCACTTGCTACGGTTCTTATACACATTTTTCGCTTCTTCTATATTCATCAGTGCTCTCATACGTCAGTTGTTGGTACTCTTGACCTACTCGACCTCTACCGACTTGCCCATTTGTACTCGCCTTATAAATCTGTTTCGTCAATTTTGTTTCATCCATCCCTTCTACGTGTCCAAATCATCTAAGTATTCCTTTATCTATCTTCTTTCACACCACAGCGTTCCCTTATCTCACTATTCTTTACTTTATCCATCAGGATCACTACGGCTATACTTCTCCGACTACTCATCTCCGCAGCATTAATATTGTTTTCATGCTTCTTCTGCCAAACCCAACATTCACTACCATACATAAGTGTAGGAACCAGCACTTTTGTATGCACAGCCAGCCGTGCCTTTTTTTGACACGCGTTCTGGCTGCTCATAAAGTTTTGCCCAAGACTTTGGCTAGTAAAGCAAACCATACCCGTAAATTAATATTTTGTGTTTTTTACAATTTTAAACTTTTTATACTTTTTAAAATTATGCGATGCGTTTTGTGCCAAGTGTAGCATTGATAAAATTTACAAACAAGTAATTCACAGTTATTGTAAATTAATACATGTTGTAGTTAGGGAATTAAGTGAAGAAGAAAAACAAATGATCATCCTATCCGAAGACTTTCAACACTTTATCGATAGGGCAGGAAGAATTATGGAAAGAGCTCTTTGTGAAAGCGTAGATATTTATATGGATTATACTGGTAGCTTAGGAGAGGAAGGACTGTAAGTAATTTAAACTTTTTAACTTGGTGTATAATTACATATTTGAATTTATATACAGTGATGTTTTTAAGGCTCCAAACGAAAAATTGCAGTTATTAATGGTCAGTCCCCAGAACTCCACCAATACTTAATGGAGTGAAACGAGTTTTGTGTTGGCCACCACGCTTTCTTAACATCATCAACCTTCTTTCTGTCTTTCTGGCTTTTAAATAAAGGAACCCTCAAAACCGTTAATATACCAATATTAATATGCAAACCCTTTCCAATATCAATTTGGTTAGCGCATGTCCAAAAACATTTCTCCGCGTCTTTTTATATCTACAAGAATCAACGAACTTTTTTTTATGATTAACATTGCGGCTTTTGAATTACAAATTCCACAAAGGAACCCTCAAAAACGGTTGCACTAATATTAACATGCAAACCCTTTCCAATACCAATTTGGTTGGCGCATGTCCAAAATTATTTCTCTGCACCTTTTTATTTTTACAAAAATCAATGATCTTCTTTCTCTATGAGTAATATAGTGGCTTTCAAATTACAAATTCCACAAAGGAACCTTCAAAGACGTTTTTACAAATATAAACATTCAAACCATTTCAAATACCAAGTCCTCTAATTTGGTTAGCGCCTATCCAAAATCATTTCTCTACCTTTTAATTTTTACAAAAAAATTTGCTCTAACCAATGAATCTTGTCTTGTTTACTTTGATTGTTTACATACGTCTATCACATTTTTTAAAGATGAATTATTATTGTTAGAGACCACTTCTGGTTAGATCAGTCGGAGTAGGATGAAACGTCAAAAAAACACGACTGTTGGCGAATTACCCTGCTTGTCCATAAATAAAGAAGCTCGCGCGTATGTTCTTAAGGGAATATGTTATCATGTTCAAAAATTAAAGGTGTGGTTGGGTGGTAATCCATTCGTTTTAAATCGGCATTCGACATGCGCTTTATTGGGAATAAAGTGGGGACCTCTGACATGTCTCTTTCTTTAATAAATCATCTCTACTTACGTAAACATGTTTTTAATGCACAGAAGATCTGATAGGTCGAAATGCTTGAGAGGCAGCATAGCCTTCACGACCCCCCCCTACAATCTACGTAAACTTTACTCTCTAATAAGGGCGAATGAAGTTGAATTAGTGACAAAGAAAAAAGTAAACTATTTAAAATGAGTTAAAGCATAGTTTATTAAGAATTGTACAAGGTGAATCAACGATTGCATGGAGTACGGTCTTGCCTAGTGAATAAAAGTAGTCTTAAAACTTTATTTGTCATATGATATGGTCACAAACTGAATTTAATAAAATATTTAGAACATGTCTGAATTTTTTTTCATACACAAGATCCTCGTTATCTCAAAAACGACAAGAGCTACGCATCTAGACCAATAATGAAAACGTTTTATGTTCACATGGAGAATCCAAAGAAAAAACAACTTGAGAACAGAGTGTTTTATTTAAAAAAAAATACTTTTCGTTGCTCTTCTTTTTTGGGACACTTTGTGACCATATCATATGGCAAATAAAGTTTTTTGACTATTTGTATCTATTAAGAAATAACTTACTTCAAGCAATAGTCGACAACCTGTAAAGAATTTGGCGAAAGGGTGGCCCTCTTATTTTTTCACTATTAATTATCTCAAAAAATTTTTTAGGGACGAAAAATCTCACCAACGTATTTCTTTCAATCGAAATTTTTTCGACGAACGATGGGCGCGTAACCGAACAGTAACCTCACTCGATTGGTCCCCTCAATTTCCCGAACTACTTTTAGCAGCTTATAATAATAATGAAGAATCTCCGAATGATCCGGACGGTGTGGTTCTTATTTGGAATACTAAATTTAAGAAAACGACACCCGAATACGTTTTTCATTGTCAAAGTGCTGTTTTATCGGCTACGTTCGCCAAATTTCATCCAAATTTAATTTTGGGAGGAACGTACTCTGGACAGATAGTACTATGGGATAATAGGGTTCAAAAAAGGACACCCATACAGAGGACGCCATTGTCTGCGTCTGCACATACAGTAGGTTAAAAATATATATTTATTAACTTAAGTGATATTTAAATTTTAACAAGGAAAAAATTACTTTTTGAGCCCTGTTTAAGAATTTAATAAAATTCGAAACTTTGGCATAAATTAATAGTTTTTTCTTTAGTATACCGATCCAAAGTGCAACTAACCTCTTTACTTAATTATTATTGGATCACCAAATCTATAAAATAGTTATTTATGTACCAAGGGCATAAATAGATGTTTATGCCCTGAGGGCGACGTTTTACAAACCCGAGGGCCTCTGGCCTGAGGGTTGTAAGTTGTAAGTCTGGATGATTTTTCTTTTGTCGCTGTAGAAAGTAAATAATATGAACAAGTTTTCGATATCCTATTGAATTAATAGTAGTTGTAGTAACATTTTTTTAATTAAAATTTATTTTCAGCATCCAGTATACTGCATGAACGTAGTAGGTACACAAAATGCTCATAATTTGATCAGCATTTCAACTGACGGACGACTGTGTTCGTGGTCACTCGATATGCTTGGTCAACCGCAGGAGATTTTGGAACTTCATCGAATGCAATCAAAACCTGTTGCAGTTACGAGTCTAGACTTTCCACATTCCGATGTAAACAATTTTGTGGTAGGTTGTAAAGTGTATATAAATTAATAAAATGAATGTTTCTTTGTTTCCATACCATTCATCCAATTGTGACTAAAATTTAATAAGTTGTTGTGCGCACGCTCACGAAGGTTTCTCGGTTAGTAAAACTTTTTTAAAATAGGTGGTGCACGAGTCGTTTAAAAAAATCAGTTTATTCTAGCTATTGTCTTACAAAAGACTCATGATGAATGAATATGACGTACCTAACCAAAATATGACAATTCGTTTTGTCAAATCTACAATCTACGAAAACAGATTTAATTATTGATTAAAAGTTAATCTACACAAACACTGTTTAATATTACTATTATAAATTTTACTCTATTTCTGGCGAATTTATAATTATCTTCACAAAGCATTATTTTAGATGTCAAATCAATTACATGATACTAAACTAAAACAAGATAAGCTCACTTGCCGTTGCAATTTGTATTGCTGCGGAGCATGACGTCAATTGGAGACTACAGAATCTTCTACCTACGATAATATCTTAGTATTTTGTTGCGTTGCGTTCTTTGTAACTATAATTGTTTGTAAAATCGAATAAAATATAAAATTATAATTTTAATTTGATAAAGAGTATTATTTATTTTAAAAAATGTGATAAATTTGATGTGATATGTAGGTAATATTAATTTTCGTAGTAAAAAACATGTTTCTTATTTAGGTAATATGATGTTTATAAAGTTATAAAAAGTATATTATTTACGGCAGCAAATGTAATAGGTATATAAACAGCGTATAGCCATCACCGGCGCTAGGGTAATTGGGACCTGAAGCAAATAATAAAAGAAAAACTAAATAAAAGTGTTGTATTGTATCAAAACAATTTATTGTAGTATTATAAAAGACACAGAAATAAAAAATTTATTGCAATGAATCAAAATTAAAAAAAAATTATAAAATGAAACATTAAATATCTGCAAAAAACTGTCAACACAAAAAAAAATAAAAATAAAATATATTTTAACAACAACAAATAAAACAAAATATCCATAAAAACTAAACTTAGTTAATTACAGGTTATTGGTATTCTCAGTTTATAATTTAAAATCAGAATTTTAAATTAGGAATTTCGTATTTTATGAAATAATTTTTTTTTTACAAAAAGTTGATTTTTCTTTTAATTCCCCATTGAAACTTCTGATCTTTAAATACATTTTACATCAAAAAAATAATTTAGCCTCTTCACTTAGCTCTACGTGTTGAGCAGCATTAATAAGGTTGCCTAATTAATGTTTTGATAGGTTGATGGTTTCCCCATTATATGTTTTAAATATATGATGGAGTTCATTACATGCTGTTAAAAAATCGTCGTAAGGTTTCTGCAAACCTCCTTCGGACAGATGATTAATCCAAGTCATGAATGCCCAGAAGGTAGCCCAGATTTCCTTTTAATTTAAAAGCAATAAACCTGGCTAAATTTTCTAGGCCGTCCCATCGTAATGCGTAAAATTCACTTTCATCTGTATTTCATCTATATTAGCTTATTCTTCAGGTACATCTAAAGTACCAAACATTGACTGGACAACTATATCAGATTGATCAGTATCATTTTTATATTGAAGATCATTTTCCAGTTGGCCTATGTTTTCTAAAGAAATATTAGGATCATCCCTTGTTGGTACTACATATGCAGACTCTACAACAAATTCATCATTTCGCCCTATTAAATAATTTCTTAATCTATATTTAAATTGTAATGTTGATGGATGATCGTTTAAACCTCCAATAGATCTTATGGAAAAAAATCCTTACAAAGGATCTTGGTTTAAGTGATATGTTAATATATAATTCATTTTAAAATCAGCTTACAGGTCATTAAAAAGTCACTTTAATGATCTGATGCCAATAACAATTCCCTTCTGAAAGGGTAATAAAGTTGTAGAATTAATTTTTCGCATATTTAACATAGTTTTTTCCATAAAATTTAAAATTGTATTCTGCTGAGGTAGGTCGATTCCATAAGCCTTAACTCGACCTCTTGTGCCACGTTCTTGAATTTTTGAATTGAACACATTGAACCAATCATTGACGTCTCCGCGTGACGTAAGTGAAGGGAGAGAGATGGGAGATTTGGTGCGCGTGAGCTTATCTTGTTTTAGTATCATGAATAAATTATGCCACCCAAAACTGTAAACTGTTAAAGGGTTAATGTACTAGTAGGAAGTAACATTGTATTTTATTATTATTTTTAGGTTGGAAGCGAAGAAGGATCCGCGTATTCAGCATGTCGACATGGTGCTAAAGTTGGAATTACAGATACTTATGACGGTCATCAAGGCCCAGTAACCGGAATCAGTGTTAACGGTGTTCAAGGTGGCATCGATTTTTCTCATATGTTTCTAACTTCATCAATAGACTGGACTATCAAATTGTGGAGTTTAAAGGTTTGTATAAAATTTGTCTATTGTGTTTACAGTGATATTGTTTTTCTGAAATGTTTTGTAATTAAATACGATACCAATTTATATTGTTTAGTTCAATTCCATTAAAAATGTCAAATCAATTTTCATTTTTAATATTTTATTTTCAGAATCTGATTTTGTGAAAAATTCGAATCATTTTAATGTCAGTAAAAGGTACAAAAAAATGTCTAAATTTAGCATTAAAACGGTTTGAAATGTGCATAAAAATGATGACAAAAGAATAAAATATCCCAAACAAAATGTTATTTAAACGTTATTGAATTTCATTAAGATTTCAATCATAAAAAGACTATGAAAATGTATAAAGCAGATTTTTAAAGAACAGCTAATTTTACTGCAAGTTAACCTATACTATAGGTACATGTGGGTCGATTATACATCAGAAAACAACTACACTCCTGGCTATATGCCTACGACAAGCATTAAATTACATCTGATATATAATCGTAAAAAGACTATTTCTTATAACATCACAAGGTAGTTAACTTCAAGTGATCTGTTTAAATATGTATTATTATTTTTTATAAAATTAATATAATAAAACAGATGTTTTTGTTGCATAATAGAAATATATCACAGGCCTATGATTTCCGACTAATATAAATAAAAAGAGTGCCATTAATAATGGTCAAGTGATACCTATGGTCAGTTCTCTTATATGGTGTTGAAGCATGGACTTTGTAAATATCTACCATTAATCGCTTAGAACCATTGGAAATGTGGTTATTTAGACGGATGCTCAAAATACTGTGGACGACACTTGTCTCAACTTTCACATCCTATCGATTACTTTCAGTGAATGATACAAATAGACTCAGGCAGGAACAGGTTGACTCCATCAAGAGATCTTGAAGCAATCGTCAAATGGGGAACCAACAATCTTGTTCAGTTCCAACGTCCAGAAAACACAAAGCGCCACGTTTTCCAAAAAAGTGAATTCCTCAAGGGGACTTAATACAGCACGCTCAGTAGTAGTAGTCATGAATAAGAAGCTCCCCAAAAATAGTAGCAACAATTTTTTCTGTCTCTGTTGTTAATGACCATAACGACACCCACACACCTTGCAACCCCAAGACACCCAAGACCTTCAAACTGATAATTATTTGTAAAAAATGCTTTTAGATCGTGGAACTCACTTCTATATGAACTTATTTTTTTAAATCTGTCTAATTGATCACCTAAAAAAACTCACATGTACCATCCTTGAATTCTTTAGAAGAAACAAATATTATTTAATGTTTGCATAAAATTTTATAGTAAGTTAAATTTCGTTGGATGAAAACATAAGTTTGTGAGGGTTAAATTTTAAGAGTGTTATTACTTTGCAGTTAATTTAAAATCTCCAAAATTTTAACTTGTTAATTTGCTTGTAGGATGCTAAACCCATATACTCATTTGAAGATAATGGCGATTATGTTCTTGATGTAAAATGGTCTCCTACCCATCCAGCTTTGTTTGCTGCAGTTGATGGAAGTGGTCGATTAGATTTATGGAATTTAAATCAAGATACGGAAGTGCCTGCAGCTAGTATTAATGTTGAAGGAAATCCCGCGTTAAACAAAGTGTCATGGACACCAAACGGACTGCAAGTTACGGTTGGTGATAATCAAGGCAAAATATGGGTCTATGATGTAGCGGAAGTAAGTAAATTGTTTATTAGGTTATGAAACTTCGGTCCGTTTATTAAAAACAACTGTTCATTTACTACTTGTCCGTTAATCGCAACACAAAATACATCGCTGGATACTAAAATGTATAACCCATACAAATGTTCGCTTAATAAAAACTGTCCCCTTTCGCATCCCGACTAGTGTTAAATACTTTTGCCGCCATCTCTGGAACTGCTCAAAATTTTACCGAACAATCTTGCGGCGGTTACGCATCAAGACGATTAAACAACAGAGCCGTAACAGTACATTTATACACGCGAAATGCCATTACTAAACTAAATCGATTTAATAGAAGAGTTCCTTTTTTTTTAGGTGTTCGCCCATCCTAGACATGATGAATGGAACAAATTCCTCTATACGACACAAGAACTGAGAAACAATCAAGTCGATGAGGAATTAGAAAAATTAAATGTATCTGCACCAAATACATCTTTAGGCAGTATGGGTTCTCTATCGTTAGCACCACTTCGATAAGCAAAACATAAATGCTAGTCTAATTATTTTAATAGTGATATTGCCTATTCATGCATGCAAAAATATAAAGTGGGAGATATGTACAATAGGGTGAAGTGAAAAGTTTAAGCGCTAAATTAAGTCAAAATAAAATGGACGTTTTATAATCCAATAGTTTTAGATTTAATGAGCTGAAAGAAAAATCGAAAAATTGTTTGAACACCATTAAATTTTTTGAAGGTTATGGAAAGTCTTATGGACTTTTAAGCTTACATTGCGCGCAACTAATTAACCGACAACGATGCGAAATTCGATACAAAAACATTGATCTATTCATCCATCCGTTTAATTAGTGGTTATAGTTAAGGCAAATTAATTTTATTTACGATGTTACGGATGTTATGTAACGAATTTTAACTCTTAAACAACTGTTTTTACGCTACACACGAAAATTGCCGGCAGCGAAAAGCAGCGTTGACACCTTTCATATTAAGAATCGAACAATTACATACGTTTGACTGTACTACAGCACGATCAAACCTTTGAACAAAATTCACAACGTTTTTAGAAATGATACTACTATCAATAAATCAACTCTAAATGTGTAATTTCTGTTTGTGACGTTGGCGGTGTTGTACAGTCCATGAGATTTTTCATTAAATTTTATATAGGTTGCTTATTATTTTTTAAATTTGTATTAAGGTTATAGCGTGAACTTAAAATGCTGGTTATGAAATTATGCTAACACTTTAAAAAAGTTAGTATTTTGGTGCAGTAGTGAGTTTAATACAAAGGAAATATAGAATTAAGATCTGCATTGTAAATAATCCCTATCTGTAAATTTTGATTTAATTTTATTGTATTTTAAATAACATCGAATGTTTTTTATTCATTCGCAACATTTAATGTAAAACTAATATTTGGATTAAATCTAAGTAAAAATATATTGAACTTTATAACGCTTACGTGGTTCTCCAGAATTTATACTTATTTTTCAGCATTTTTCATTTCATATAATGTGTACTAATAAATTATTTTAAAATTAATAATTATCACGTTAAAATATTCATCCTTATTGTAGTAGAAGCTGTAAAAACTGTGAGTAACCTAATCGTTTGTATTGTATAAAGACCGTCTAAACACACGAGATTTATTAACAAAAGGTTACATTTTAATTCTACATCAGAATAGTTTTATTATTGAAAGGCACACGTTCAGCGTCCCCACTCCACTTTTAACGGAAGCGAACTTCAACTTCCGAATTGCATTGAATTAGTTACCAATGACGTATCCTAAATATTTTGTAACAGTTACCGAATATGTATCTATCAGAAAATGTGTTTGAATTAAAAATAAAATTATAAAAAGTGCGTGAGTGTCGTGGAACACTTAGTTGGAAGTTCCTTTTGTAGTATAATATGATTGATAAACATATTATATTTTAAATATTTTTTGACAAACTCGTGGACTACACAAATAGACGTCACGTTGCTAAGTATTTCTATGCTACGCGTCACCTATTCTGTACAACAGAACGCGCATGCGCGTTATTTTTGCAACTGCTTTTTCGTGAAAAATATTACACTTTCTTTCGCCTAGCCTCCATCCGCTAAGCCTGTACCGTGCGATAAAGAGCTTCGTTTAAAAAAAAACATAAATATGGTGTTAAAGTTTAGTTACACTACCTGGCTCCATAGATTGTAACAGTTATTGAAATTTGTCCTTCTCGTTAAGTCCATTATCTTCGTGAATCTGAATACTGAAAACTTGATTCAAAGAGTAACTCTTCTAAAAGTCGACTGCCCATCTCCAAACCTATTTGTGCATCGTGTACTTATAAAACTGCTTTTAAAGTCGGCCGTTACTTTTGTATTGTAGTAAACTTATTTACAATTTCTTTAATTATTTGTCGTTGTTTTTAAATGAAACCTTTTCCGATATTTCTGTTGCAGCGAAGCTCGGCGACGATAACTTCCAATTGGAATTTGCAAACCATATTTTGCATCGTTTTTTATCAATGTAATTGTTTTTGCAGAGTAATTCTTTTTACCTTGTAACCTTTTACCAATTTTAAATTTGTATTTTGAAGAAAATAGTAAAACGGCAAAAAAACACCCACATAAACACACTAAAATTTAGACGCGTACTTCTTTGAAATCTTCAAGCAGGTCTTTGGTTTTCGTTGTGTTTTATCTCAAGCGGTGTGCCTTTTAATAATAATTATGTTCTACTATGTAAATAACTCTTTCAAAATACATAATGTATGCCTCTATAATAGTTTTTTACTGATGATACACTAGGAAACATATCCCTACTCTAATGATAAAAACAAGAAAAATAGTTTAAGCAATATAAGATAGAGGTGTTTTGTTCGCTTCAGGATCTACTTTTGTAAATATTGGTAGCTGGTCATTATATACAGTACATCTCCAGTAATCTTTATTTTAGATACAAATTGAACATATTTATTCATTTAGTTAGCATAATATGAATGAATTGCTTTAAAATCTAAACAACTACTAATCACTAGGGCTCCTTTACATGCTACTGGATTTTAAACTTGCTGGTTGCAGGCTGCCTTGAATGGTATGTTGCTTGGAGATTGGTAAAGAGCGCTGCTAGTTTCACCTCACACGATTCTTGTTTGTTTGCTCGATGTTTTGCTAACTTGGCAGTTATATTTAAAATTTATGTATGGATGTAATGGTTTGCAAGTAATAACTCGTCGTAGACGAAAAAATAAATTATAGTTTAAAAAAAAACGCTTTTAGAGTTAATCAAACTAAAAAGTAAAAAATAATTCTTAACATAAGAATAAAATTACTGACGAGAAAATTAATGTCACTGTTCTAAAACCGTGGGGTGCTTTCATTCTGAAACGCAGAGTTAGTTTAAAAATGTCATACAAAGCACCCCACGCTTTTAGAACAGCGGCATTAATTTTCTCGTCAGTAATTTTATTCCTACGTTAAGAATTATTTTTTACTTTTTAGTTTGATTAACTCTAAAAGCGTGTTTTTTAGTTTTTTTACACTATAATTTATTTTTCGATTTTTAGTTTGGTATGTTTTACTCGCCCTCTTGCCATTCATCCCTCGGCAAGTTTCTCACCAGTATATTGGATTGGGTGCATTATAATATGACATTGGAGCAGCGCGCATGCGTAGTTCACGCACTAGTTCTATCTCTTTTACTCTTATGCAAAGGATCCCTGAAGAAATTATGAATCCTGGCGATAATCGGATATTTTGATCGAATTATTGCATTGTCGTCGGTCTTTGCCAAGTGTGCGAAGTTTAAATTAAATCTGATCGCTTAAAGTAGGGCAAAATCGAGGCCAGAGTCAGTTACAAACAAACATACAGGTGAAACTAATATAAGCTAGTTAAAAAATAAGGGAAAATCAAAGCGAACACTTTGGAGTCACGAGTAGTTTAATGAACTTTGGTAACTTTTTAATCTCTTTCAGAAATATTGACTGATGTTATTTTCCTCGATCTTAATATTATGTCTTTTTTTATTAGTCCAGAAGGATCCTGCATCATTCATACACTTCACTAGAATGGAAGATTTATTTAATGAGCTGTTTTGTCTTCTCACACCACTTATTGCAAAAAATAGATAGATGTTATAATTCACAGAACAAACGACGTACAAAGAAGGTTCATTCTTGTACTTGTCAATTAAAGTATTAATTTCTTGTCGAGTTCATTAAATACATTTTGATTTTATTAGTTTTGGCCCCAAAACTGTTCACTCGAAACTTTATTTGAACGGTACCATGTTTAAACGAATGACAGATTATATTACGTGATAAAATACGATCCTGCGATTGGTTAAATTCTCAAACTAGCAGGCAGCGCTGCATGAAAAATAGGACCGAACTTATCATCAAAATATTGCAACCGAGTAAGCAGCGATGTCAGTGACGTTCAAAACTGCCTTTAAGACTCCGAGCAAGCACAAAATCCAGCAACGTGTGAAGTGTCTTTTAAATAATGAAATAGTACTATTTTAAAATCAGCAATAATTCTTCTGTCCTGTCTCTTTTAAAAATATCATTTTTGGGTGTACAAATAGTAATTTTCTTGACTTTTATAAATTCTCAAGAAAATATTAAACCATATTTGCAGTAACATTTATAAGAATTTTCAACAGAAACATCCTTTTTAATTTATTGTTATATTTTAGGTTTTTTTATATTTGTTGCAGCTTTTGCTTGATAATACATTAAAGATGTTTTACGTATGTGCTTTTATATTTTTAAAATGTTGGTTTAGGCATATCGATTTTTCAATTTTGTTTTAATGGCTTTTTTTATATATTGTTTTATCCGGAGCCCACATCACTATCTAAAAATAACTATTACGCTTCAGTGTTGGATTGCATGAACCGCACGATAATTTTTATTGTATATAGTAAAGACACCTTGTTTTTGTTAGAGGTGCAAGTGTACTTAATGATCGCCCGCCCGTGTCAAATACTCGTATTTAAAATATTACTGCAATGAAAATATTTAATTAGCAGTGTGCATTTTAATAAAAAATATATACTACTAAATACATATTTTTATGTTTTGGGGTCATTTAAAAACCGCAAAACTGCTTTTTTATCCATATATTTCACTTCATCCTAAAGTATGGAGTCCCTGCCAAAAGTAATTAATTTTAAATAAAAATAAAATGTCTATTTCAGAATACTGTGTTTCCTTATGTTTCTACCGAACGTTATATCTGAATATAAACATTATTTATCACGTTAGTGGTGTAGAAAAGAATTATTATTGGAAGGACCACGCGACTATATCCTAGTAATATCAAAAGTATCATTTTATATATTTTTTTACTTTCAATTCCAAAATACATTTTCTGATAAATAAATATTTGGTAACCGTCACAAAATATTTAAGATACGCCACTGGTAACCGATTCGGTTCAATTCGGCAGTGGGTATCGTGCACGTGTGTTTCAGCTTGACAATGGTAAAGTGACGTACATGTGACATCACGCTTAAGATTCTATCTCTGTCAAAAAAAATGGCCCCGGAACACTTGGAATATTAATGTTTAGTTTGTAAAAAATCATTAATAACGCCACAATGTTATTCCTTAAACCTAAATAATTGTCAAAAAGCTCAATAAACTCAAAAAGCTCAGAAAACCAATCACATAAACTATAACTATATGTCATTTGTTGTGCCACGTGCACGTTATCCATCTCAAGCAGTGACGTAACGTGTACGCCACCCTTTCTACCGATGTCAAGTGACCACGTGCTGCACGTCACCCATTCGACAGTTGATGTGCTCTTCTGTTAAAAGAGATGTGGGGACACTAGAAGTGTGCCTTTTTATAGTAATTTATTTTAAAAGTTCGATAGTAATTCAAATATTACAGTAAGGGAATCGTGAAACATTTACTTAATTTTTGGATAGTTAGCGAGTCTTGATCCTAAAGAGGTTTAGGGTTAATTTTTCTTTTTCGTTACTATTGGGAAAAATCACATCTATTATTGATCGTATAAACTTCTAGATAGGAAAACCAATCTCAAAGTTTGTTTTTTTGCAGCAAGCACTTTGTGAAAGATGATTATTTCAGTGGTAAGTTGTTGTCTAATGTTGTAATCATTTTATTTGTGATTATTCATAAAGACTTCAGCAACACAGAGAAAGCGTTTGAAAGATGATTTTTATGATTTTATTATTGAGACCGTCACTTCAACATAAAATGATGTGGCCAGCCTTGAAAACCTCTTCACCTTCCTTAATTGGTCAAAAACGTTCACCCACATAATACAATATGTCAGAAATTGATATTTCGACTTTCAAGAATTACAGGGACAACAGAACTGAAAAACTTTGAAAACAAACCAAAATTGATACCTGAACATACCTGGTCTTTACTGGCATTTAACGAGAATCCAGCGACAATAAAACTGAAATGTCGAAAAGAAACCTCAAATCCAGCTTCAATCCAATAGTTTAACACAAAAAATCAACTCAAATCCCTGAAATAACTAAAATTCACTTTAATAAAAACTTTCGTTTTACAAGTGATCAAATGACAGAATATTTGTTGTTAACACTTCGATACGATATTTTGTCATTGACAGCTCAATCTCGCGTAACGTGATTTTTCCATATTATTTCTTGTTAGTAATCCGATAGGATTCACGCCAATCTCAGCCGAGACACAGGCGAGGTTTGAATCTTTAAATTAAAAAAATAATGTGATAATTTAATTAGGGCTCCAGGATTTAATTTTCCCCTTTTACTAAAGCCGCTTTGAACTTCTTTCCTTTCCCCCAAAAAGCAACCAAAAATATGGGAGAGAGTGGTAGAAAAAGAAAATGTTCCCTGCGACTCAAAAAAAATATATTTTAAATCACTGATAATGAAAGAATAAAAAATATAAATTTTGATTTTGTTGTACAGTCAATGAGGATAAATTTTTATTTTAAATTAAGTTCGATTACTTTTAAAAAAATAAAAATAATAATAAGTAGATATAATATATCCTTTTACATATAAGTAAAATTGTCATTAAATGTAGTACAAATAAATTTACAAAATATCAAATAAATCATAAAAGCTGTTTAGTAATAATTATCGTACAACTGTAGGTTAACAAATGATAATAATGTCGAATAATTGATCACTGTTCAAACGTTAAGGCGAAATTGCTCACGCCTGCCATTAACCGCTCTGTCAGTCTAGCTTCAAATCTCCCCACACATCCAAGACATATCTCTCAGATACTTTCTCTTACATTGTATTAGGCACTTTCTGCGAACATTTGTCGTTGATTACACCGTTAGACGGACGATAGTTTATTGTTAGTTCTTCACTTTATTTAAAAACTAAATAATTTATGGTAATACATAATTTGTTACTTTTAATGTAAATTATGTCGGAAAATCATCAAAATCATTATATTTTCAAAATAAAAAAAAATTAACAGCTATTTTTTTCATTTGAAAAAAGTTAATATAATAACTTTCCGACATTTAACTGTAATTATTAAAATTGTACCCAAAATTTTGCTCCAAAGTAATGTATATTAACAGCGTGAGTAGAATTATTAGATTTTTAATATGGCGGGCATGTCAATATCGTCTTAATATATGGCGAAAAACTAAAATAATGTTCAAAATCGTAATCCAACTAATGAGATTTTAATAATCCCTTTTAAAACCGTGTACCTTTATATTTAAACTATTTAACATTCACTCACTAGCAATTGACTCGAAACAGCTGACAATTCACACAGACTGACCGGTTTATATCGCCCAATTAGTCATTCTCGAATGTTCATTAATTACCTTTTAGTTATTGTGCCACTATCATGATCTGATATTGATATCTGTATTCACTCAACAATCAATTATGACTTATTTCAATGTTAAATAGAATAAATACATATCCAACAGTTAAATAAAAATTCCAGAAATTATATTCTTCTGAATTTTGTTTTGAAACGACTGTTTGAAGTATAGGTATTTAGAAAAAAAAATATTCAAAAAAAAACGTTTTTAAACCTACAAAAAAAATTTATAACAAGATATTTTCTTCGGATGTAAAAAATTTGTAACATTTTCGACTCAGTTCTGGACCAAGTTTTTTTACTGAAGCTAAAGGACCTTGAGCTCTACGAATAGGTATTTCTTGAATAAGTGTTTCTGCACCATCTGGAAATTCTTTATATGCCTAAAATAAAAATTAAACTTTAATAAATCAAGTGGACCTTATTTTTTATATAAAAATTATTTGATGACAAATGCAATTTATCAAAACAAATGTCTAAAATATGCAGTGGATATCCATGAATTTTTTAGTGTTTATTTGTAAAGTGTTGTGATGTTCAATGCTGCTCCGTTATATCAAATTATCTGTGAAATCCTGATAACGAAAATTTAAATTTGCTTTATCGACTAAGCTTATGATTTCATTTGTACTGTAAAACGTTGCCATGCTGATTATTTATGATATAAGCGTTGTAATTTCTTGTACCTTTTTTAATGTAGAATCTATTTAATAATATTCATCGCAAATTTAATAAATAAACTCATTACAATATAAATAAAATATTTTTTATGGCAGATAATTTTCTTTATTGATTACTAGCTGTTGTCCGCGTGGAATTTAGTTTTATCGTAATATCTTTAAATGAGGATAAATGTTTTATTGACATCCGACTTAATATCAAAGAAGTTATTTATATATCAGCATATGCGTTTTAAAAATGAACCGAGTCATCTAGTGCAATTTTTGAGAAACTAAATTTTAAAATGATGCCATCAGATGGATTGTTGTAATAATTTCTATAGCGTCTTCTAAAAATAAACAGAGCCGCCTATTGATTTTTTTAGAAACTAAACTATAATCCTAAAAATCTAAACGAATTTATTTTGTGTTTTCTTTTTATTTTGAACGCTGTTGTTTGTTCGTGTTGTGACGTCTATAGGACTTCAAAGAGAGCAATTATTTGCCTTGTAACTTCTCAGGCGACTTAGATGAAATAAAGCCTATATTCTGCTCCTAGCCAAGCTCTAATCTACCCGTGAAAACCGCATTAAAATCCGTTTAGTAATTTCAGAGATGTTCCTGGACAAACAAATAGACAGACAAAAAATAAAAAAAATGCGTGTTTATGTTATGGTAACGTGCGAATAATCATATGAGCTTAGAAAAATGGATTTATTTTGAAATCACAGGCAGACACTTCAATTTTATTTATATGCATAGATTAATTTGTCAAACACATGTCTACACTCTTGCCTGCAACCCCACAACACACTATACGAACCACGTTTAGCAATAACTTATTATAACATTTATTTTTTGTTTTAAAAATACCTGGAAAAGTGATGATAAAGTAGGATAGACAGTAGTTATAGCTTCTGCTGTTTCTAATCTAGCCATGGGAAACATAGTTAACATTTGACGCCATAATCTGCTCAAACCATTACCTTTTTTATCTATCCTTACTGCATCTTTATTGGATTCGTTAAAATACATTTCTTTCTCTATCCTAAAAATTATTTGTAATAAATTTTATATGCACTTTAGTGTCCCTTTAGTCTGTAAATAATGTAATGCAAATCATTACTGGCAATCTGTCGAAGTAGGATGAAACTTCAAAAAAAACACGACGGTTGCCGAATAACCCTGCTTGACAATAAACAAAAAAGTTCACGCGTATATTATTAAGGGGATAAATATGTAATAATGTTGAAGAAGTAAAGGTGTGATTGGGTGGTAACCAATTCAGTTTAAATCGGCACTCGATATTCGCTTCGTTGGGAATAAAGGTCTGTTTCTTTGAAAAATCATCTCTAGTAATCGTTTAATTTTTATTTTTTGCTTCCGTTCCGTTACAAATGATCATACATTTGATATTCGAAACATAATGCAAACTTTGTTAGTTTTTAATTTAGGTCGGCATTGTAAGAAATGAATAAAAAAAAGACGTTCTATTTAAAAAAGGATACAAATAGTTTTTCTTACCGTCCGATGAAGGTGCCACATTAGGAGATTCATTTTCAATATTTTCAGTAAAAAATTATAGATGGCCCTAGCGATCGCCATCCAATGCTTTTAGCACAAGCTTTGATTAACTATGATTTCTTTAGACAATGGTTGAACAGTTTTGTGATCGTTTTATGTAATCCACTAACAACTAAAACAACAGGGGAGTAGCTAAAGTTGATTTATTATTAAAGAGACTGTAAAAGGTCTCCACTTTATTCCCGAAGCGGATGTCGAGTGACGATTTAAGTCCGAATTGTTTACCACCCAACCACCCCTTTATTTCTTCAAAATGATTACATATTCCCGCAAACTTATAATTATAATTTGTACGTTCGAAGTGCTACAACCGGAGAAACTTTTATCATTTGCAAACACGAAATAAGATAATAAATAAATAAAAAAGGAAGCCGGAAAACTGACTGCTAAATACAGTAAAGATATGTCAGTTGATCTTTATTTACAATTAATTGTTTTGAAAACATGCTTAAAATTGGAAATTCAGAAAATTCATTCCATTAAGGAACTCAGGGCTCATCTAGGGCAATCTACGCCACTGTATAATAACGACCTAACAGCTACTCATTGACCAATAAAAAACAATGCACTGAAATTACAGTTCAAGAAAGATTCCAAGTTTGGTTGAAATGGAAAACGGATCGTCCCATAAACCGTCAATGAACAGTTAAAACTAGTTTTATTTATTTTTTTTAAGTAGTTGAAACAAACTTTTGTGCGCTGTTGCCGATTGCCGACGTTGCATTTCTCATCCACTCAAATACATACGCACTACACAAAAGATCTGTATGCACTATCAGTAGGTAATAATGAATATGAATAAACTAATACAAATATAAAAGTTGTATTAACTTAACTTTCACCTAAAAAATTACTTATATCTAAGAAACTGCAGGATGTGAAAAATCGCAAAACAAATAAGTAAAAGTGCATACTTACTTATAAGGCATTTGAGCTATACACTTTGTAGCCATGAAAATAAATGAACTTAAATCTTCTTTATTCTTAACAAATTGCCAGAAGGTAGAAAAAAACATTTCCACTTCTAAAATTTCTTCTTCCTGTAAGTTAGTCGGTTTACCGAGACCATAAACATAAACAGAAAGATGATGAAAATTTGTAAATTCTTTAATTTTATTTATTAACTGCATTAGCGAGCCAAATTGATATGGCATTAAAATTAGTAAATAGTGTTTTTCATTGAGTTCTGATTCATGGACGTCCTGAAAATAAGTTTAAACATGTTACATGTGTGTACAATGAGTAAAAAATTACAAAAGCAATAAACAGTAAAAAAGTTAAAAAAAATAATAAAATGTCAGAATATGATTGATTGTCCGGTACTAATGGTTAGGTTAGGTATCATGTGAGTGAGGCGTAGATCGCTCCTCCACTGCAACCTTTAGTAGGTCTATTGTGGCTCACCCCTGGAGGTTACAGTTCACCGCACAATCCATCCCTTCTCACGAAGTTCATGGTTGTATGGGATGAGATTTTCTTGAAATCGGTATGTTCTAGGTTGGTATAACCATATATGTTGAACCTTTTTTGTTAATTCCTCGTTTGTTGATTCAGACCTATCCTTTCAAGGTGGTATCTTAGATGACAGTGTCCTATAAGCAGTCCTGTTAAAATTTGCAGGTTATTTCTGCTCTATTCTAGGATCTGCTTAGTTGTGTTTCTCTAGGGTTTAGGTAAGAAGTCCGGTACTAATAGTACAATTTAAGGTTTTGATTGGTAAAAACATTTTTTTATTTATAATTTACCAGCTAAGCTGTACAAACATAGATACCTTTAATGTAAAATTAAAAAAAATTCATTAAATACCTACATAATAACTTTTTTAAAATATGATCAAATGACTTCAAGAGAATATTTAATTCACATTTGCTTATAATAATAATAAGCTGGGGGTGGTTCCTTTCGAATCCCTCTACGGCACCTAGACAATGTCCATTGTGTCTTCCAGTGATAGCAATTAGCAATCTCATATACCTGTTCCTCCAGAATAGGAGCAGGTCATCAATTGGAAATTGCCTTAGTTGCATTTGTTTTAACTATTGAATTAATATTGTAAATATATAACTAACCTCATTTTTATTACCCGCAATTTTTCTACTCCAAGAAATTAAGTTGGGAAGAGTTGATCTTGTTCTATATGATGTACTGTTATTATCTAGGTGGTTTCTAACATATTCTCCATAGTCTAAATTTTGGAATACTGACTCATCTATATTTATGATAATTTCCTATTAAAAGTAAAAAAATTAAATCATTGTTTTAAAATTCAAATGTAAAAATAATATCTTGTGAACATTTATTAATTGTATCATAATCAAAATATACATTTTAATATTTCTTGCCTTTTTCATTAGCATTCTGATGCCAAAATGTAGTTAACATATTTAAAAATTACAAAATTCAGATACTGTCAGAGTTTATAAAATATGAAATATTCAGTAGCATTTACTCTATGCAGTTGTATTATAGGTTGTAATTAACAATATTCTAATTACTTACTTTTAAATATTTCTCAGAATAATTGAATTTTTGAAGATTTTTTCCCCCATCATTCTTTTTATTAAATTTATTGTTCTTTATGAGTAATTCTTCTGAAGCTTTTTTATCAGGTGGCTTTTGCAATTTGATATTTTTTCGACTAGATTTTAAAAATAAAGCAAACTTAAATTAAAGCCATGACAAACATTTATTTTTAATAAGCAATAAAAATTTTATTATGTCAGCTTTTTGGATCATTTAAACCAGCAATTAAATGATGAATAATTTCCAGTCTGGAAATTGTGAGTGTTTTACTCAAGGAAAAATATTTTTTATTTTTCACCACTTGAAAATTTAATTAGATGAATTAATATAGATTTCTTACTCTACCATTTACTGTTAAATTCAAATTACCAGTGATGCTGGAAAACAAAAACATGACCATTGGCTAATAGCCCTTGTAATTAATGCCAATAACACATAAAAGAAAAACCTAGCAATTTTAAAGTTTTTCTGATGGGATAGAAACCAATAATTATATTTAAAACAATATCAAATGATTTAAAGTGAAATTTGGATTTAGTTGAAAATAGAATATTTATAATAAAAATGCTTCCAAAGTGTATTTAAAAATTACAGGTTTTTTGTGTGAAAACTATTTTTTTTCTATACTTTTTAAATCTATTGTTTTTTAATAAAAAAAAGGACTAAATACAATATTTACCTTCAATTTACTAACTAAAATTATTTTCATATTTCCATTTTTGGTACTACAGTATCAAAATTACATTTTTGTTAACAACTAGCCTACTAAACTGGATACTTTACTAAGAGTATTTACAATTTTGAAAAAATATAATGTGAGCACTAACCAGACTTCAGATACTAACAACATTTCTTACCGAGATGAAGTTTTATGGATATTAGCCTCTAAATTATTTAATTTTTTTTCATGATTAACTGGTAAATTTTTCTTGGAATGTACTTTACCCTTTTTTTTATCATTTATCTGATTAGTAATTAGATTAAATTGGTGGCTTTCCAATAATGTATTATCTTTGTTTAATTCTGAACTAAAATGCTCTTTTTTACCGTCATCTTCTTCAGTTGACGAATCAGACAATACAATAATTTTATTGTCATGAAAACTAAAAGTGTTTGAAGAGCATTGTTCAGAAGAATCTACTTTATCACGATTTATGTTTGCCAAGTAATTTGTTTTAGTAAATTTCCCAGATTTTTTATTTAAGGTTGTACAAACTAATTCTTCAGAATAATTAACGGTACTATTACTACTGCAGCTAGAGCTAGAAGTATCTGTATCCATTTTAAAAAACTGTTTTAAATTTCCAATATTTATTTATTTACTTGATGCACAGAAACGGGGTTACTTTATACTTCTTTTTCTGTTATATTTATATTTATAAACTATAGTTTACTTTATGGCCTTCACTTTGTAAATATTTGTTTAGGTCATATAGTAATTCCGTAACAAAAAAATTTAATTTAATTGAAATAAAAGGAATAAGTGTATTTTATTTAATTAAAAAAATATTTTAATCTTGACTTTGACTTTGGCTCGTAAAACACTATTCGATTATTGAAATACGACACCATAATTAGAAAAGAAGAAGTGAATTACCTAAAAGTATTGAAATAGTAAATTCAAATATATGTTTAATTATTAGAGATTGTAAGAAACTATGGAAAATACTAAAGTTTTTTTATTATTTTTGGCCGTAAGATTACTCTCGGTATGTTTAGTTCAAACATTTTATGTACCTGATGAATATTGGCAAATTTTAGAAGTTGCACATAATTTAGTTTACCGGTATGGGTATTTAACCTGGGAATGGACTGAAGGCATTCGAAGTTATTTACCACCTTTGGTAATAGCTGGATTATATAGAATTTTAAATTTTGCAAAGCTTGACATTCCGGAAGTTTTGGTAAGTATTCTTTGTAATACACCGTTTTTTGATACTTACCTATGTAGAATAAGACATCTGATCAATTAGAAAACACCTATTAATAAATAATCATAAGCTTTTATGATTGATGATAAGCAGACCAGTCTATACTGGTTTTATGGATTTCCATTATTTTCTGTAGTTTTAAGTCTAGTTATTAGTGTGAGGTAAATAAATCTTACTTAAGCGATTCAGCTTTTAAAAAATGTACCAAGAACACCATTTAAGTTATAGTGATTGTTAGGATTGGATTGTTTTTAAAATGTCCACTCCATTGTCTTTTACTAAGCAAACAATCATGAATAGCTCCAAAATGTAAATCCCATTTATGATTAAATTACATTACAGTATGTATTAACACTACTTAGATTAATTTGTTAAAATATTTTAAAGTCATAAATATCAAATCATTTTATTAACTAAAGATTAATTATGAAAATTGTTTTACATTTAATTTACTTTTTTATGTGGTATGTTTTCAGATTTATAGTCCTCGGATTTTGCAAGCCATCTTAAGTTCTTATTCAGACTTATGCTTCTATAAATGGTCTGGAACAAAAAAGTGGGCGATCTTTACCATGAGTACTTCTTGGTTTTGGTTTTATACTGGCTCAAGAACCTTGATTAATACATTAGAATGTTCTTTAACAACAATAGCTCTTTCTAATTTTCCTTGGCCAGGAAAAGGAATAGGTTGGTATAACTACATTTATAATAATATGCATAAATAAAGAAATATAGTAGGTGTATAATTTTACAATTTAATATTGTTTCATATATAAATTAAAATATGAGGGCATTACTGAAAATGTTAAGGATAATTGTTGTTTAAAATTTAAAAGTTGGTAAAATTCTATTTATTTTTATCATTAATAAATTGTATACCTAATTTGACACTATGCCACCAATCATTTTAAGAACATTGCTGTTGAATGGGCTCACTAATATTTCTTAATTTGTTGAAAAAAACTATCTTTTTCAGCCTGTTTCAGCAATAATTTTAATTTTTTTCTGAAGTAATAAACTTATTTATGTTAAATTGTTTTACCATCAAAGGTCTTCTATCCATTTGATTTACTAGTTTTTCAAGCTAACTTACCTAGAAGCACCAGTGTGGTTAATAGTTATCCCTCAGAACTTTACTGTACAGATCCTAAAATTACCCAAGGCTCTTTGTTGGATTTTTTTTTGACATTTCATCCCAATTCCTACTCCGACTGATTTAACCTGAAGTGGTCCCTAGCAATAATATGTTAATTAGTCGAATCACGACTCCACCTCAAAAGTGCTCCAAATTTTTTTTTATCATTCCTTACCATTAGTATGTAGTATCCCAAGTAATATTAATAAAATTAATATTAAAAAAATTTGGTGCACTTTTGAGGTGGAGCCGTGATTTGACAAATTTACCCAATAATAATTCAACTCTAATCTATTTCAATTTTATGTTCTCATAAATCAAGCATGCTTACCATCCCTAAGATCTTTGTAGGTAGGAGTTGCCTTATTGAACGATCTTCTTTTTATTTGTGATAGTGTTTCACATTCTATCAGAAGATGGTGTACATATTGTTTGTCCTCGCCGCAAAATCAGCAGGAATCATTCTCCACCTTGCCTATGTTTGATTATAAATGAATATGTAATATACACCTTTTTAAACAAGTTCTAAAATTTGATTGGTTTGCTATTACATGGAATCTGCACAAGAATTATGTCCGCCAGAGTGGTAATTAAAAAGTAGGAGATTCTTGCTAAAAATGTTCAAATAGTTAATGTATACCTTAGTGAAAGTTGTAGTTCATCAAACATCTATTAATATAATTTTCATCAAAATACGGGTTTTTTACAGGAGAATGTTCATGGTTCATCTGGATAGCAGCTTTACTTTTTTCAATCAGACCAACCAGTGCAATATTGTGGCTCCCTATTTGCTTGTATCATTTAATGATAACCAAAAATTCTGTTTTTAATGTTTTTACAACCAGATATATTCCAATCGGGTAATTTTTTTTTATTTTTAATTACTTATAAAATTAAAAAATTCTGAATAACGCAAGAAAATATTTGTGTTTGGTTTAAATTAACAACGAAATGGAAACACATTAATTCAAATTGCATTTTCCTTTTGAAGAAATAAAAGTTTTAATTAATGCGTCCCTTGACCATTGAATAAACCACAACCAATATTGTTTTTAAATTCTAAGAATGCTTAAGACAGATTTAATAATTTTTATTTATTCTTCCAAGTTATGAGAATAGTCCCAATGTATTTAAATTTATTTTTAATTATACACTTTCTCTCCCCGAGTTTGTTTTAAAATGTTTATCATAATTGATATTAATTATTTAAAGTTACTTTTTACTACTAAACAATTTTATTAAATTTTATTTAAATTTTTACACAAGGAAAATATATAAAAAATCTTTAAAACCATGTCCACATGTAATAACCATTCTGAATTGATGTTTGAATTAAAAAAATGTGTGCACTATGCGAGCATATTAGAAGCGAAACTTCTAACGTTTAAACGGCTAGGATTTAATTCAATTATACTTAATATGTAATGAATATTGTTAGGATTGGAATGAAGTATTTATAGAACGACATACACTACTGTTTGCATATGAATATTATTCTTAATTTATTTCTGTAATCTGCACCTTACTGGGTGCTTTAATAGCCTGTACATCATGTGTAGTTGGTGCAATAGGTACAGTAGATACAATTGGTTTATGGTAGCTAAAATACGATATATACATTTTTGATTCGATTGTGACGAGATAACGAGAAAATACAGCATCTATAGTTGTTCTTCATTTTGTTGTTGAAATATTCCGGTCATTAATCTGTTGTTATTAATTATTTTTTAGTTTAGTTTTCTTATAGAGCGTGTTATTTTAATGTTTTTAAACTATTTTTCATTTTATATTAGATTAATTTTGTAAACAAAGAATTTTTTAAATTTGTTGCTGGCCTGTTGTAAAATAGGTCATCTCTGCTTCGGATTCTACTAATCATTTTGTCTTCTGTTTTTCTTTTAATACAGTTAATAGCCGATTATCGTGTATTACGAGCTTCAAAAGTTTAATATGCTCATTTTTTTAGCTTTGTAATGTTAAAACATAAATAGCTTTTTAAAATTGTAATATAAAAATATTCAAACTTAAACCCTAAAAATCTGATGTCGATACAAAAAGCTTCAGAGACTCAATAGAAGGTAGTGATATAACCTTATTTATAAAATAAATTCATTTTAATTTTTTGTAATGTGTACTAGAAATTGTGTTTTTTATGTCATCAATATCATTCATGTTTAAATATCGACAATTAATTGGTTTGACATTAAGTGTAATTTTTTAGATAAAAAGTACGTGAGTTATTAAATTTTTTATTATTTTAGAGTAACCGTTTTGATTTTGACTACTCTTCTAGACAGCATATGTCATGGAACTTTTTTGGTCACACCATATGGTTTTCTTAAATTTAATCTACTCCAAAATTTAAGCTCTTTTTATGGAGTACAACCATGGTATTGGTATTTGTTGTTTGGATTTCCTTTGATTATGGGCATTCACATAATACCATTTATTGTAGCTACTTTAGTAGTTATTAAAAGAAGTCAAATACATACAAATGAGATAGTTATGCTTGGAGTAATAGTTTTTACCTTAGGTGTTTACAGGTAAGGTATATTAAAAAATTAGCAGATATATTATTGTGAAGGTGCATTTTATCTAAATCAACGAGAATCAATGATAAAAAATTATTAATAACATTTTCATAAACACAAAAAAGAATGAAACTGAGAAAATAATATGGGATGTGCAAGCAGGATTTAGAAGAGTAAGGAGATGTATGGATCAGGTCAGCCAATTTATGGCTGGAAGTCAGAAGGTCTATTGCGCTTTTATAGACTTGGAAAAGGCCTATGACAGAATGGTGAGGAGTGTGGTCGACATTGTCTATGTATGGGGTGAGCGGTAGTTTAATATGAGCACTGAAATCACTTTACTAGGAATCCACTGCTTGTGTCAGGATAAACGGTGCTTGCAGGGACTCGTTTAACATCGAAAAAAGTGTGAGACAGGGATGTGTAACTTCGCCATGGCTGTTAAACTTATACATAGACGATTGTTTAAAATATTTGAAAGAGAGTGCATATGGATTAAAAATGAATGATTTGATCGTCAATTTCCTTCTTTACGCCGATAATCAAGTCATATTAGCGTCATCTAAAGAGGAATTGCAGGCAATGGTTAATGTTATGCATGATGCTCTATAAATCTAAATGTAAGCAAAACGAAAGTAACGGTTTTTGAAAGAAAAGAAAGCATGACAAACTGTGAAGTTTTGATTAAGGGAGAAAAAGTGGAACAAGTGAATGAGTTTGTATACTTAGGTTTCAAGTTTACAAGAGACGGAAAGTATGACTGTGACATTGAGCGAAGGATATTGGCAGGGAAACAAATGAATGCCCTGCATAACTTCATGAGCAGCCAGAACGTGTCTGGCTGTGCATAGAGGAGTGCTAGTTCCTACACTTATGTATGGTAATGAATGTTGGGTTTGGCAGAAGAAGCATGAAAATATGATTAATGATGAGTAGTCTGAGAAGTATAGCCGGCTGGACTCGGTTGGATAAAGTAAAGAATAGTAAGATAAGAGAACGCTGTGGTGTAAAAGAAGATGTGGTTACAAAGATAGACAAAGGAATGCTTAGGTGGTTTGGACACGTAGAAAGGATGGATGAAGGAAGTTTGACGAAACAAATTTATAAGGCTAGTGTGAATGGACAAGTGGATAGAGGTCGACCTCGCCGAACATATCTCAATCAGATCTACACTGTTTTGAAGAAAGGCCAGGTCAAGAGTACCAAGAACCGACGAGCATGTTTGAGATCACTGATAAAAGTATAGGAAGCAAAAGATGTGTGTAAGAACCATAGCGAGTGGAAGGAAGTGGTCTCTGCCTACCTCTATGGGAAAAAGGCGTGACTAGTTTATTTTTATTTTTTATTTAAAGTCTTATTTTAAATTATTTCAGTTTGTGATTAATCGAAAATTTATTATTTTAAAATGTTAATTGTAATAATCTGAAAAATGTGGTTATTTTGATAATTTTTTATCATGCTCCTAACAAAGCTGCTCAATTACAGTCCTAATTGGTTTTTGCTTTACTAATAAAAATAAGGTTTGTGTATAGACGTTCGTGCATTATCATTTTATTTCTCGCCGTTAATTGGATTTAGCAGTGTTGTAATTTCCAGCTCTAACAGCTGTCCAACATAGATGGAATCAGTTATCATGGTTTATTTTGTTGTTCTTAAACCGATGTCCTGATTATTGGATTAAAACTCAATGGATGTAAAAAGTGATAAAGATCAATTCGTTATTAACAAACAGCATTTTTTATAGTACAGAAAAAAATTATGTAGATATATTTTTTTTCAGTTGTTTGCCACATAAGGAATTTCGTTTCATATTATCACTGTTGCCATTATCGTTGTATATTTCTTCGAGGTTTTTAGCTGCTTGGAGCAGAAAAGTTAACAAGTAAGTTTTAATGGTTTTCTTACAAACGTGAGTTATTAAACCTTTTTTTTAAATTATTTTAAACAAAGTAGACAAAATATATGGTAAAAAATATCAAGCACTGAATTTCAAAATATTATATTTTGAAATGTGTTTTTATTTTTTAAAATATGTTTAGTTTATTTAAAAATTCGTTTTTCGACTGGAAACAATTTCATAATTGAAATGTTTTTGATGCATTATTACAGTTTCTTAATATGGTTGGTAGTAATTGTGATATTCGTGTGTAACTTGGGACCTGCTTGGTACTTGGGAATGGTTCATCAAAGAGGTACTTTGGATGTTATGTCTTCTTTAAGAGAAATATCTACCAAATATTCACAAGAAAAGCATTTTTTATTCTTAATGCCGTGCCATTCAACTCCCTTGTATAGGTAAATTAAACATTTAAAAAACATTACTGTTACTATTGATTAGTTGCATTTCATTAATTTCAGTCATCTTCATGTAAATGTAACCACACGATTTTTAACGTGTTTGCCAAACTTCAAAGAAGAGGAAAACTACATCGACGAAGCTGATTTGTTTTATCAAGATCCTGATAAGTGGTTAGAACATAATTATCCATTAAATGGTACATTGCCTTCTCATATCATAAGTTTTGATATTTTGCAGCCTTCTATAATTGAAATATTAAACAGGTAAATAATTTAATTAACAGGAAAACTTCCGTATTTGCTCACCATTATATAGAGACAGTCGCCATTGAAATCAATTGGGCGTAGCGTAGGGAGTTCATACAATTCATGGTTTGCCACGGAAAGGTACAGGTAAAAAGTGAAAGGCATTTAAATTCCCCATATTAAACAATAGGAAAAAGTTTTATTGTCATACTTTTACCTTGCCCAACCTAACCTAACGTTAAAAGAAGTATTTTATTGATGTACACTTGTTTTATACAATTTAACCTAATCCAACATAACCTGAAACTTAAACTACAAAAAAATTTCGTTTATTCTTAAAGATGAATTATTATTGTTAGGAAAAACGTCAAAAAAACACGACGTTTGCCGAATAACCCTGCTTGACGATCAACAAAGAAATAAACGCGAATAATTTTTGAGGGGGAATATGTAATCATGTAGAAGGAGGTTAATGGTGTGGTTTAGTAGTTGTATGTGTACGTGGGTGTTTTTTGTTGCTTTTATATTTTACTATTTAATATCCAAATTTAAGATGGACAGACCAAGAAATAAGAAATACTACTAAAACAAAAGAGGTAACTGGACTCACAGTGATTTCTACATGAGTTTTGTGGAAGAGTTGTCGCAATGAATGATTCTCTTGTATACGGTTATTTTTAATGTATTAAAGTCTAATTTTAATTTTTCAAAATAGCTGTTTTCACCGTTTTCGTTTTTGAAAAATTATTTTATTTTCCGAATTTTTACTATTTCAGAATTATTTTTTTGGTTGACTTTTTTAGAATGTTTACTTACGTACATTTTAGAATTTTTGTTTATTTTTTTTGTGATAAATTTATGTAATATTTTCAAGGACGTCGTCAACAGTTGATCAGGATCAGGACATTGTGATGGAATGATTTGAGTAATTCACCGTTACAAAATGTTAACGATGCGCCGCTAGTATTAAATTGGGTTCAAGTCGTCACTATACATCTGCCTACTTTGGGAATATTGTGGGGTCGTTTGGCAGGTCTCTATTCGACTCTATTTATTTATTTATTATATTAAGATGGATAAGATTACTTTAGTTGCAGGATCTAAGTTATTTTACATTTACCACATCTAAATGAACCAAATGTACTACGGCTGACGTTGTGCCATTATTGCTCATTTTGGCAGTCCAGTTGTGCTTTTTAGGAGACCTTTATCACGTAACTATTTGACTGTGTCATCCTGAATAATTATCAATTAAAAAAAATTCATATAAGTGCAAGAAGAGTAAGAGAGCTCTGAGTCAAGGTATTTAGGAGAAACATTGGAATGGATTTTGTCTCCAGCAATATTCATACCCTGGTTCCACTGTCGAAGAGCAGATGCCTGAACTATAGAGGGAAATATTTTTGTTTGGGTTTGAAACATTTATTTAATATTTGTAGTGTCAGGATTATTCTTGGAAAGGAACGCAATCTGCTGTCTCTAAGTCCTTCATGCTGTGGGATACAGTGCTTCATTGAAACGTTTATTTACTGACTAAACTATATTTACTTATACGCAGAGATACACCTACCTGTGTAAAAACATCGAGTTAAAGTAAGTAAGTGTCCTAATGGCACTTTACTTAGAAAAAATGTCCTAGAGTTAACATGGGCTATAAAAGTGTCTATTATTTTGAAAGGGAGCGTTCCTATTATTTCCTATTATGATGCCATAGAAGGCGTCTCATAACTGTGGTGCGTAAATACGAAAGTGTAGCCTAATTAACTACTGCAAGACATTAATAAAAGTGTTACGGAATTACATTTAATCTAAGTCGATCTGACTTTTTTATTTTTATACTGGTGTAGAAAAATGATAAATTGACGTTAATGTGAAAATAAATGTTTCAAATAAACAAATAAATTGTACATGTATTTTTTTTTATATTTGCATTGTTTTATTTAAAATACTGATGAGATTGACTTCATTTCTATTATAAATTTTTTTCGATCATTTTAAACTTGTAGTTTATGAACATTTTTAACAATTGTACTCATATTTATTTTTTATTTTAGATATAAGCAGACGCATGAGATTTTCCACACTGATATACCGTTATCTTCCCGGATAGGCAAGTACGTTGTTATTCACGAAAGAATAAGTTAAATAACCGTTTAAATGGTGATGTACAAGATTATCCAAGAAATGTATTAATGCCAGAAACAACATCGATTTGCTGCGAATAAACGGATTGTTACAGGTGTGAATTGTTAACAGTTTTTTGTGTGTTAAATTAATTAAACGTATCTTTATTTGAACGAATAAATGTGTTGAATTTCCATAAACATTGTTTTATTTAAAAAAAAATTTCAGGGAGAATGCAAAGGTTTTTGTTATTAATGGTAAAAAAGAATATCAAATAAAAAAAAATTTAAAAGAACACGAAGGCATTAAATTGGGATTTCATATACTGTAATAGATTTGCTAACCACAAAAATCTCAAATCTACAGCAACAATTTTAAGGAATGGTTTTTTAACAAAAAAAACCCATGAAAGAATTGATTTTTTTTTCAGTTCGGTATTTAAAAACTATTAAGATAGGTATTTATTGCTTCCAAGATATTTATTTTTTTAATTTAAGTGCTTACCTTATACAAACATGACCGCATGAGTTTATAAAATTACGAACAATGGTAGTATATATATATAAAAAAAAGATAACTAGTTGAGTAAAGTTTATTTAAATTAAAAACAACTATAGCTAAACTCCGATAACTCAAATAAAATTCGTTGGCAATAGCACTAAGTGTGAAAATTATACAGGGTGGCCAACCGAAAACGAAACGGAGCCATTTGCAGGAACCTCGTCAACATTTTAGAAAAACGCTCAGACCCGTCGATTTTTGATTAAAGAGAGACACTCTTCCGGTATTTTGACTCCACCACTTTTAACCCCAATTTTTTTTAAAGTATTACGAGGAAATTAAAATTTAAAGACCATTGTAAAGAGAAATGTCAGCGCTTTCAAAAGACATCTTATTCGACCCCCAATGACATTTAAAAAATTTGAGGTAGTTCTTACCCTTGCTTGGGGTTAAAAGTGGTGGAGTCAAAATAGTGGAAAAGAGTGTCCTCCTTTAATTAAAAATCGATGGGTCTAAGCGTTTTTTAAAATGTTGACGAGGTTTCTGCAAATGGCTCTGCTTCGTTTTCGTATGGCTAGCCTGTATGTAATTTTTACTTAGTAACTCGAATATCTTGATAACTGGAAGAGAATATTTGGCACGTGACCCTCGTATTTTTAGGGAAAATGTCATAATTTTATGTGTTCTGACATACTCGTTTTATAGCACACGATGCAGGCAGTTCGATTTTGTAAGAAATAAGAAGAAAAATTATTTTTATTGACAACAGCTTACATCCGACCAATCCAGTGCGGAACAATCTGCGCATGCTTCAAGTTTGGTTTGGCTCCTGTTTCCCGCGTTTTGTTCAGTAATTGTCATTCTGTTAATGTCAATTACTTTTTACTTGTTTGAATATTTTATTACAATTTGGCAATTTAACATTTTTTTGTTAGCTACAAACACAAGTATTAATTACTATTAATTTGTGAAGCAAACATGATTAAGTAAGTTTGAATATTTTATTATAATTTGGCAATTTAACCTTTTTTTTTGTGCTACAAACACAAGTAATAATTACTATTAATTTGTGAAGCAAACATGGTAAAGTAAGTTATATCTTATAAGAATGAAAAGTTTTTTTAACCTCAAATTTATTTTTAGCGATAAATTGGGGTCTTTTTTAATACGCCCCGCATTTTCAAACTTTACTAGGTACTGTTGGTATTAGTGGTTAGGACGTTAGGTTAGGTTAGGCTAATTTATTTACTTTTAAAGCCGATTATTATTAGCCTAACCTAACCTAACACCAACAGTACCTGGTGAAGAATTCACACGATCGCCCGCCTTTTTCGTTCTTTACCAGGTACTGGTGGTGTTGGTTAGGACGTTAGGTTAGGTTAGGCTTATATTTAACTTTTACTGCCTCAATTAAGACCGATTATTATTAGCCTATTATTAACCTAACACCAACAGTACCTGGTGAAGAACTTTGATCATGCGGGGACCTATTAGAAAAAACCCATAAATTGATTTGTCATGCTTGCGAAAAATAATTTAGCAGTGTATCGACTAAAAATCGACATATACAAAATATACACCACGAAAATGTTAAAAAGAAAATAGGAGCCAAACCAAACATGGAGCATGCGCAGATTGTTCCGCTCTGGATTGGTCGGCATGACTGTAACCTTTAATGTATGCTCTCTCTAGTATGCCAATATTACCTTGCGGACCACTTCCGGTTAAATCATTCGGAGTAGGATGAAACGTCAAAAACACAACGGTTGCCAAATAACCCTGCTTGAAGGTAAACAAAGAAGTACGCACGAAATTTGTAAGCGGGAATATGTAAACATGTAGAAGGAGGTTATAGGTGTGGTTTAGGTTTAGTAGTTGTATGAGTGCGTGGGTGTTTTTTGGTGCTGTTATATTATTCTATTTAAAATAAAAATTTAAAATGGGTAGACCGAAAAATTAGAAGATCTACATGACTTGCAAGTTCCAATTGATAATTAACTTCGCTGGGTATTGGTATTTTTTCCAAAATCTTTTTATTTCTTTGATATCGCATCTGTGATTATAAAACAATAAAAACTATTTCTTAGTTTGGATGAAAACGATCTTATGTCATTTTAGTTCTTCTTTTATATCCTTAAAACGGTTTTTGGTAATTTTTTTTTGATTTTACCCATGTCGTAAGTTTTTTAAATTGACACCCTGTATAGTTTATTTATTAACAATACTTACTAATATTTTTTTGGCTACATTTTTTATTTGATGATTTTTGTGTTGTAAATAATGGTAAATTTTTAAAATTTGTTTAAATTCATATATTTCTTATTTAAATGCATTTATTTTAAATCTGTAAGTACCTATACATATTGCTTTCTTTGATATTGAATTTTTCTTTTATTTAGTACACGTTTAAAATTCGGCTTTCTTGAGACAACGCAAAAGTACAATAAGACTATAACCAACCTACTGATCATGTAAAATAGCGAATGAAAGTCCTTTTTCCCCTAAAAGGGAGTCAAAATAAACATTTTGCGCAATCTCTATGACCTTATGTCCCTTCAGGACGTTCAACGCAACCTAAAAGCGGCATTTCTAACACAATTTCAGCACCCACCATACCCTTTCTAAATGACGTAGTTATCTAACAGTGTTTAATTAAAATTCACATTTAGTGATGTTGCTTTTATAATAAAAGATTGTGAGTATTTTACTAGTGTTGTTTGGTATCTGTGAAAGTTAGAATAAGAAATATTTACGGGATAAGAAAACGAAAGAATATTGATCCAGAGGTTAAAGATTCAGAAATTTGTTTACCTTTTGAGTGCATGTACCTTGTGTATTTTATTTTACTCTTGTAAAATATCCAATTTTCAGTCACAATTAGTTCATACATGTATACATAAACGCGATAAAAATAATATCGTGACTATTTTCAGTATAATAAAATGAAAGATTTTAATCTATTATGTTCGCAACTAATTTTAACCACGACCAAATTTGTACTTAATAAAAGTAATTATTGATTTATTGTGAAAATAAAAACTAAATTATATATTATTATAACGCCAAAATATTTAAAAAAAAAACAAATTTATTAAGAAATTTTGGTCCACTTTAAATAATAAAATTTTAGTTTAAATTATTAACAGTTTCGCCACAGCCACGTTTCAAGTTTAGCTTTAAACTGATTATAAATAATAATGACTTTTTTAATGGAAGCAATATTATTAAAAATTTAGCGGCGAACAACAAGGGGCGGTGATATTACTTCTCTCTCCTGTTTATTATGACGTTTTTTTTAATTCTTTTTGTATCCTCTAAATTTCTGTATAAAAAAAGTGAATTAGTAAATATAACAAAAATAATAACAACGGGGTATAAGCTCCAACTATTGTAAGAAAAAAATATTGTTAAATAATTTTTCTTATTTAATATTTTTATACTTTAGTTTTATTTGCTTCTAATTTGTTCCAAAAATATTTTTAAAATTAATCATTCTACACGTTTGGTATTTTTTTACACAAAT
This sequence comes from Agelastica alni, assembly GCA_950111635.1. Lineage (NCBI taxonomy): Eukaryota > Metazoa > Arthropoda > Insecta > Coleoptera > Chrysomelidae > Agelastica > Agelastica alni. The sequence continues at coordinate 29,713,553 of OX467712.1, forward strand.
GCAGGGCCGGATTAAGAGAACTGGAGGCCTCAACAAAGGAGTGGGGGCCCGCTGGCCCCAAAGTATTTTCCAAATAAAATAAACGATTTTTTTCAGTCAAGTTTTTCAATAAATAATTTATTGTGAAAGTTGTTTACTACTTGTAATTTGTAAGATTTTTATTTCCGAAATCTTTATTATGGGGGCCCCTCTTTTGTGGAGGCCCCGGGTCTGTAGCCCCGGATGGCCTGCACAAATGGCTAAAATAAAAATATAGAAAAACTTTTGTTTTGCTGTACTTCAAATTCGTGTTCATATCTAAAAATTTTTATACAAATGTTAAAGATTTTTCCTTTCTTTCTTTTTAATTATTTATTTTACCCAATTTTAAATTACTTAAGTCAAACAGTATGTAAATTTGCAATTTAAATATCTTTAGTAAAAAAAATTTAACCAACATTGTAACAATGAAACCACCAATACAGAAACTTTTGGAAAAAAATTCCTTAAAGACATTTAAATTGAATTGATTTATTATAACTTTTAAATAATTTTTAAACTTACTTTGCTTCAAAGCAATTAAATCACGATAAAAATTAAGTAGGAAATACAAGTTTTATATTTTGAGAATCCTTGTATTGTTTTCTGTATATGTTGAAGTCAGATATAATATTTCCTGTTTCACGAATTCGGACACATCAAAGAATTTAGCATACGGCAGTTCCAGGGCAGGACTTTAATTGGATGTAATTTCCATAATCAGATGGAGCACTTTTCCAATTGGATTTTTATGGAAAAACCGGTACCAACTTGATTTATTTTTAATCCTTTAAAAAAGACGGAACAATCTTATTAGAATAAAAATTATACACCTTTTTTTAACAAACAACAATCTCTGATTTCGCTTGAAAGACATTCCTTGTTTGTAATTACTTTTCTAATTAAGGGTATTGAAATGTTTGTCAAAACCCTAATTAGATCCATTATTTTCTAATTTTAGTTGATAGTATAAATTTTTAATAACTGTTTAAGTGGAGGGTGACATTCACATAAAAATAGTTAATTTTTGTTGGACATTCTTCAACTCGGATAGAATCTACATAGAAATATATCTATTTTGTGTATATCTTCTTCTTCTTAAAGTGCCATCTCTTAGAAGGTTGGTTATCATCATAGCTATTCTCACTTTTGATGCTGCAGTTCTAAACAACTCAATGAAACTACAGTTGTACCATTTTCTCTGATTCTTTTTCACTGTATCATTCCTTGCATAATATTTTGCAATAATACATATTTCTCTCCCCACATCACGTTGCCCAGATATTGCAGTTTCATTATTATAATTGTGTTCAATATTTTCTTTTCATTTCTCATTCTTCCCAGTACCTCCTCATTTGTTACCATGTCTACCCAACTTATTCTTAAGATCCTTCTATATGACCACATCTCAAATGCTTCCAGTCGATCACTTATATTTTTCTTTAACGTCCAGGATTCCATCCCATATAGCCAACAAATGTGTACATAAAGTAACGCTAATATTTCGATTTTTGTTAGGTTTACAAAATAAAATGTTGAATAACAGTTTTTTTAAATAATTCAGGCCATCTGCATAAGTTGGTAAGAAGTATACAAGGTGCACCGTTACTCCAAAATACATGCATACATATAGTCACGCCTTTTTTCCGTATGGGTAGGCTGAGACCACTTCCTTCCGTTTGCTACGGTTCTTACACAAATCTTTTGCTTCCCTACTTTCATCAGTGCTCTCATACATGCTCGTCGGTTGTTGGTACTCTTGACCTGGCCTTTCGGCAAAAAAATGTTGATCTGATCTAGATATGTTCACCGAGGTCGATCTCTACCGACTTGTCCATTTACACTTGCCTTATAAATTTGTTTCGTCAATCTTTCTTCATCCATCCTTTCTACGTGTCCAAACCACCTAAGCATTCCTTTATCTATCTTTGTAACCACATCTTCTTTTACACCACAGCGTTCTCTTATCTCACTATTCTTTACTTTATCCAACCGAGTCCAGCCGGCTATACTTCTCAGACTACTCATCTCCGCAGCATTAATCCTATTTTCAAGCTTCTTCTGCCAAACCCAACATTCACTACCATACATAAGTGTAGGAACCAACACACCTCTATGCACCGCTAGACGTGCCTTTTTTGACACTTTCTGGCTATTCATAAAGCTATGCAGTGCCCCATTTATTCGTCTTCCTGCCAACACCCTTCGCTTAATGTCACTGTCAAACATTCCATCTTTCGTAAACTTTGAACCCAAGTACACGAATTCATTAACTTGTTCCACTCTTTCTTTCTCGATCAAAATTTTACAGTTTGTCATGCTTTCTTTTCTTTAAAAAACTATTACTTTCGTTTTGCTTACATTTATTTTGATTACTTTGATTTTCAGGGCATCATGCATAACATTATCCACCGCCTGCAACTTCTCTTTAAATGACGCTAATATGACTTGATCATCGGCGTATAGAAGGCATTTGACGATCAAATCATTCATTTTTAATCCATACGTACTCTCTTTCAAATCTTTTAAACAATCGTCCATGTATAAGTTAAACAGCTATAGCGAAGCCATACATCCCTGTCTCACACCTTTTTCGATGTTAAACCAGTCCGTGCAAGCTCCGTTTATCCTGACACAAGCAGTGGAATCCTCGTAAAGTGACTTCAGTGCTCGTATTTAACTACCGCTCACCCCGTACATAGAAAATGTCGACCACAATTCACTCCTTACCACTCTATCATAGGCCTTTTCCAAGTATATAAAAGCGTAATAGACCTTCTGACTTTTAGCTAAGAATTTTTCGACTATACCCCGTAATGAAAAGACCTGATCCATACATCACCTTCCTCTTCTAAATCCTGCTTGCACATCCCATATCATCTTCTTAGTTCCATTCGTTAATCTTTTAATCAATATCTTTGTATACAGTTTGCCGACTAAGTTGAGTAAACTAATACCTCGGTAGTTTTTACAGTCCTGCTGCGAACCTTTTCCCTTGTAAAGTGGAACGATAATGGCCTTGAACCAGTCGTCTGGTCCGCTACCACTCCTCCAATAAAGGTTAAAAAGGCGTTACAGCAGATTAGCTACCACGTTTTGTCCAGCCTCCAGCATTTTAACTGTTATTCTGTCGTACCCAGCAGCTTTACCCAATTTCATACTGCTCAACGCTTCCACAGTTTCTGTTGAACTAATTTCACTTTCATTGCAACTTTTAATTGTGTCTCCGAATGGGGCCTGTACTTGTGTATCCTCTTTCAAGAATAAACTGTTGAAGTATTCCTTCCATCTCTTTAATACGCATTCCTCTCCTTTTATCATACTACCATCTTGGTTTCTGATTCTTTCTAGTTGCGAGGTTTGGCTGTTCTTATGGACTTCCAGAAGAGTTTAATATTGTTTTGGAAATCGTCAGATAACCTTCTATCAAATTCATCTTTATCACTCTCCTTCTTTCTTGCCACAATCTCTTTTGCCACACCTTTTAACCTTTTATACTCATTCTTTGCCTTGTTTACACCCTCAATCGTTGCCTTTTGCGTTCTTTGATTGGCTTTTGTAGCTAACCAATATAATCCAAAATAACTACAGAGGGAGTTTAAAAATCTAATTAGGATCGATGGAAGCTCAACAAATTCATCGGGAACATGTTTTATGTTTAATTCTAATTAATTTTGTACACTTTTAATTTGAAATTTGATGAATTCGACCAATATTTCCAGATTTTTCTTATTTAATTTTACATAATAAAATATGATACGTTTATTACTTTTTGATAAATATTAAATCTTAAAATGTTATTATTAGCAAGTAGCTCTCCAGACCAAATCGACTACAGTAATTTAAATATAATTTATAAAATGGAAGCATTAAGCATTACATTTTTTCAAAGAAAATATATAGTTTTACAAGGTGTGTTATGGCATACCAATATATTTCCAAGTCACAATGTATGATTTATGGAAAAAAAGAATTGAACCTAAACCTAACCCCTCTTCCAAACTACCCCGCCTTTCAAATTCCTCTTTAATCACAGGTATTTTCGGATGTTTCCTGAAAAACATACATACATGTAGTCACGCCTTTTTCCAGAGGTAAGCAAAACACACGTCTTTCGCTTCTTTTACTTTCATCATCTGGAAAAACGAGCTAATCTAAAAATATATTTTAATAGACTTTTGGCTTTTATTCAATGATTGGCGATGTTCTCGAAGGGTGCGCCATCTGGATTGTACTACACTATGAAAAACAAGTCCACCATATATTTTATAATAATGGAATTTTACAAAAAAAAAATAGGTCTTTTTTTTATTCACAAATTAACTTAATCGTTAATCTTTTAATCAAAATACACTTATCAGCAATTTGTTATTTTTTGGGTTTAATATTTTGGGTACGTAACATTTACATCAAATTAAACGATATGCCTCTTTAGAGTAGTATGACGCCTCCTTCTTAGATTTTTTACCAATTATTAAAAAACTATTCTCTGATAAAAACGTCTGATATAACCTTTCACACTTCACTTTGATTGGACAATTTGGAGCGTGAAAGCTTATGCGTACGGTGTTATAGAAATACCTGTAGACACCTACTTGAATTTTTTGTAGTCTACTTTTTTAAATCGAAGATATATTGGTTTCTTAAGGTTAAAAAATAAATGTGATTTTTGCATACTTTAGCTTAACAGCACATCATTTAGATACATCATGCCCCAATCATTGGTTAAGTCAAGGAGCGTCTCAACACTGGCCCCCTTGATCTCCAGAATTGATTTCATTGACTTGAAATATCGTATACTAGACTTGTGATACAAGAAATTCACCTCGAAATGTTAAAGGTATATGCTAATTTATTATACAATGTAGATTTAAATTTGTTTCACAGTGAAATTTGTAAACGCAAATGACGTAATTTTCATTGACATGTGGGGCATTTCATGTGAAGCGGACAGCGAAAAAATGCGACGTTCTGAAACACAATGTTTTTTTGTATTAGGCTTAGTTGCAAACTTACGGAATAGCATAAAAATGTTAAGAAGGTTTTCCATACCTAATCAAAAATAAATGAATGAGTTTTCTCATGCATTTAAGGCGGATTTACAAGAAACGTGAGCCACGATCGTGGTCTTTAGAATCGTGGCTTACGAATTGTGTAAACAATAAATTCGTGTTACACAACTGAATAATTTTGGTTCAGGAACTTGACACTCGTAATATTAGCTATTAGCTATTAGTATTTCTTGCAACCCTTTTGGTCGTACGAAACTTAAAAATTTATTGCTACGCCTATTTACATGACCTGACAACTGAAAATGACAATCGTCACTGATCCAGATATTACTGATAAAACTTAAAGTAAGGATTCTAGCGCAGTATTCAAGTTTTGCAGCATAATCACTCATTCTCAATTGTTGGTTCGTCTAAATAACGTATGAATGGGCATTAAGTTGTTTCAATATCTTCTGAAGAGTCCTTCATATTTAATTTTATAGCAGATCTTCGTTGACTACGACGTAGTGAGTTCGAAGTTTCGTTGGTATCCACTGTTTTTTTTATCCAGCTTTACCTATACCTTGGTATAGCACACTTCCCGTTCTTCTAAATTTGGTTATAATATTTAGCACAACAGTATCTATTAGGTTAGGTTAGGTTAGGTATCATGTGAGTGGGGAGTAGGTCACCCCTTCACTGCAACCTATAGTAGGTTTATAGAGGTTACAGTTCACCGCACAATCTAGCCCTTTTCATGAAGTTCATGGTTGTATGGGATGAGATTTTCTTGAAATCGGTAGGTTCTAGGTTGGTATAACCAAATATGTTGAACCTTATTCTTTCCAGGCCGGGGTATAAACATAGTATATGTTCAGCAGTTTCGTCTTCCACGCAGCAAAACCGACAGTCCGTTTGTTGATTCAGACCTATCTTTCGAGGTGGTATCTTAGATGACAGTGTCCTGTAAGCAGTTAGAATTCGTAGGTCAGACCTGCTCTATTCTAGGATCTGCTTAGTCATGTTTCTCGAAGGTTTAGGTAAGAACGCATTCGAGTGAGTCAACCCTGGTATATCGGACCAGTACGTGAGTATTTTCCTCTCCGCCCAGTCCGAAATGATTGTTTTGGCGGCACTTGTAGTGACTCATTGATTTTTATTGAAATATTTCAAAAATTATGTCTATCTAAACCGTACGAGCAAAAATAGTGCTTAACTAAAAATACATTTTCTTCAGGAGACAACATTTACGAACTTACAAACATATCAGCACATCTAATCAAAATCAAACATCAATGTTTATGTCTAATAACAGTGTCAATAGTTGGAGCATAAGCACAAGTAGACCTTCCTGGGTTTCTTCTGCATCCTCTTGGTCGCCATTCAGTCACTTTTCTTGTCCATCTAGTAGTATTCGTCAAGTAGGCCTACTGTTTCAAAACTGTAAATTATTAGCCATACTCGTATTGTATATCAAACCACAAATTGGATGTTTATATAAATCATGAGCCACGATTCTTAAGCACGTGATCGTGATTCACGTCCCGTGTAAACCCACCCAATTAAGCCAATTAGGGCCAATTAAGGTCAAAAGATTAAATGTTTTGTTTGCTAATTACTCTACTCGAATAGCTTAAGGTGAATTTTATATTTTTTCCAGAAATACAATGTTAACGGATGACGAATCTGACTTGGAGGATACTTCAAACCTCTGGAGATGAAACTCTCCACAACTTTGTACTTTATCCTAATTTTATACACCCCACCGCCTTCTTCTCGAGCTCAACGACTATTGTACTCAAGAAAGTATCATTCTGACGACGACGACGATCACATTGATTATCATGATGAAATCGATGAAAACCTTCTTCACAAAAATTTTTCAGGTAGGTACAAGTTTCATTATCTTAGACGGATCTGAAATGTTTAATCGCTTTTGATTATAAATGGAATGTGTTTTTCAAATTTTATTTCTTGTTTCTTGTTTCATCTTGGGTTAAACCGATTTGGTATTTGTTAAGAGGGTAAAAATATTGGTGCAGTTAAATTGTGAATCGTTTAATACGCTATAAATAGGTTTAAATGAATTTGAAATTAAGATGATCACAACTCTACGCAAACTAATATACCAAATACCATTATATTGTGTATATTATTTCAATCTTTACCAGAAATAATAATATATTAGGACACTAATGCACAATCAAGTTTTTAAATCAAGATCATCGACTTGCAAAGTCCGGCGCTGACATCAATTTTTGTAATTAATTAATACGCACGTTCGCACGTTCACAGTCGGATTAAAATTAAATTTTTTAAAATTCGACAACCATAATTCAGGACAGACCTTTTTGCGGACAACCCTATATCATTGTGTTCGCAATAAAACGGCGCTTATTTTTATGTTTAATTTATAGATTAAACAAGTTGGTGAAAATAACTAGGACCAAAATACCTGTTTATACGAGGGCGGTTTGATAAGTCAGTGACTTTTTGAATAAAACAAATTTTTTTCCGCAAATAAACATTTTATTTTTCTACATAAACACCTTTTAGCTCGATACGTTTAGTCCAGCGTTTTTCTAATTTTTTTATTCCCTCCAAATAATAGGTTTTTTCAAAGCTCTTAAAATACGCGTTTGTTTCGGTAATGACTTCTTCATTCGACTCAAATCTCTTACTACCCAGCCATTTCTTTAGGTTTGGAAACAGAAAATAGTCGCAGGGGGCTAAATTTGGAGAATATACTGGATGGGGTAGCAGTTCGTATCCCAATTCGTGGATTTTGGCCATCGTGACTAGACAAGTGTGCACACGTGCATTGTCTTGATGGAACAGCACTTTCTTCTTCTTAGCCAAATGCTGCCGTTTTTGCTTCAAATCAACGTCGAATCTGTTCAAAAGCTTTGAATAATATTCGCCGGTGATCGTTTTACCTTTCTTGAGGTAATCGATGTGAATGACACCGCGTACATCCCAAAAAACTGTGGCCATGACCTTGTTGGCTGACAGACTCTGTTTCGCCTTCTTTGGTCCACGTTCGCCCCGAGCAACCCACTGTTTCGATTGTTCCTTGGTCTCTGGCGTGTTGTGATGGATCCATGTTTCATCCACAGTAACAAAACGGCGCAAAAAATCGTCCGGATTACGGCTGAACATCGCTAAACACTCTTTTGAAGTGGTCACACGATTGCGCTTATGGTCGAGTGTGAGCAATCGCGGCACCCATCTCGCAGAGAGTTTTTTCATGTCCAAATATTCGTGTAAAATATGATGTACCCGTACAGTTGAGATACCTACAGCATGAGCCAACTCACGCACTTTCATTCTCCGATCATCCAATATCATTTCATGGATTTTATCGACGATTTCCGGCGTGATCACTTCTTTTGGGCGAACTGGGCGTTCGGCGTCATTAGAGCTGGTACGACTACAACGGAACTCTGTAAACCACTTCTTAATAATTGAAATTGATGGTGCCGAGTCCCCGTAGTATTTATCAAGTCTTTCTTTAGTTTCAGTGATGGATTTTTTACGTAAAAAGTAATGCTTAATCAGCACACGAAATTCACTTTTTTCCATTTTCGTAAAAATTCCCGAGGTTGTCTGCTTTGAACGGCTATCAAACACCAACTGCACGACGTAGCTTGCTCAAAATTAGAAAGTTGCCCACTGATAGATTATAGTTGACGGCAGCACTGTTGCATTTGGAGTAACTGCGCGGGAAATTCATAAAGTCACTGACTTATCAAACTGCCCTCGTACCTGGCAACCCAATAGTTGGACCGGAAAAAATATAGGCAACCCTACATTTCATTATTTTAAAGGCTTTGTACTTACGGTTGGTGCAAATTTTTTTCGTTAAACTCATCGATAGAGACGGACCCAAAAAATCATAACAGCAGATAGTCTAAACCTAACAGAAAATGTAATCTTTATTTTTGGAAAGTCTGATGCACCCAAGCTTGGATTTTATTTTAACGATTTATTCTGTCGTCATTTTGTTAACACAAACCATCCTAATAAAATACGTTCAATGTTTTAATAATATAGCAGAGCAGGGTATGGTAGGTAAATATATAACTTTTTGTTTTTGGTTACAGACGAAAAAGGACAATATGTGGGTGCTCTATGCGAATTCACATGCAGCCCTAAACTTCTCCATGTGTATTGTAATCCAGTTAGCGGCACTTGTGACTGTGAAAAGAAATATCCAGTCAAACTCAATAGCCCTTATGCTGGTTGTAGCAAACGTAAGTACTATATTTCTACGTTCCTGTATTTCACGTAATTAACATTGCAGATACACAGTACTCACAAATTTTAAGAATTTATAAATGTTAAAAATTATCGTAAAATACTACATGTAAAATTTAGTAAATATCATACTTAATTCTTTTCAAGCATTCACGATACTTTTGTGTACTTACGCACTGCCTTCGTGAATTGTTTGGTTTGTTTATACTGTGCGTCCATAAAGTAGTGCATACATTCATTCAATCTATCATACAGGATGAAATACGTTTCAGTGATGACGTCAACATCAGTTTTTTTAAATAAAACATACCTCTTTGTTCCAATTTTCGGATTTCCCGTACTGCGCTGATTCCAAAAATGTATCACAAGTTGATTCAAATTGGTACAGGGTAGATAAAAACGCAAACGTTGTATGTTATTTAAACATTATACCTATCCACTTTCATAAGTAGATAATCTTAGCCGCTTAATTAAATAAAAAAAGTTAAAAAGTATTTGTTGCCATTTGTTTTTTTTTAATTTGACGTTAAAAACTGTTTTAATTATCAAAGAACAATTCCGTATTGTTAATCTAATTTATCATATCGTATTAACAAACTGTTTTGTTAAAATGCCTCTAAATAAAAGTGAACGAATTGAAATTTTAATGATGATTGGTGCTGGCGATAGGATACAGACTCAACAAGAGGTATGCACATTATTTCATAAAATGCACCCAGATCGTGAACGTACCTCTCAATCTACGGTAAGCATAATAGAAAGAAAATACAGAAAATTAGGACACGTTAGGGGTATACCCCTCTTTAGTATCAAATATCTTTAAAAAGGGAACATACCATCCTTATAAAGAACGTCTCATTCATTAGTTGGCTGAAGATGACTGTGATCGCAGAACTGAATTCTGTGAATACATGATAATAAATTAAATAACAATTTCATTGGTAACGGTTTATTTTCGGATGAGCAACGTTTTATTTGAAGGGGCATGTTAACCGACAAAACACCCGATATTGGTCTGATGAAAATCCAAATTGGATACAAGAATGCCATACGCAAAGACCATAAAAAATTATTACAATTGTTCCATAATTTTTTGATGAAAATCTGGATTTTCTGCAAAATACATAAATTCTTGATTTGACCCAGCTTTTCTGTGATATCCAAATTGCCAACACTTTAGACCGCAGAATATGGTCTCAACAGGATGGTGCACCACCACATTTTGCTATAGCAGTGCGATAGCTTTTAAACAGAAGATTTTCAGATTGATGGATCGGAAGAAGGGGAACATTTAAATGGCCCGCTAGGTCACCCGATCTAACTCCATTAGTCTTCTTTTTATAGGGTTATTAAAAATCTAAAGTCTTCACTAACAGATTCATCAATATCCGTGACCTAAAACCCCGAATCAGGCAGAAAATGCAGAACGTAACACTCACTGTGCTACAAGACGAATTTGTTACCAGGTTGTCATTATTTAGTGGTCAATGGAAAACAATCTGAACATTTACTGTACATTTTCCTTGGTTTGTTTTCGTTGAGAGTATACGTTTAGTCGTCATAAATTATTTTGTAAATAATAAATTGTCATAAACAACTTTTGCATTTTTGTCCACCCTGTACCAATTTGAATCATCTTGTGATACATTTTTAAAATGAGCTCAGCAAGGAAAATCCGCCGCACCGGAGGAAAAAGAAAAAGTAAAACTTCCGCTGGTGAAAGTTAAATTTTTCCGCAGTCAGCTTGGTACAAATGGCTATTCTACTATGTTTGAAAAAGTACTACAAAATGTTGATTTTTCTAATAAAAAGCCACAAAAAAATATATTTCGGCAAAATAAACTCGCTTTCTTGATATAAAATAAAATAAAATTTTAAACCTTTTTTATTCCCGCGAAAACGCTGTCAGCCATTGTGGTGACGTAATATTGGTAAAAACAACAGTGGTGTATGTACGACCGGCACTCATACAACGTTAACAGCTATATGCAACATCATTGAATCAATTTTTGTCAAATTAGTGATTAGTAGATATTAGTGACAGTTTTTGCGTTTTAGGTCACGTGATATACAGATTAAAAATTACGACTTTTAATTTCAATATAATAAAACAATAATGTGCTTTTATGACTTTAAATCAGAATATTTAAGTATATTTCTACATAAATTTAAAATTTTTATCAAATTTAATAAATTTTTTTCACTACCGAAAGTACCCTTATTATTGTACGTTTGAAAAAAACTATTTTACTGGGTAATCTCAAAAGTATCTATTTATAATTTTTTTTATTTACTTAAATTCCAACACATTTTTTGATAAATAAATATTCGGTAACCGTTGTAAAATATTTAGGATATGCTATTGGTAATCAATTCGATTCGATTTGGCAGTTTATATACGTTGGAAGTGTAGCTTTTAAAAATGAAATAATTCTACGCAATTATTACAGTATTGATCCTGAAAGTAAAATATTCTTTATCTAACGGCATCTTATGGTACAATTTTTCATCCAAATAGATAACCTTTGCGTGCATAAAACATGACATGCACAGCAGATAAGTGGTTGTGAAAAACAGTTTGATAGAATAACCTACACTTTTTAACTTCCCAGTGGGAAGTTATAGCAATGAGTCCGATTTTGCGAATACCGAATTTTGACATATCTCCACATCTCAAGGTCCCTGGAGTCGAATACAATAATTTTTAAGTGGACGCCTGTGTGTGTGTGTGTGTGTGTGTGTGTGTGTGTGTGTGTGTGTGCGTGTGTGTGTGTGTGTGCAAGCGCGTTCGGAATTATTTTTCGTCTCGATTATCTCGAGAACCAAAAATGATATAGACATGGGACCAATTGCATTCGACGCATAATTACGCAACTTAGAACTGATTTGATTTCCAGCAAAATAGATTAAGCTGTTTTTTTTGGAGAAAAATAAAACTGAGAAAAGTGGTAAACTACCTGAATTTTGAAATTTATAAATTGAAAGAATACGGTTGACCTAAACAGAATATTGTTAATGACAATTATAATTTGTTATACACAATTTTAAATCGTTTTTTATAATAATTTTAATAATAATTATAACAACAAAACATTTGGTATTTTTTTAATCTTTCCACTGGGAAGTTAGTCGTATGGACCTCTCGGGTCGCACCAAGACCACTGATATTTTTTAAATAAAAAAATAAAATAAACAGTATTGCTGTAGCAAAACTAACTTTTTTAAACTTGTCCTTTACAGAAAAAATTTAATTTTAACTGTGGAGTTTCGATTGAGGAAGAATGAGTGGAACAAGTAAATGAATTTGTGTACTTGGGTTCAAAGTTTACGAGAGATGGAAAGTATGACAGTGACATTGAGCGAAGGGTGTCGGCAGGAAGACAAATGAATGGTGCACTGCTTTATGAATAGCCAAAAAGTGTCAAAAAAGGCACGTCTGGCTGTGCATAGAGGTGTGTTGGTAGTTATGTATGGTAGTGAATGCTGGGTTTGGCAGAAGAAGCATGAAAATAGGATTAATGCTGCGGAGATGAGCAGTCTGAGAAGTATAGCCGGAGTGACTCGGTTGGATAGGGTAAAGAATAGTGAGATAAGAGAACGATGTGGTGTAAAAGAAGATGTGGTTACAAAGATAGATAAAGGAATGCTTAGATGGTTTGGACACGTTGAAAGGATGGATGAAGGAAGATTGACGAAACAAATTTATAAAGCGAGTGTGAATTGACAAGTCGGTAGAGGTCGATCTCGGAGAACATATCTTGATCAGATCAACATTGTTTTGAGGAAAGGCCAGGTCAAGAGTACCAACAACCGACGAGCATGTATGAGAGCACTGATGAAAGTAGAGGAAGCGAAAGATGTGTGTAAGAACCGTAGCAAGTGGAAGGAAGTGGTCTCTGCCTACCCCCATGGGAAAAAGGCGTGACTTTATGTATGTATGTATGTATAAACTTTTTTTTAAAAATGCGATGAGTGTACCTAAATAATTAACAATCACATACTTGTTTACACCTGGCAACCTAAAAGTTACGACAGAGTGTGGTCAAATAAAATTTACACACAAAATTTGCCCCATAATTTTCCAATGGTCTCCCAAAATATTTTCTGATTCTTATTTAAAGTACCATATTATTTTATGATTACGTAGGTTTAGCAAAATATTTTTTTTACAGCAAAACTATTGGGCGACCAATGTTATTACAAAGAAACTTGCCAATATACGGACCAGCATTCTTCCTGCATTCAAGTCCATCACAATGCTGTTTGTCAATGTGAAACTGGCTACCATTCCGTTTCTTTACAGAAACCTTCGAAAAGAGTGTTCTGCGCTGAAGGTAACCATAAAACACATATTTATCTGTAAATGGAATTCGATTTGACTATTGTAGTATTTAGTAATTTATCCTTGTCTGATTATGGTTTTTAACAGCCTAAACTGGTTGACTATGTTTATTACGTTTTTATTTCGTAGCATTAATTTTTTAACACTTTGTACTCATATAATCTTTGAATGAAGTTGTCTTATTTTCGTAAGTTTTAACTGAATTTACAAATTAAACTCTTAGACAAAATTACACCAACAACATATTAAATCATCTTCTTAGGGTGCCGTCTTCTTTGGAAGGTTGGCTACCATCATGACTATTTTAACTCTATCCACCGCTTACCTAAAAAGTTGGACTGACGAACAGTTGAACCACTCTCTCTCAAGTTGCACAGCCACGGCATTCGCCTTCGAGCTATGCTGCGTTTTCAACAATTTTGCCCTGCATAATCACTTGTAACAGAGTATATCTTTCTCCTCTCATAACGTGGCCAAGGTACTGTAGTTTTCGGATTTTTGTCCCATTCACAAGCTCTGTTTCTTTTCCTAGTCGTCTGAGTACTTCTTCGTTGGTGATTAGATCTACATACGATATTCTGAGTATTCTTTTGCATAGCCAGACTTCGAAGGTTTCCAATTTTTTCAACGATGTTTTATTCAGTGTTGATGCTTCTATGCCATAGAGAAGAATAGAGAATATGTAACATTTTATCATTCGTATTTTCAGTTTGATTTAACGATCGGTTACAAAAAAACTGCTTCATCGTTAGAAACGCGTTCCGCGCTATTTCGATCCTTGATCTTAATTATTTTGAAGAGTCATTGTTGGAGTCTATTATAGTTCCTAGATATTTATACGTAAAAACTCTTTCTATAACTTGGTTGTTTATGGTCAGCTGTACGTTTGCATTTACCGTTTTAGAAAATACCAAAATTTTTGTCTTATTCAGGATCATTTTCAGGCCATATTTAGAAAATGTTGTATACACCCTATGAACAACCCTTTGAAAGTCATCAATGTTCTCTGTAAGCAAGAATGTGTCGTCCGCATATTATATGTTGTTGATATTTTTCTTCTTTAGGTGCCCTGTCCTCCTCGGACGTTGGCAATCATCAGCGCTACCTGAACCTTGTCTACAGCTCGGCGGAACAATGTGGTAGTACTCACTCCAAACCATTGTCTTAAGTTTTTTAGCCGGGATATCCTTCTTCTACCCGGGCCTCTCCGTCCTTCGATCTTCCCTTCTATAATAAGCTTTAAAAGTTGATACTTGTCATTCCTTAAAATGTGACCGAAACTCTGTACGTACACATTTCAAAGGCCTCCAATTTTTTGCACATCGCATCTGTCAAAGTCCAAGCTTCCATTCCATAAAACAGTATGCTGAACACGTAACAGCGAAGCATTCGGACGCGCAGAGGCAAGCTGCTGTTGATAGGTTTTCCATTTACGACCCCACCGGCTGTTTCTTGGCTTAGCGCTTCTCACATAATAGCTTCCGAATACAGGTTGAAAAGTAGCGGCGATAAGATACAACCTTGTAGGACTCCGCGTTTAATTTCAATATCTTCTGTTTTTGTATTTTTAATCTCAATGTTTGCTTTCTGGTCCTAATATAGGTTTTCAATAATTTTGATGTCTCGAGTGTCCATTTATCTCTGTCGTAAAATTTGCATGAGTAAATCATGTCGAACCCTGTCAAAGGCCTTTTCATAGTCTACGAAGCATGTGTACACATCTTTATTAAATTTAATATATTGTTACGATATTTACTTCTCTCTTGGGTTCAGTAATTTTAAATTCTCGATACAGTAACAAAACAATTTTTATTCCAATACTTTTACACAGAGAGAGTTTACCAGACGGAGGCGGAAGCCGACAAAGCGCTCATTAATATGCACCCTAATTGTGGTCGATTCTCGGACGCCAACAAATAAAAAGGGCTGGGTTGTAACAATATTTATCATACATTTAACTGCAAAACTTATTCCTATGCATCATTAACATATTTTTTTTAGATGTCGTTGCTGTAACGTCAAATTTCTCCACATTCGCAGGAGTAATGTCTGGTATAGCTATTTTATCCGGTCTCATTTGTTTTGTACTGCATCTTTTTAATCAGAATTTGTATGGGACCCGTCACAATAGGCACAATAGATTTGGCAATGCTAATCTACCTCCTCCCATCTTGTTTGCTAGCGATCCAGGTAAGATTTGTTAATAATTGTCGTATGTTTACACAATATTTGATGTCAGAACTTAGATAGAATATGTATTGTTTTGCTACTCAATACAAAAATTAAACCTAGTAATTACTTTTATGTTATGTTCCAAGCAGATAATAACAACCTTAATACGTAATAGTATTTTAAACAAAAAATTATGGTATAAAGATAATTTGTAATATACAAAGTATTTCTTAATTTATAATAAAAAAATTAGGAAATTATGAAAGTCCTTTGATGGACGGTATTTAAAATATTTCAAAATGTTGGGAAAATACTACAAAAGTTAGTCAACAAATTTCGTAATTTGCAGTTTTTTGTCAGCACTCGTTTTTAAAATACACTTACGTGCAAAGAAATCGACTCACAGTGACTTTTCCCAATATTTTCTTTTTGTATTTATTTTTGGAGGGATATAAAAGAAAATGTTATTTTCATATTTTGTTGTTCTATCCAAAAGGTACATCAATCATCAATATTCCCATCATTCCATATCGGAACATAGGGCCTCAACAAAGTTTCTCCATCGGACTCTATTTCTGGCAAGCATTTTGACTTCTTGCCATGATTTATTTATTTTTCGTATTTCACTTAATATCGTTCTTCTCCAGGTTGTTTTTGGGCGGCCCCTAGCGCGGCTGCCTTGGGGATTCCACTCCAGGGCCATTCGAGCTATATTATTTTCAGGTTTTCTAAGGGTGTGACCTAGTCATCCCCATTTGCGCTTCCTTATCTCTGTATCGGTCGGAGTCTGGTTTGTTCTTCTCCAGAGCTCTTCATTTGAAAAGCGGGCCGGCCAGAAAATACGTAATATCCTGCATAGACATTTGTTCACAAAAACTTGCAGAGCCCTGTATGAGCTTTTAGTGGTTTTCCATGTTTCGCATCCGTAAAGAAAAACAGATTTTACGTTTGTATTGAAGATACGTAGTTTTGTGTTGGTGGTGTATGCTCTCGAACTCCAGACCCTGCTAAGCATTCCAAAAGTTCTCCTTGCTTTTGTATTCTGGTTTTAATGTATGTATCTGTGCCACCCTCCTTGTCAATTACACTTCCAAGATAAACAAAGTGTTCGACTAGTTCGATTGGTTGGTTCTCAATATGTAATGGATTAACGTTGTCAGTGTTAATTTTTAACTGTTTAGTTTTATTGATATTAATCTTAAGACCAACTTTCATGGCTTCTTCACTGAGTCTGACAAGCTTCTGCATCATATCTTCAAAGAAGTGAGCCAGAAAACAGATATCGTCGACGTAGTCTAGGTCTTCTAACCGGCCATTGAAACCCCATCTTATTCCTCTGTCCTGGTCATTAGCTTTGCGGAGAACGGAATCCAGCACGATATTAAAGAGCGTTGGAGAGAGGACACAACCCTGCTTTGCTCCGCTTGAAATTGTTATAGGTTCACTTGGTATTCCTTTGAGAAGTACTTGACATGCAGAGTTTGAATAGAGCTGTTTTATAATTTGAATCACTATGATTGGAATGCCAGTTTCCCTGAGAAGCTCCCACACTGCGTGATGCGATAGTGTGTCAAAAGCCCGCTCAAAATCAATAAAGACCAAATATAATGAAGTTCGGAACTCAACTGACTGTTCAATGATTATACGTAGGCTATTTATATGCAGGATTTATCCTTCCTAAATCCTGCCTGTTCCTGTCGCAAGTTTTCGTCTACGCTTGGGGAAATTCGGTCACGAATTATCAAAGATATTACTTTGGTGATGGTGTTTAGAAGGGTTATACCTCGCCAGTTCGCACATTGGCTCAGGTCACCTGTTTTAGGAATTTTTATGATAAGCCCCGTTTTCCACTCTGCTGGAATGTGTTCGTTGTTCCGTACTTGGGCAATAAGTGGTTGTATTAGATTCGCGATTTTGTTCGGGCATTTTTTAAAGCTTTCTGGAGGTATATTGTTGGGACAGGCAGGCAGCCTTGCCACTTCTAAGAGATTTTATGGCTTTTCTTACCTCCGCTAGCGACGGTTCGTTTGCGGGGACTCTCAGATAATCCAAGAGGTACATATCATATTTTTTACGTTCGAATTTAGTTCATTTGTTTAGAGAAATTTTATTTTAAACGAAATCATGTCTTTTGGACAATTTTTGTGGAAATCCTTTTGGAATATTCCGAATAAACTTAATTTTAATAGGTACAGTTCCGGTAACTATCCGATGAAGTTGCTTCCTACAAAAATAAAAATTGATTGGACCACGTGACTATGCATTGCTTTCTTTTTCAGTGTCTACACTTAATAACATCTAAACGATTTTGGTATATTTTTCAGTTATCACATTTTTCGTTCTGATATTGGTTTGTAAAAAAATAAATATCAAAGTCAAAAGTAAGTTGATTTCTTTCCACGTCAGTTTTGTATGAGTTAAAAAGTTAAATCATACAAAGATCTTGAGAACAATTAAAAGAAAGATGGAAACTAAAAATTATGCGAAATAATAGTTTATACGTTAAAAATTAACAAATAAGCTAATAAAATAACTTTTGCCGTCAATGCAGGCCTGAATTCGGTGTTCTATGCTTTTTATGTCATTTTCGTCCAGTCCATTGTGTTCTAGTATTACTGCTACTGTGAGATCACATGTAAATTTGTTGCATGTAACCTGCTACTGATCATTTAATTACAAATTGCGCTGTCGTGAGTCTGAAGGAAAACACTTCTTTTAATTGAGTTGGTAATAGTCGTGTAATTTAAATCATATATTGTTTCGGATATCGACAGAAATGTTGGAAGGACTAATTTTTAAATGATCATTTACAGAGTTTGTCGTCTTCTAATATTATATTATTTTAATATACAAAAATTTAGAAAGTAATACCTAAAACAAATAATTGTTAACATTCTTTTAACGACACATAGATTCAAAAGTTTTGCATTATCTAAAATTTACATGTTAAAATAATTTAACGAAAATTGTTTCTACATATACAGGGTGTTAGTAAATAAGTGCGACAAACTTCAGGGAGTGATTATGCATGAAAAAATAATGACAGTTTACTGCATAAACGTATGTCCGCAAATACTTCGTTTCAGAGATAGGGGGTGTTGTAAGTTTTTCTTAAAAACTGACGATTTATTTATTGCTCTGAAACCGATCGATATATGCGATCGAAATTTGGTGGGTTTTAAGAGGTAGTTATTACGCATTTTTTGACATGCAATTAAAATTTTTATGTTTGTCACTGGTGCGCATATGGGTAATGATCCCAATTTTTTTAAAGAAAAAAATGGTACGCACTAAGGTATTTCAAATTAAAAATCATGTTTAAATTTGTCGGTAAATTTGTGACAAAAATCTCTCCAGCTTTTTTTTGCAGAGGCAGCCGTTTCTATGCAAAAAAATAAAACATCTTAACGCGTATTATTCATTTCTTTCATACATTATCAAGAATTATCTAATCTAATACAATAACATTAAACCAGAACCCGCGTATCTCTGAAAACGAAACATTTGCGGACATACGTTTATATAGCAAACTGTCATTATTTTTTCATGCAGAATCACGCCCTGAAGTTTGTCGAACTAATTTACTGACACCATGTATGTATAAATGAATGTATATCAAAATTTCGAGCAAATAAAACGATTTTAGGCTGTACTGTTAAGATAACAATTTTAAAAATAGTATGTGATTTTGTTGGTACATACCATTTGAAATAATCACTTTAAAGCGTTACAATGAGTCGAAGAGTAATTCCAGAAATCGGACGCGCCAGAATTGTTGCTTGAGTAAAAACATGTGTCTCCTTTAAGAAAAGGAAGCGCCATATTTTGAGCATAAATTATGTCTTACAGACAAACTGAATTAGTCCACTTTAAAGGTATAATGGCTAGTGAAAGGTATATCTTGGCTTTTTTTAATCTCTATGAGCCAGAATATAACAAGCATCAAGATCCTTTCCACAGGGTCTTCAATGTTGACGAACCGGGTATTACTATAGTTCAACATAAGCATAGTAAGGTTTTATCACTGAAAGGAAAAAAACAGGTTTCCTCGTTGACTTCCGCAGAAAGAGGTAAACTAATTACCGTTGTAACCTGTATGAATGCTGAAAGAGTTTATGTACCAACATTATTAATTTTTCACCCCAAAAATATGAAGGCGAAGCTAATGCTTAGTACTCCAGCTGGGGCAGTAGCTAAGAGTCACATTTATGGTTGGGTTCGAAATCCGATATTTTTACGAGGCGGTTAAGTCATTTCATTAGGTTTACAAAACCCACAGCTGCCGATCCAGTTCTACTTGTGTTAGATGAACACTACTCCCACAGAAGAAACATTGCATTCCGCTTCATTCGACCAAAAAAATGCAGCCTTTCGAATTTACAAAAAAAAAGTTTCTCAAATATGGGTCTCCTTCTCTAAATGAATATAAATTACCTATTTAAAAATTCTGTTTTTTAGTCTTTATTTCAATAAAATTAACAATTATTTCATTATATTGTATAATGTATAAAACAGCTAAAGAATTTAATTTTGATTGTGGCTAAACCCTTTGTAGTACAGAACTTGTGAAAAAAAAAGTTATCTCTGACTTTGACTATACATTAGGTAATATTATTCTAAAAATAATTCTAAATTATTGATAAAAAAAACATAAATGCAAATTTTCTTTAGATTTTAGAATAACCATATAAAAAGCAATATATTTTGTTTATTAGTGGTTTACGAGAGGTGAAAATACACTCTGTTAAAAACAGTTTTCTCTTTTATAAAAACTTTGTCTAAATTTTTTTAATAATATTGTTTATTTAATTGTTTAAAAATAGCCAATCAATTAGTATTTAATTTAATCTATTTTCAAAAAGGCATAGCATATTACTTAAGAATCAAAGTAATGCAAAACTTTTGAATCAATGTGAATTATGAAAATAAATATTAAACTTAAAAATTTTTAACAAAATTAATTATTTGTTAAATTGAACTAGTGTTGGATAGTTAAGAAATTCTAATAAAAAAACTGGGAAAAATTAATGCAACAACTTTATGGTACACTCATTTTTGGTTTTAATTCCGGAAAAACTCACAGTTGGCTCAATTACTGTATACACCTTCGTTATGGTGTTTTTTAAAATCGTGTTAAAAATCTTCTTTCTTCATTGATCGCGTTCGCTTTACAGTATCCGAAACATTTTCTATATTATTTTAAAGGTGTGGATGCCTAGTGTCGTATATTAATCTGGGTTTACAATATAAAAAAAATGGGTTTCAGGATCTTTGCCTTTACCTATTCTGGATCGAAGTTCGACGTCCCGCGCATCTAGTCAACGAACGTTTACTAGTATGAGTATGCCTTCGCGAAGATCCAGTAGTGCTCCAGGTTTTAGATCGGGAACTACTTATTCACGAGCAGGTGCGGCCCGTGCCGCAGCCATCTTGCTGCTTTCGTACTGCCAAGTCACGTCTCCGGTAGAGGGATCTCGAAATGTAGATACCAAGTTCACTGGTATAAATACTGTTATTAACTGGAATATAAGCTAAAAAGACGAAAATCTGCACAATATTTTGAAGCTTTAAGTTTTTTTAAACGTTTTCCATTCATATTAAACATATTGCAAAGTATTGGATAACTAGAAACATCACTAGTGGTACTTGGCTATAAGTCCAATAAGTAACTTTCTCTACGAACATTGGATTTTACAACAATTCATATGCGTTAACTATTGATGAATGGATGTAATTCCTTATATATGTTGGATCCTGATACATTATTTAACAGCTGACAACCAATTACCAAGATCCTGATATATTATTCAACAGCTGACAACCAATCACTAATTTCAATATTCAGGATCCAACAGGCTGAGACCAATGAGGAAGCTGCAATAGAACAGCTTTTTTATGAGTGGGCTCTGCTCCTCGATATCGCGAATGTTATGTTCATTCTGATGAACTGTCATTTCGACTATTCGATTACGACAATAAGATGGAGAATTTAACGAGTGATAGTGATGAAAACGGAGAAATTTTTATACCACCAGATATTTCGGAGATGGCGAAAGTTACATCTCTCAACTTATTGCCAGAAAAATCCAGAAAAGCGTTTTATTTGACTTTGATGATTTTTCCCAGTCAGATGAGTTGAAATATGCCAACCGGAAAAATTGCTAAGATCTCGGTACACGCAGATGAAAAATATACTTTGATATAATTTCAGGTTGCATTAATCATGGGTATAACGGGAGCTTGCCGTTCCAATAAAATGCATTCTATGTGCTTTGGAGATATCCAAGACCTCGGATCGGCTTTATTTATAACAATTGCCAATACGAAAACTAAAATCGTTAGGAAGTTTACAGTAACTGGTAATTTTTACCAAATTTGTAAAAAATATATGGATCTACGAGTACATTTGAACATAGGGAATTCTTCGTTTTTCCTCAATTATCAAAAAGGGAAATGCACTGCACAATGAATTGGTGCTAATAAATTCGGAAAAATGGGGAAACAGATTGCCAAATTTTTGAAGCTACCAAATCTAGAGATGTACTCTGGACATTGCTTCCGGAGATCGTCTGCAACATAGCTTGTTAATGCAGGAAGAGATGTAACTACATTAAAAAGACATGGTGGAAGGAAAAGCACCTCAGTGGCAGATGGTTACATCGATGATTATATGGCTTATAAATGTAAAACGTTAGATACAATTCTTTAAGCAGTAGAAGAATGTACAACTAGTAACAGTACCTTATTCACACAGCAAACATCAACGAATATGACAAAAAAATTCAATGTCGACGTTACTGCGATGCCTTTATTAAATTTTACGAACTGTTCAAATATAACGATTAACTTGGTCAATAAGTATGACCAGTAAGTAATGCTTATAATCGCATACTTGCCAATATTGTTGATTTAAATTAAATCCTAATTTCCATCTATGTTTCAGTTTCATTGAACTTTTTAATTCTAAACTAGACAATTGCGTGCGATGGTCGTAGAGAAAGTATAGTCTTCTACTCGCGTATAATGGCCATTATTCTCGAGGATGAAAATTTCGAAACGAGCCGCAGGCGAGTTTCGGAATCATCCGAGATATAGCCATCATTATACGCTCGTTGAAGAATATACTATTAATTTAAAATAAACGTTTTTGGTATATATGTTCAATAAATTATATATTAACGTATACCTTTTTTAAAGTTGCATTTGTCGGTTTTTTAAATGAAACAGTCGAAGTTTCGTCTGTTCGGCGCTTCTTCAGAAATGTCAACAGAGAACAATGTATGTAACCACAAGAAACTTTCTTATTATACCGACTCTCTTAGAGGAAAGCTTCTTAATGCTTTGAAAAAAAATACATATTAATCTCTAATGGTTGGTTAATTTGTTGAAAAGTAATTATGTCAAATTTTTAATTTCTTCCATTTTAAATCCTATAATTAACGAAGCGTTTATAGAATATTTTGCAGTTTTTGTCGTCTGTTGGTTGCATTTGAGCATTAATTTGTGTTAGAATTGTACCTTAATTACACAAACTAAATTTAAAAAAAAACCAATAAATAGCTACTGTAAATTAAAAACGAAACAATTATTTTGAAGGTAAAAGTTAAGTAAAAATGTTGCAGCATGGAGGACGCAAGATGGCAGAGGTGAAAACGGCTATTTATAATTATTTTTAAAAGTGCATTTTTAGCTATTTATATTCCATCTGCGCTCACAATAGCAAAGCAGGATTTCTATTCACAAAGTATCGCATTTTAACAATTTTTTATTTTATTATTACTAGTTCTCACAATTTGTCTAAGGAATCGATAACATGTAAAATTTCTCTATCACAACTAGGAGGAATCATTAAAAAATTAAAACAGTTCCAGCAATATTTCACGGCAATATTTGTGCAATGTTATTGTGCAGCATATTGTTTAAAAAGTTGCGCGTCCAGAGGCCGCTTAAGCGCAATTTCAATAATTTTGGACACTTTGTGAGAATTATTCACAATTTGAAAACAAATCGAAATCTTTGAGTAATAGTGTTTTTAGTTTGTGAGATACATAAATATTGTTAAAATGTAGTACTTAATACTTAATAAATAGATACCCTAGATTGTGTAAATAAAGAAGAATTTTCAAAATAATGAAACAATGATAAAACACACACATTGCATGGCTGTGTTGTTGAATTAAGTAGGAAAAACGTGAGGCACACTACTGTGATTAACATTAACTAACATACTACATATACATGTTTTGTTTTAAAATCAATTTACCATTAAATTTAAGAAAAATGTAAATTACACAAAAACTATGACACCCTTTACGTAACAATCGAAAGAATACATTTTTTTAAAGTTATGTAATGATTTTCCGATACTCCACTGTTGTATGTTACGTACGTGAGCTGGTCGGTACGGTGACGTCATAGTCAATGACGAAGATGTTCCAGTACCTTCCCGATCAATCTAGAAATTTCGATAGAATAGTCTGGATACGATTAGAATTTTCTCGTCTTTTCTCGTTTTTACATTAATATATAAGGTGCGCGTCTAAGGTCCGTTCCCGCCCCCCTTTTAATTTTTGAACCACCCGGTATATCGCAACAAAATTTGGAGGGCTTAAATAGGAGATAAAACCTATTTTTTTAGGTAAAAATGACAGCTTAAAGTTTCAAAATGGTGAATGAGCGCCATCTTGAATTACCTGTATAGAACACCCGGTTTATAATTCCATTTTCAAATTTGCTCATAATTGTTAACATTTTTCTCTAATACACTTTACTTCTAAATTTAATTGATTTTCAAATAAGTAACGTTTGAACAGTGACATTCAGGTTAAACATAAAGTATGGATTTTGCGAGCTATCTTAGTCACTTTCGGTAAAACATTTTTGTAACTAAATTTTTTTATTAATTTTTAGTTACATCTCTTGATGAATTCAAATAATAAGAAAAGTAAAAAAAGTTTATTAAAGATACCACCTACCGAAAAATCTCGAAGCTTACGCGAATGTGTTCTTTAAATTCATACTCAACACAAATTGGTTGTTAAAAAAAATTATTTATTTTTTTGTTAATAACACTTTCATTTAACCCTAACAAATATTTTAATGGATGTTTTCGAAGTGGCCACCTCCTAAATCTTGACAATAGAGTACCCTGTTATAAATAGCTTCCCTCACATTGATGAAAGTCTGTTCATTTATTTCTTCACATGCTTCTCTTACTCTGCGTTCCAGCTCTTTTATTGTTTGGCATTCAGTGGCGTAGATTTTTGACTTCAGATACCCCTAAAGAAAAAAATCTAAAGGTGTAAGATCCGGATATGTTGGTGGCCATTATGTAGTTCCACTGCGACCTATCCATCGCCCAGGAAACTTTTCATCGAGAAACTCTCTAGCTATGCGATAGAAATGGGGATGTCCCCCGTCCTGCTGAAATATGATTTCACGACTTCCTGATTGATTAATACAATGTGTCTTATTCCAGGTTCAATTTCAGTTTCTAAAAGATTTCAGTAAAGATCTCTTGTAAGATTGCCTCTGATAAAGATCGGTCCAACAACGTGGTTGCCCAAAATCCCCGCCGAAACATTCACTTTTTTTTAGAGAACTGAGTATGTCCCTCTCTAAAAATATGCGGATTAGTATCTCTTCAGTATTGTACTTTCTGTTTATTGACTTTTCCATTAAGAAAAAACGTGCATTTGTCTGAGAAACATACACGTTTTAGGAAGCCTCGTTCTCCCTCAATTGTTCTTGTTAACCACTCACAAAATTCAACCTTCCGGCATGTAGAATTTTCATTTTATAGGGATGAAACTTTCCTTTTTTTAAAACTCTGGACACTTTTAGAACTTACTCCGCAGGATTCAGCAACTGTAGACGTCGGCTGAGTCGGATTGATTACCATTTTAGCAACAATTTTTTTTTCTCATCTGAAAAAGGTGGTGTTCTTGATCTTGGAGCATCTTTCAGCGTACCGTTTGCTTGGAGCTTATTTACAAGTTTTTGCAAACATGACCTAGAAATAGGGTTTTCATGAAATCTAGCATTAAAAATTCAGACTGCTAAATGAAAATTTGTTTCAGCTTCGCCAAATATCAAAACTAATTCAAATTTTTCGGATAAATTACGAGCCATAGTCACACTCTACATAAAATAATTAAGGCGCTCAACAGACTTTTTGACATCTAACAGTTAAGTTTGACGGTTAACAAGATGTAAGATACCCCAACAACGATTTTTTTTTTAAATGCGAACTTGATAGCAGAATTCGTGTCTTTGTTTGATTTGAAATTAACTAAAATGTCACTTTTCAAACGTTAATATTTTAAAATAAATTAAATTTAGGAGTAAAATGTTAAGAATTATGAACAGATTTCGAAAATGGAATAATATTTAGGGTGTTCTATTTAAAAAAGTAATTCAAGATGGCGCTCATCCGCCATTTTGAAACTTAAAGCCGCCATTTTTCCATAAAAAAATAGTTTTTTTATCTCTTATGTAAGCACTCCAAATTTCATTGCGATATACCAAGTGGTTCAAAAATTAGTAGGGTGGAACGGACTATAGACGCGCATAGTATATAAATTGGTTAGTTAGTTTTTCTGAAGTTAATGATTGTGTTCACTAGTTTACATAAATTGTATTGAAAAGTTATAAATAAATGTGCATATAAATTCGAACCTCGAGTGTGATTTTAAGTAAAACATAACAGTTATAAATTATTAAAATACATGGTGTTCGATTTAAAATAAGATCCATCTTATACATTTAATGATATTTTAATGAAACTGTAAATTCTGAACACTGTAAACAGATGATTAATACTTAATCATTAAATACATTTAACTAGTACCCAACTATTTAGACGTAAAAGTAAATTTTTTATTATTTGTTAGATTATTAGATAACGACTTTTTATTAAAACATCACATTTTAAAAAAATCCAACATAGCTCAAAACTACCTGTACTTAGGTATAGGGAACCATAATGAAACTATACCTTATTTTTTATGGACAATCAGAAAATTCTGTAAAATGCAGGGTGTCTCATAAAAAAAAATATAACTCTGATACGTCACAACTTATTGGGATATCCTGTATATTTTAAAATAATTTTAAAATGCAGCCTAATCAAACTACTAAAGTGACAAACATTTTAAAACTTTTCGTTTCGCTATAATCCTCCGTACTGTTGGTAGTGATTCGCATTTTATAAACCCTCTGTTGGTAATACTATATTTTGTTTGTTGTTCACATTTGGAGCGGTTCAAAAATTAAACACCAGAGGCCGCATCTTTTATAATTCTCACGATTAGTAAATTGCTAGAATAATGAAATAGTAAAAATCCCTCACTTAGTGGTAACTTACATCTGACACAAGATAAGCAAACTTAAAAGAATTGTGTATGACATTTTGTTGGTTTTAAAAAATTTAACAGAGTCAGTGGGGTGCTATACGTTTACATTAGATTTGATTCTACTTTTATTATGGCATGTTTGCATGGAATTATTTTTAAATTTATGCTTTAAAATAAGGTATAATACTTTCAAACTAAAATTTATAGTGTATAGTTAGTAAATCGTTTTAAACAAATGTTAAACTAATTCTACTAAACTTTTTTTTTATTTTATCTACTCATTAATTTCTTAATAACTCATAAAGTTAATTAAAAATATTTTTAAATTTAAATATACATTAAATTATGAAATAAGTCACCACTTTTTTGTAATACGATAAGCACTGTAAGTATGGATTACTGACATTTTTAAAACATTTAAAAATTTACTACATTCACTTTAAGATACACGTTTTATAATATTTACATATTTACAGTCATGCCTTTTTCCCGTAGGGGACTTTTATCAGTACTCTCATACATGCTCGTCGGTTGTTGGTACTCTTGACCTGACCTTTCTTCAAAACAATGTTGATCTAATCGAGATATGTTCGCCGAGGACGACCTCTACCGACTAGGCCATTCACACTCACCTTATAAATTTGTATCGTCAATCTTCCTTCATCCATCCTTCCTACGTGTTCAAACTATCTAAGCATTCATTTATCTATCTTTGTAACCACATCTTCTTTTACACCACAGCGTTCTCTTATCTTACTATTTTTTACTTTATCCAACCGAGTCACTCCGGCTATACTTCTCAGACCACTCACCTCCGCTGCATTAATCCTATTTTCATGCTTCTTCTGTTACACCCAACATTCACTACCATACATAAGTGTTGGAACCAACATACCTCTATGCGCAGCTAGATGAGCCTTATTTGACACTTTCTGGCTGTTCATAAAGCTATGCATTTAAAAGTATTAAAACCGTTTAACCCTTAAAAGATCCACTTGTGTACCAGACAAGAAGGATGCCGTATAAGTATGATTGATTTTGTGATTGTGGATTGAATGATTAAGAAAGAAAGTGATGGACACTTGGGCATACCGCGGTGAAGGCATTGACCACTTCTTAGTAATGAGTCGATTAAGAGGTCTCTTTAAGCAGTAGCGGCATCGTGTGCAGAAATTAATTATATACTAGAGCGTATAAAAGTTTATAAGAAGAAGGAGTAAAAGAGAAGTTAGTAGGTAAATTGATCGAGAAATTTGACAGTTTGGTTGCAGAATTATGAAAGCCATTCAAGAAAGGAATCGTGGATGTTGCTATTAAAGTGTGTGATGTGGGTAAAAGAAGGAACCTAGAGAAACCTAGAGGTTCAATAAGCAGTGTCAGAGAAGAAAACAGCCGGGTTGGATTGGCTGGCTACAAAAGCCAATCAAAAAACGCAAAAGGCAATAATTGAGGATGTAAACAAGGCAAGTAATGAGTATAAAAGGTTGGAAGGTGTGGTAAAAAAGGTTGTGGCAAAAAAGAAGAAGAATGATGAAGATGAATTTGATAACAATTTTGCCCTGCATAATCACTTGTAACAGAGTATTCTTTCTCCTCTCATAACGTGGCCCAGTTACTGCAGTTTTTGGATTTTTGTCTCATCCACAAGCTCTGTTCCTTTTCCTAGTCGTCTAAGTACTTTTTCGTTGGTGATTCGATCTACATACGATATTCTGAGTATTCTTTTGTATAACCACATTTCGAAGGTTTCCAATTTTTTTAAAGATGTTTTATTTAGTGTTGCTGCTTTTATGCCATAGAGGAGAATAAAGAATAAGTTTGTATACTTGGATACTTGGGTTCAAAGTTTACGAGAGACGGAAATTATGACTGTGATATTAAGCGAAGGGTGTTAACAGGGAAACAGAGAAACTGTATGAGCAGCCAGAACGTGTCAAAAAAGGTACAAAGTGCTATGCATAAAAAAGTGCTGGTCGCTACACTTATGTATGGTAGTGAATGTTGGCTTTAGCAGAAAAAACATGAGTAGTCTGAGAAGTATAGCTGAAGTGACTCTGTTGGATAAAGTGAAGAAAAGTGAGATATGGGAACGCTGTGGTGTGAAAGAAGATGTGGTTACATAGATAGATAAAGCAATGCTTAGATGGTTTTGACACGCAGAGAGAATGGATGTAAGAAGATTGATGAAACATATTTATAAGGCGAGTGTGAATGATAGAGGTCGGCCTCGGCGAACGTATCTCGATAGGATTGACATTGTTTTAAAGAAAGGACAGGTCAAGAGTACCAACAACCGACGAGCATGTATGAGAGCGGTGATGAAAGTAGAAGAAGCAATAGATGTGTGTAAGAACCGTAGCAAGTGGTAGGATGTGGTTTCTGCCTACCTCTATGGGAAAAAGGTTTGACAAAAATGTATGTATGCTAAATCGACCGGCTTTGCTTCTTACACAGGTAAGTAGTTTTTTAACAAATATTTGTTATCATTTAAATAATTTATTGACTTTAAGGGTTTTTAAAGTTTGAAAGATTGTACGAACTTGCAATTTAATTGTTTTATTTTAAGTATGTATCAAATAGACTATATTAAAAAAATAAAACGATTCAGATAGATTTTTTTAAATTGTTTAACATTTTCATTCGAAATGTTAAATAGAAGTTAATAGAAACACACCAAAACTTTTTTTTTTGCCATTGCAAATGATTGGGAACAAGTTTAATGCTTGATAAATTTAAATTTAAAATGACCATTATTTTCTAAGAAATCAAAAAGTTTCACGATATAACGGAAGCTAGTAACTGCATTGTGTAAGTAATTTTTCTAATCTGATGTGGCTCTGTCAAATGTTATTTACCCGATTCTAGTAAAAGTGACAGTGTTAAGTAGATAAGGTATGTTCTACAATTTTATTACACTCTTAGTAGACCATGTCCATAACTCTTAAGTACTAATTTATTTGCTTGGAAATTGGAAAGATATACCTGTAGCTAGTTATAATTCTATTAATTTATTTCATGTATTTCATTTCATTTGATCTTAGAAAACGAATGCAAGTATATTTTACGTAATTGTTTCAACGTCTGCTTTGCAAAGCCTTGCCTACCATTTACAATTTTATTTTCTTACCATCAGAATTAATTCATTATTCACTTTTATTTAATTTCTTTAATACAAATAAACCACTAAGTAGTTATTTCAATAGGAGTTAATGTACCAACAAATGTAGTTACTTTACCACTTAATTTGTTTTGTCAAATTTTTTTATAATCCCAATGGAATCCACTATAAAATTGTGGCGTTATATGCCTGTGTGCTCCGGGCCAAGAAAAACCGAAGAAACAACAAAGCACATTCCATTTGTGGGTGCCGATCTAAATTTCCGAACTTATCTTTTAACATCTCCAAAGAAGCGATCATTATTCGTGTTTGCTCAGTGGCTCATTTTATTGCTTGCTTTGGAGCCTATTTTTTCATGTTTGATTGGGAGCCCAAGGTGCTACTTATTTTCAATGCATTGCACTTAAATTATATCGTGATTACAAATAATACCGAATACATTAAAGTATCTGAATCTGGATTTATTTGATAATAAAGAAAAATGATACCTACCATTTTTTTTTAAATTTTGCTTTCTTAGGATCTAGGCGGCCTAGTATTGCCTCAGTACACAGCATAAGCTCAATACGAAGTTATAGTGCTAGAAGGTATGAAAGGGAACGAAAAGAGAAAGAAGAAAAGGAAATGGAACGTCGCTTTTCAAAACTATCAGGAACTAATTCTACGATACGAGTCGCTCCGACGCCCAGTCCTCATTCCACCGATGATCTACTTCCAACTTTGGAAGAAGATGGGCCGGTAAGATTTAGATATATATATTTTTAATAACGTTAATTTATAAATTGAATTTCTTCGAACATAATATAATTCAAGCAAATATTTGCACTAAAAATCTGCATTAGCATTTTCGTATCCATACAATTGTCACAGTAAAATAGAGTAATCGTTACCTCGGTTCAACTACCTTTCTTCTACGGTGAACGTCTTTATTTGTAAAGCTGTTACAAATGTATTTTGCTTCTGCTACTTGCCTTACAAATACAATAAATTAGCATATTTTGGACTCTTTAGTTATGGTTATCATTCGTAATCAATAGTTTATTGCGCATCTAGTGAAGAAAGTAGGTATGTCATTCCAACCCGCGTGTAAGACAAACACGCGGATTGAGATGACATACTTATTTCCCGTGGTGAGCCAATTTCTTTTTACCACATTTGTAATGGAAAGTTCGAATTAAATAAGTATGTAAATAAATGTTACTTGATTAAGTTGTGGGTTAAATTTTATATAAACATCATACTCTTCTTCTGTTTTATATGCATAAAAAATTAATTAAATCTTCTTCTTCTTCTTCGTGTAATCTGACAACGTCCTGCACTCACAGTTCTCTTATGGTGCTCTCGTTGCTTATCCTGTCATGCAATGTGATACCTTTTATTGTTCTTAGGATTTTCATATCCGCTGTTCTCATTTTCCTTTTGGTGACGGACGTTTCAGCTCTTGTCTCGGCGGCGTAGGTCATTATGGGCCTTACGCAGGTCTTATAAATTTGTGTCTTGCTCTCTTCTTCTTCTTCTTCTTTTTACGTTAGGACTACGTCCTGTGTTTGCCTCAAAGGTTGCCCAAAAACAATTGGGACGATGAAGACCAGCTATCATACCATCTTTTTGGTGAGCGTCCAGTTGGGCGTGGTGTGTTGGGCCGCTTCTCTCTCACAATTTTTGCCAGCCGGTCGTTTGTCATTCTGCTAACATGGTCTCTCCATTCTCTTCTTCGGTTTCTTGCCCATCTTACTATGTCTTGGACTTCACATATTTCCCTTATCTCTTCGCTTCTTTTATGGTCAAGTAAGGTATAGCCAGTTATCGATCTAAGAATTCGCATTTCCGTTGATCTAAGAAGTCGCTTTGTAGTCGTGTTCTCCGCTCTGGTCTCTATCGCGTATGTCATAATCGGTCTTACACATGTCTTATATATTCTGACCTTACTTCTGGTACTCATGTGTTTATTTCTCCAGATTATGTCTCTCAAGAATCCTGAGATTAGAGATGCCTTTGTTGTTTGAGCTTTTACTTTCTCCTTAATATTTCTAGTGCTAGTTATATTAGCTCCTAAATATTTAAAGGACATCACTTGTTCTACACTCTGCTCATAGATTGCGAGTTTACATCTTCTCGGTTCTTTGGATATTGTTAGCGATTTGGTTTTCTTGACGGATATTTGCATATTAAATTCTTCAGCTGTTTAGGTGGATTGAGTAGCTTATTGACCAATACAGCCGGTCCCAAGCCCGGAAAAAAGAGGAGGGTTCCAAGTGAGGCCAGCGACCTGCTTGGGTAAAAAGACAAGTGCTCCTAGAACCAAAGGAACAGCCTCGGAACAGATTGGATTAAATAATGACAACCTCGCGAGAATAAGGACTAAACGAATAATGAAACCATCATTACTAAGAATTGGATGTTGGAACATTACATCATTCAACAACAAAGACCAAGAAATCATACTTGAAATAAAGAAACATAAATTAGACATCTGTGCACTTTCAGAAACGAAGAAAAAAGGCAAAGGAAATAGCAGATATGAAAACTACATACTCATATACAGCGGCAAAGACAAGAATGAACGAGTGGTCTCAGGGGTTGGTATACTGCTACACGAAAGATTTGAAAGCCTAATCTTGCTCTCTATGGTCATATATTTGTTCTTCCAAATTATATCTCGAAAAAATCCTGATACTCTTACGGCTTTTCTAATCTGGTTGTCCACCTCATTCACTGCTCATCCACTGCTCATTCTGCTGCTCGATACCTGTACCTCCAGATAGAAATTTATCACCTGATGTACAATGCGCTCACTCACCACCAACTTACATCTGATCGGATCTATAGATATTACCATAGATTGTGTTTTTTCGATCGAAATTTGCAGATAAAGGCATGGGCTAAGATTATCTCCCTGCCTAATGCCGGATGAGATTTTAAGTTCTCTTGTTAAATCAAATTCTGTTCTTATCATTCTTTTGTTTATGTTAAGCTGCTGTATTAGGTTTATGTCAGTAAAAAGTTATATGATTATTTATGCTTTGGGTAAGGATAGTGAGATCACTCAAAATGTATCGGTTAAAGCAGTATTTTTTTCGAAAAATTCGTTTGTATCTTAATGTGTGATAGTGTGATAGCATTGTTAAATAAGAAAGGGTTAAAAGGTAATAGTTTTTTAAAATATGAGTTTCTATTAGCAAAAAAATTAGATAAATTGATAAATTACGTTCTGATATCTACAAATTTTTAAATAATCCTAAATATGAAAATTTGCACAAAGCTGCACAAAATACTAGTCTTTATTATCCAAACACAAACTACACACATTCTTAAGTCATTTTTAATTGAGTATGAGAACCTTTGTTCCAATAGTGTTGGTAATATTTTTGATGGATCAGAAATAAATATTTACCCGGTCAAATTTTAATCATTCAAGTGGCGAGTCGTAGACGATTCGTTAAAAGATTACTTGAAACGTGTGAACCTCAATTAAGTATCATCTTTCTTATCAAACGGTCATGTGTGTTGAATGGTGTTTGTTGTATTTTATTGGTTTAAGAAATAATCATCACTTCGTCTCAAGGTATAGTACACAAGATTTTTAGATCTGTACAATGAACACGATTGTTTTTAAAACCATCGACTTAAAACAACGCGTTGAATTCTACTTGTAAAGCATCTTATAAAGTAAGTTGAATAGTAACATGTGTCGCTTAGTAGCCCACCGATGACTTTTATTGCTTTATTTAAAGAACGCACGCTTCTTGAAGTTTTTAAACTATCATTTAACTATATTATAAACTCAAATTAGATCTACGAGTTTTAAATTGCTGCTTCTATACAGTGCGTTTATAAAGTAACGCTCACATTCATTATTAGCTTTATAAACAGTAATTCGAGGGCAGTTTGATAAGTCAGTGACTTTTTGAATTTCCCGCGCAGTTACTCCAAATGCAACAGTGCTGACGTCAACTATAATCTTTCAGTGGGCAACTTTCTAATTTTGAGCAAGCTACGACGTGCAGTTATTGTTTGATAGCCGTTCAAAGCAGACAACCTCGTGAATTTTTACGAAAATGGAAAAAAGTGAATTTCGTGTGTTGATTAAGCATTACTTTTTACGTAAAAAATCCATCACTGAAACTAAGGAAAGACTTGATAAATACTACGGGGACTCGGCACCATCAATTTCAATGGTTAAGAAGTGATTTACAGAGTTCCGTTGTGGTCGTACCAGCTCTAATGACGCCGAACGTCCAGGTCGCCCAAAAGAAGTGATCACGCCAGAAATCGTCGATAAAATCCATGAAATGATATTGGATGATCGGAGAATGAAAGTGCGTGAGTTGGCTCATGCTGTAGGTATCTTAACTAAACGGGTACATCATATTTTACACAAATATTTGGACATGAAAAAACTCTCTGCGAGATGGGTGCCGCGATTGCTCATACTCGACCATAAGCGCAATCGTGTGACCACTTCAAAAGAATGTTTAGCGATGTTCAGCCGTAATCCGGACGAATTTTTGCACCGTTTTGTTACTGTGAATGAAACATGGATCCATCACAACACGCCAGAGAGCAAGGAATAATCGAAACAGTGGGTTGCTCGGGATGAACATGGACCAAAGAAGGCGAAACAGAGACTGTCAGCCAACAAGGTCATGGCCACAGTTTTTTGGGATGTACGCGGTGTCATTCACATGGATTACCTCAAGAAAGGTAAAACGATCACCGGCGAATATTATTCAAAGCTTTTGAACAGATTCGACGTTGATTTGAAGCAAAAACGGCCGCATTTGGCTAAGAAGAAGAAAGTGCTGTTCCATCAAGACAATGCACGTGTGCACACTTGTTAGTCACGATGGCCAAAATCTACGAATTGGGATTTGAACTGCTACCCCATCCAGCATATTCTCCAGATTTAGCCCCCTGCGACTATTTTCTGTTTCCAAACCTAAAGAAATGGCTGGGCGGTAAGAGATTTGAGTCGAATGAAGAAGTCATTACCGAAACAAACGCGTATTTTGAAAGCTTTGAAAAAACCTATTATTTGGAGGGAATAAAAAAATTAGAAAAACGCTGGACTAAATGTATCGAGCTAAAAGGTGATTATGTAGAAAAATAAAATGTTTATTTGCGGAAAAAAATTTGTTTTATTCAAAAAGTCACTGACTTATCAAACCGCCCTCCTAATATAAAAATAATAATATAAAATGATCCATAAAAAAGTCGATTTTTTTATTTAATAGTACTGAATTAACCTTTAGGGTTATTAGAATTACAATACATTGTTTGTTAGTGAGGTTTAAATATTATTAATCTTATCAATGTCAAGTTTATAAGTGAATTATATTCTTTGTTGCCGTGTAGAAGATATTTCAATGCACTATATTTTTTAACGACTGTTTTATGTATAGAGGCACTGATTCGTTGATGATTTCTTTAGCATTTGAGATTGCAGTCTTGGCTAGTTCGTCGGACTTGACGTTTCGAGTTATTCCTGTGTGTGACGGTGCCCAGAGGAAATCCAATACTGCGCCTTCTTGTTGTATGACGTTCAATTCTTTTTTTTACGAGTGGTAGAACTGGATGGAACGGGTATATCTGTTTTAAGCCATGAATGGCACTTAAAGAGTCGGTTATTACTAAATATTTTTTGGTGGTTTTGTTGTTAATGCATTTAAGGGCATGAAGTATGGCTGTAAGTTCACCAGTATATATTAAAGTGGTTTCAGGAAGTTTACAAGTGAAGTTCGAGTCAGGTAATGTAAATGCTGCGCTTATTCCTTGGACTGATTTACAGACGTCAGTACAAATGTGGTGGTAATCTGGGTATGTTAAGATGGTTTCTAAAAACTTAGTACTGAAAATTTTCCGATTGTATTCAGATTTTTTGTGTGGTGTCAGACTTCTGTCAAAATTTGGTGGTAAAATTTTCCAGGGTGGATGAATATTTATTGGCCTTATGCAAGCGCTGTGGCTTAAAGGGGTTGTTAGATAATTCTTAAGGGGTTTGCCACGTCTTATTCGTTCTGTATAGAGTACTCTGCCAGCGGTCTCTCTACTGGCAAATTATGCCCGAGCTCAGCCGTAGAGGGTAGAAGAAAAAAAAAATAAAAGTGAGCCGCGCCACCGACTTAGACGGTTCAAGCCGGAAACCCCTAGGTCTTATAGGCACTAGCAGAGCCACACGATAAACAACTGAGATTATGGTGAACTAAATAAATGAAATTATAGCTAAAATATATTGGATACTTTACTCCTACAATAAATCAAAGTACACAGTTCAATAATAAAATTATAACAAATATAGTCAAAATTAACAGTCAACAATAAATCAAAGTACACAGTTCAATAATAGAATTATAACAAATGTAGTCAAAATTAACAGTCAACAATAAATCAAAGTACACAGTTCAACAATAAA
The DNA here is from genome assembly GCA_950111635.1 of Agelastica alni. Taxonomy (NCBI): domain Eukaryota; kingdom Metazoa; phylum Arthropoda; class Insecta; order Coleoptera; family Chrysomelidae; genus Agelastica; species Agelastica alni. Next base: position 29,750,217 of record OX467712.1, read on the forward strand.
ATTATAACAAATATAGTCAAAATCAACAGCCAACAATAAATCAAAGTTAGCCCTGGCATACTATCTAATGCAATAAATAGTTTCCAATAATGTATAATATCAACAAATTAAAACAAAACTTAATCGTGGTGTCAAAAATAAGTCACGTCGTTAAATATTCAAAAATAAATCACTTATAACCCTTGGGTATACGAATGCACCACTCCTGTGGCCGGTTTGGTTATGGAACGGCACCTGCTAATTAACAATGGCTTCCCTCAAATAAATCCCGCATGCAATTATTTTAACTCGACACCAAAATCCAAAATATCAACAACGAAGGCAAGATAGAATGGTCAAGTTAAAAATTAAATGGTTTTTCTTCAAAATTCAATTAAGATGGCCCAAATACAGCCATATATGAAAGAAAAACCGTAGAGGCTTTGCACACTTGTTAATATCACACCGTCCCAAAAACTCTCACCACACCACTCCCAAGACTCTCACCACACGACTCAGACTCCCAGACTACTTCCCAAGCCGGATATCAAAAAATGACACGGAATTGACGTAAACCAAGAATATTCACAAGTCTATGTTCCACACTAAGAATCGCGTTCGTCACTGTTGATAGCTGGCTTCATCTACACAGAAATGTAAACCAAACAATAATATAATCGATAATACACAATAATCGAGGCTATGCAACACTATATACAACGAATGATATATTTAAGTTACAACAAAATACAGTACGCGACACTATTTACGAGTACTTGAGGAATATAAAATTATCAGAGACATAATTATAATGGAACTGTAGAAGGAAAAAAAAGGCACGTTATAGGTTGTTAATCCAAAAATTACGTAACCACCGAGATAAATTGTGGACTGTTTATTTGAAGGGGTATGACTAGCGTAGATCGACTGGAAAGAATATAGCCGGCTTTAATAAAAAAAAGGGACTTACCAAACGGTAATTGTTTGTTGGTTCTGGTGAAAATTATACGGCGCGTTTCCACTATCGATCGTTTCTGCTTTAAGTATGAACTACTGCCATTCTAGATGTAACATAAAGTCGATTGAAATGTCTTTTTATTCTATTCTTAGTGTCAATAAAGGTTCACCGGATTCAATATAAAGACTGACGGCTGAGTAAAACTGCTGACTATGCGGCGAAGAGGAAGAGAACAGCATACTCATTCTGTGTCACTGCCCGATGCTAGCGGTGTACAGGTATCAAACCTGCGGCCGTATGATTATGAATCCAAGCGATCTAAAAGAGACAGGGCCAACAGAAATCCTGCGGTTTGCCAAAATCAGCGGACTGGAATTCTGATGCCCTGAAGACACAGTGGTAGTCACAGAGGATCAAAAAATCTAGGTGACATACCAATGGCCTGACCGCAAGATTGTAATGTAATGTAATGAAATATACAAACTTACACAAACTGGTACGGAGTGCTCCAAGGGCAATTCTGATTCCGCTATTATGTAAAGGGTCTAGTTTTGCAAGAATTTTTTTCTTTGCTCTATTGTATACGATATTTCCATAGTTAATTTTGGATCTAACAAGTGTCCTGTAGATATTCATTAGTTTATTAGAGTCAGCACCCCATGAATTATGGGCAACTGACTTCATTTAGTTTAGTACTACTTGACAATTTAACCGGAGAGATTGTACGAGTGCTTTCCATGAAAGTTTTCGTTCCAATATCATTCCAAGGAAATTTATGTTATCTGTATACCCTAGAGATTGGTTGTCCAATTGAAACGGTGGTAGTTTATATATTTACAATGTGTTTTTTAGAGAATACGATGACTTTTGTTTTTGGTATTTAGAATTGTAAACCGGTTTTTTCAAAACCCAACTATTATTTTATGTATCTTGTATTAACATGGTATGGATTATGTTAATATTTATCATGTATGATGGATTATTCTTTTAAAAACTAGTGAATTAAATTTAAAAATCGACCTGTTTCGGGATTTTTTCATATTACCGTTTATTTAGCTAATAATGAATTTATGTGTTACTTTATGAACGCACTGTATAATATCTACGCTCATTAGGCTTCGTTTATATGCACCCTATTATAATAAATTATTTGTTTTAACTTTTTCCATCACGAGGCACTCTGTTAATGTAACCTATTCAACTTTTTGTTCCAATTAACAGATTTCTTCAAAAATCTAACAGAAAATCATGAGGAATCACTCACACACAGGGTCATCTCGGGACCATGTCGTTAACAAAGACTCTAGCTACGTTGGAATTTGTTCACATACTCTTTTTCTATATTTACAGTTCCTGTTAATACCAAACCGTTTCAAAAATAACATTTGGCAAATTGACCCTATTTTGTAAGTATTTTTATTACCTATTTGAAAAAAACATACTACTTATATTAACCTGCAAAGTGTACTTTAGTGCGATATTATAGAAAATAAAGCAAAAGAATCAAACACCTAAAAAGATTCTTACTCGTTAAATATTAGTATATTGTGCAACTTATCGCACGAGTTGCACATACTATAGCCCAGGCAACGAAGGCCAAAAAAATGTATGAAATAAAATACGAAAGTTTTGAAATTTGGTGATAATGTTTATTATGACTTACTATTAAACGTGTTAAAAGCCCTGAACATTTGAAGGTGCGGAATCGCCACCATCTTGGAAGAAAGGTGCATTTTTATGGTTTTTGTTGTATAATGGCGAGTTTATACAGCAAATAAAATAAAATAAGGAACAAAATAAAATAAAATAAGAAAGATAAACATGCCCAAAACTATGAAAGCGTTTATACAACAAATAAGATAAAATAAGAAATAAGAATAAGAACAAAAGATGGTCAATTTTTATCTCTTTGTCATATTTTATTTTATTTTGTATTAAACTGAAATGCGCGTGACCCAAATCTTTTCTGTTCTAAATGTTCCGTGTTAACAATCAACCTAACCTAACCTAATAATATTATTTGTGGAGGTATTTTTGATTTTCCTTCTACGGCCCGAATATTTATTTCTTAAAAGCTTTCATCTGTGTTCAAAAGCTTCAGCTAAAAGTGATTTAAAAAACGTTAAACTCTCTGATTTTTTGGCAGTTACGTGCTTTCTCCATTATATTAGCAATTGTGAGCAAAGCATATTCTTTCAGTCGGCTGTTTTGTATTTTCCATCAGTTTTTGCAGATAACTGAGGAAAGGTCGATACCTGCTCTATCAACATGCCATCATCCATTATAATATTTTTTCATAGGAAATGAATGGTAGATATATAGTTGGATAATTTAAGATAATGATAAAAATTAAAAAATCCGTATTTAAAATAAAATAACAAATCAATTTGGAGATTATGTACTGTTATGCACAAAATACAAAAGTCATTGTCAAAACAACTGCGATTTCATCGGTTCATTCTTATTTTATTTTAGTCATCTGTATAAACCAATGTTTTTTGCACTCATTCCTTATTTTATTTTATGTTATTTCTTATTTTATTTTATTTGCTGTATAAACTCGCCTTAACTCCTTAATTATCGTGTTTATTGGAAACAATATTTTTACAAAAGTTGGAGAGCATTAAATTGCCTTCAAAAAAGTTTTTTTCATTTTTTCGTACTAATGGACGATGAACGTAAATGTAGAAACTCTGCGAACATGGAAATTCACATTTATTACTATTTATTTTATTAAGACAAAGTTTTGTTCATTTTACACAACATTTTAATACTCACATCTTTGTGTACACCATTCTCTTTTTGCATGCCTTTAGTGGCTGCGACACTACGTCAGCAATTTTCAAAAAAGGAAAAATAAAGTGCCTGAAGTTGTACCAAAAAAATAAAGAATTACATGATATCGCTGAAAGTTTCAACAATCGTGATTCTTCGCACGAATCAATTGCTGAAACTGGAGAACGTTTTTTCTTTGCCATCTACGGTGCACGTCCTGCCGAAAATTCTTCGAATGAAGACATATTTCATTGCTTCACAAAATTCATGACAAAAATTAGACCGGATATCGCCTCGCTACCACCAACAGAAGCATCCAGGCAGCATTCTTTTCGCGTGTACCATCAAGTGCAAAAATGGCTGGGGAATGAATTACGCCCTGAATCATGGGGTTGGAAACGAGTCCATGAATGCTTCAGTCCAATTCGAACGCTGGACTCCATTGCACCCGAGACTTTATTGAATTTAATTTTTTGTAAATGCACAACTGGCCGTGGAGGCTGCGGCTGCAAAAAAGCGGGAATCGCATACACAATCGTTTGCAACAATTGCCACGGAGACTGTTTCAATGGACCAAATATAGTCGATGAAAATGAGGATGGAGACGAGGGCGATTATACCGATGACGAGAGGGCATCATCAACAACAAGCTCAAGACGATGATCCTGTACCGATGAGCTTGGTGCCGGTTCATCGGTTCATCCTGATGTGGTTGAGGATAATCCTACTATCAGTCAAACCGTTAAGAAGCGTCGTACATAAAGATGTGAGTATAAAAATGTGTAAAATGAACAACACATTGTCGTAATAAAATTAATAGTAATAAATATGAATTTCCATGTTCACAAAGTTTCTACATTTACGTTCATCGTCCATTTGTACGAAAAAATATTATTTTTACGAAAAAATGAAAAAGAACTTTTTTGAAGGCAATTTAATACTCTCCAACTTTTGTAAAAATAATGTTTCCAATAAACACGATAATTAAGGAGTTATACAACATAAACCATAAAAATGCACCTTTCTTCCAAGATGGTGGCGATTCCGCACCTTCAATTCTTCAGGACTTTTAACACGTTTAACCCTTATAATACCAAGCGGGGTGCAAATGCACCCCACATGTACTTTTTTGTATATATCTAAGCCAATTATATTTTGTTTTATTTCCTCTTTTTAGTAGCTGCATTTTTTTAGGTTCCAAATGTAATTTACCTAAAATCTTACATGGATTTTTTCCATCTTAGTAAATATTTAGGTTTTTAGAGTGTGGGGTGCATTTGCACCCCGCTTGGCATTTTACGTATACCAATATTTCTATGTTATTATGAGCTAACGGCAGGGTAAAATCCTTTTTTGTTAGGCAAAGTAGGCAACAAGCCTGGTTGTTCTTGAACTTTCTGATTATCTAAGTCAAGGATATGGTATCACAACTGATAACTTCTTTACTAGTCTTCAGCTGTCTCAAAAATTGTTGGATAAGAAGCTTACATTATGTGGCACTCTGCGCAAAAATAAGACGTTTATACCAAAGGAACAACTTCCATCATCTTCAAAAAAAGAATATTCTTCAATGTTTGCTTTTACAAAACATTGTACATTAGTGTCTTATGTGCCGAAAAAGAACAAAACCGTTATTTTGTTATCAACCGAGCATGACGATGACAAAGTAAGTAATAAGGAGTCAGACTACAAACCAGATATTGTCTTGCATTATAATAGTACTAAAGGAGCTGTAGATGCAACAGATCAAATGGCAGCAAAATATACCACTCAAAGAAAAACTCTTAGATGGCCCATGGTACTTTTTTACCATATTATCGATATTGAAGCTATAAATGCCTATAAAATATGAAAAATTAAAAATCCAAATTACGGGTCTGGGCACTTAGATGCAAGAAGAAAATATCTTCTTCAGTTGGGAAAGGAACTGGCCAAGGAAAATATGATTTATAGATTTAGAAATACTAATGGTTTGCAAGCAAGCATGCAAGAAAATATTCTTAAAGTTGTTCCAGAATTGGAGCAAAATATCCCTTCAACAAGACCTGTAGGAACTCAAGGTAGATGTTTTCTCTGTGAAAGAACGAAAGATAGAAAATCAAGACAACGTTGTGGAAAATGTGAGCGTTTTGTTTGTGTAAATCACTCTGAAAAAGAAATTTTTTGTATCCCATGTAAAGCAAAAAATTAAAATTAATTTTGAAAACCTAATTAAGGTTTGTTTATTTTTTAGTAACTAAATTGAAATAAAAATAGATACAAAATAATTTATTTGCGTTTTTTTTTTCATTTTACTTAAAAAAAGTGTAAAAATTACAAAGATAGACAAAAAAAAAAAAATGGGGTGCAAATGAACCCCGCTTGGTATCGCACGTATGTAATAAAGCTTGGTATTATAAAGGTTAATAGTAAGCCATAATAAACATTATCACCAAATTTCAAAACTTTCGTATTTATTATTTTTATTTTCGCTTCGTTGCCTGAACTACTATTTTTATTGCGAATGCGGGGTAAACGCGAGCATAAAACAGGGGTCCAGACCAAAAATATTAACTGAAATAAAAATATAAATTTTTTAATGCGCGTTCGGCTGTCAACCGAAAGGTTGGTGGTTCGAATTTGCGTGCGACAAGGATAGTTTGCGTGTGCTAAGTATCATTCGCGTGCGCCGAGTAACACTCAAATGACGCAAGCAAGTAAACTTGTCGCACACAGCTATTTTTCAATCGCAACAGCGTGCTCTAAGTTACTACTTATCCCGCATGAGTAATAAAAAATAATTTTAATTGAAGAGAAACTCTTAAAATTGAATAAAATATTTGTTTATTTTGTTTTTTTTTTAAAAGGATGACAGAAAAGATTTATGTTTTCTGTCGAAAGTCTTATAAACATACATAACTTGGTTTTGTGAACACTAATTTGTACCGAAACGTAACTCGTTTTCACTTTTAGATTCCTCCCTTAGCTACGAAAGAAGATTCGACAACAAGTTTTCCAGAAGAATTTCCTTCGACGTCTAAACAATATCCATAACTAGTCTAAAACAAACTAACAAGAGGACTGAAAAATATGTTTTTATATATATGTTATACGTGAAGCAGTGTTAAAATCTTTATTAAAAAAATTATTATAGAAGTGTTTAGAAATAAATAACTTATTAGTAGAATTAACTTATGATTACTTTTTGTGCTAAATATATACAATATAGTATAAATATCTGTAAGTTAAATTAAGTACATTTTTATAGTTTATATAGTCTTAATTTATTTCAAGCAAACACCAGTTGCACATTATGAAAGCTTTTTGATTTAACAAAATCTTGCCAAAACAAAAAAAATTAAAAATTTTTGTTCGAAAGATGCTAAATTGAAAATTTCAACATTTTTTGAATTTTCTTTTTGAAATATCTTAAAAACTATTAGTTACAAAAACGGACTTGAGTTTTTTTTTTAAAAAGGAATATTTAGGGATATAAAAAAAGAGTATTATGAAATTTAAAATTTTTTTTTGAATTATTAGATTTTCGAAATTTGAAAAATCATAAAAATCGAAATTCAGTATTAAATTCCCGGCTCAATATAATAGGCCAAGCAATGGCTATATTTACCTGAAAAAAATACAGGAGATTTGAAAATTTCTAGATCGGTACATCTTTATGACTCTAATACCTTAAGTTTGCGACCACGTTATGCAGCTGCTGGCAACGCCATATTGAAAATATGGCGCCCAAAATTAGTTTTTCCACGATACCTCTCTTCCAGTACCACTTAGGTGAAAAATAACAATTACAAAAATTGTAGAAGAGAAAATTCCCTACAACTTTGGTGCGACCAATGGTTAAGTAGTCACATTGGTATAAGTTACAGCAAATTATTCAACATCGATGATACAATTGCTTGCGGTCCAGCAGTGCAGTTTTTTCACATATTCAGAAAAATTGCAAAAAAAACGGACGATGAGTTACAGCTATACCTTGAATATGAACTGGCTCCGTTTCCGTTATTACTCTTTTCTGAGGAAGGAATGAAGAAAGGCACAAAGTCTTCAATTTATAAAGCCTTTACACCACACCTATTGATATACAATTTAAAAATAGGGTTCATGTTATAGATGGAGTTGTATGGCAGTGCAACCAATCTATTTGTACATAGTACATACAATTCGTAACAAAATACTATGGTTCAAATTCAATTATTGTATTTGATGGTTATCCAGCTGATGCTGCACAAAAGAGCACAGAAAGTGCAGAACATCTTCTCCGATCAAAAAAGTTAACATCTGCGGACATAATGTTTAATGAATCGATAATAATAACATATCCACAATCCAGATTTCTAGCCAACGAACACAACAGGAGTCGTCTTATGTCCTTACTTAAAGATAAATTTGAGTAATCAAACTTTACTGTCCATCAGGCCATAGAAGACGCTGATACCTTAATTGTTAGGGCAGCAATATTCACAGCCTTATCTTTAAACTCTGTGTTTATCGTTGGAGAAGACATCGATCTACTGATACTTTTAGTTGCACTACAAAATCATCACCGAAATGTTTATTTTTTAAAACCGGGCAAGGGAAAAACTTCAGAAAAGATTTACTCCGTACGAAGTATACGCGAACCAACCCTTGCGGACAATATATTGTTTTTACGAGCCTTTAGTGGATGTGACACAACATCTGCCATTTTCAACCAAGGCAAGAACAAATTCCATAAGATGCTTATAAAATTTCCGGAATTAAATGAAATTATCGAAGTATTCAAGTGCAGACACCAACGCAATCGCAGTAGCAGGAGAAAATTTCCTGATTAAAGTTTATGAAGTATCTCAAAAAGATTCATCTCTGGATTTTCTCCGATATCAGCAGATTTCGAGATCGGTGACAAAGAGTATGTTTAACCTTGCTGATTAAGGTCGGACTTACTTCTGTTAAAAAAACTAATGACCCTGCTCCAGAAGTACTTCTTAAATTCATTTTATGCAAGTGTAAAAAAGGATGCGTCTCGGCATGCGGCTGCAGAAAGGCGGGTTTGAATCGTTCGATAATTTGCATGTACTGCACAGGAAATTCTTGCGAGAATATCGCAAAAATGTTGACTCGGATGACCCAGATGATATCATTCTATTGCCGACGTTTGATGTTATAAACGAAGATGAATCATATGCAAAAAACACATACAAAACCAGAGTGAACCTAAGCGAACCTGGTCCATCCAGATTATTGAGACAAAGACAGCAATAATTGTTTATTTAACATTAAAACCACAATAAGTAAAATGCACCGATACTCTACCTCAGGTGGTGTGGAAACGAGTGTAAGTATAAATTCCTGAATAACTAAACACAATCTAATGATTATTGACACTGTTAGGAAAGTATTGTACAATTTTACTAAAATCGTACTGATTTATATCGATGCAATTCTGAAAATATTGATCCTAAAAAAAACTTCTTAGACAAAATATATAGAGAATTTTCTTGTATACAATTTTTGTCATAACAATTTATTGTCTAGGAGGTACTGAAAAAGAGATATCATAAAAAAATTGATTTTAGGCGCCATTTTTTTAGTATGGTGGCGCTAGCGGTGGCTTGACGAAGTCGCAAATCATACACGTAACAGAGGTCGTATATATATATAACTGCCAAGTTTTAAACTTCTGTATTTTTTTCCAGGTGAAGCCCTTTTAAGTCCCCCATTGCTTGGCCTATAATGCCTTAAATTGATCTAAAAGTATCCCGAAATTTTTGAGAGGGTGTTTTTTTAAGGATATGAATTTTTAAATTTTAATAAAAAAGTTAATTATGCAATTAAATATACGAGATAAGAACATAAAAATAATAACATATGTAATTAAAATTGCTTTTATTATTTTTTTCCTTTATCAAGACTTCGTTTTAACATAAAAAAAAATTGACAATAATTCATCAAACCAAAAGCAATCGATTTGACATGAAACGACCCACATGGATTTAGATTGAATTTTCAATGAAGAGCAAGAGAAGCCCTGGAAACTGAAGCAAGCTGAAAAGTTCATTAAAGAAAAATTGCCAAAATGTTCGAAGTACATTACATCCAAAATAAAAGAGCAACTATAGTTCTTCCATTATCAATTGCAGAATGTATAAACTGGTTCCGATCTCTTACCGACAATATTGTTTGATCTGCTATAGTCAGAGATACCTTATTTTATGAATTTATTATTTTTAATGTGTACCTAAATATTTATTGTTAAATTTATATCTGTGTTTATTTTCACTACACTGTGCAATTTCATTTTTTTTTATTAGCCCATGGTCTCCAAAACTCCATATTTCTATTTATTTAATGAAATTCAACACACCACACTACCCCAGTGATATAACAGATTATCTTCCCCGAAGGTTTTAAACGTAAACAAGATTTTTTATAGATTTTCAACCGCGTTACACCACTCGTTCAATTAAGTACGTTTAACCTTATGATTTGCTGTTTCCATTGGTTGAATAACCTAGTTTGTGAATTCAATCAAGTACACGTGGACAGACGCTTATTTTGATTTATATCGGATTTTATACGGGTAGTAAACATTTTTTTACTAAATTTGGAACGAGTGCCGTTCGTATATATTAAATATTGATTACTCCTCACATAACTGCATTCTGCAATTAATACTTAAAGGAAGAACTATAATACAGTACGACCAAACTGGATAAAGAACTTTAAAATAGGTGGGAGGGGGCATAATGGATCAATGAAGGTCGTAAAACAGACTCCAACTAATTACATCTCTCTGAAGATATCTCAAGACGTAACGTTTGGCGAATAAAATCTAAATGTTCCCAGATATACAAAAAATATTGAGTTAAGCGTGAAAAATAAGCACTTAAGTAGTTAAAGAGATCTGGAAAATATGTCAGGGTTTATATTATGAGACAGTAGAAATCATAGTAAAAATTTTTCGTTATTTCTACGAAGTGTATTGCTTTGAACATGTCTCAGGTCTCAAGTCTCAAACTTCTAAAAATAATTATCTAATTAGATTTGAATGCAGTGAATTTCATTTTCTTCCTTTTTGATTCAGTGGTTGAGTAAGGAAAGAAATTTGCTATATTAATTATTAAAAATTCATCCAAAAAATTACATTAGGAATGGGAAGATAAAGCTAACAAGTTGAAAAGTAAAAGTATGTGACAAATAAATCCTTGATTATACTACTAAGGATAATTGTTTCATTATGCGAAAAACTATAAACTGTCCTAATTGTTTTTCAGTCCCCTAATCCCAAATTAAGTATTATTGTTACAGTAAAGATGTTGTTCTTAGTATTTAAATTACGACTAAAGATTAATTAATCATACATGGAAATAATCTAAGGATATTAATTTATATTTAAATATTAAGTTTGACCCTCATTGCATATCGCAGTTTTAAAACATGTTAGTAATTTTTATATGTTATTCAAAATTTATTTTAACACTAGGTTGTAAAATTTTTTTTTTAAATTAAAACTTGAAGTGCATTTTTTGTATAGGTTTTGTTTGCAGATTGTGTTAAACAAATTATAAGATTTATAAAGAGCATTGGAAATAAATGTATATTTTTGTAACAATGAAAAAAAATAAAAGGTTTTTAAATAAAATGAGACACAACATAGGTCTATGCTGTATTATTTTATTTTGATTAAAGCAATAAATGGTGCAATAATATTGTGATGTTTGTTCCTTCTTATAGAGAATTTAAGGCTTTTTTAAATTTATCCAGGTTTACCATTACAGATATGCTGTCTTGAAGAATGTGCTAATTGAATAGCACAATTTGATCATCTGCAAAAAAATTAAGTGTAACTAGCAGTATTTTTAAAAGTTACGTCGCCGAACATTCTGGAACCCTGGACACTCGCCGAGACTCAAGATACGAGTATACCACGTATTTGTATTTTCTGTTTTTTAACTTTATATTATTATTTCTATTCGGCAACACATTCGCAATTGCGATTCGTAAGTATTATGGTTTTAGATTTTAAAATACGTTTCCAAAAGCATTCTCTCTGTTGCGGTTATCATTTCGCGGTTTTAGATATTCTTTACGAAATAATACAAGCTTTGTAAAAATAAAAAGAAAATTCAATTACCTACAATCATTATTTCGGAATAAAATTTATAATAACACGTGTGTTTGAATGTTTTGTTATTTAAAGTTCACCTTTTTAGATTATTAAGAAGTTATTTTTAAAATTGGACACTATCATTTTTTATGGATCTCGAGAGATTAAAGTTTAGATTGTAGGTGGGGTCGTGAAGGCTATGCAGCTATGCACCTCGACCTATCAGATCTTTTTTGCATAACCTTTAATTTATTCGAGGCCCGGGATTCCAAAAATTCATACAAATTTTATCAAGTTCCTGACATCGGAGGGTTTTAATCGGCCCCTTTCAGAAACTTGAGCCTCTTGCAGAAAAGCACTGGGAATTCGCAAAGCAGTTCCTGCAGTTTCAGCGAAGAAGTTCTCGCAGTAACGGAAACTATCACTCTCTGTTTTGCCCATCTTTTTCAGATGATACTTCAGAGGGCAGTGTCCAGTGAGGAGTTCCGTCACCAGTTTCAAGTCTTTCTTGTTCAACTCGAGAAGCTGTTTAGCTTTTCTTGGGGAAAGGCCTACTAGCCTTTTCATTTGTTTCCCAGCGTCAAATCTCTTTTTTTAAGTGTGCTTTGGAGAGTCCACAGAAGGGTTCTGGGCCGGAAAATTGTGTAGTTGCCCCTTCCTTGGCAAGGCAGTCTGCTTCCTCGTTGCCTCTAACTCCCTTGTGACCTGGAACCCACTTCAGAGTGACCTAGTTGTTAGCTGCCAGTTGTCTTAGGGATTGCTTACAGTCCCAAGTCAGCATAGACTCACAAGTGTATGACTTCAGAGGTTTTAGTGCTGCTTGGCTATCTGATTTCTGCCCTTCGGGTTTCCATTTCGATGAACTCCTAGGAGCATATCTCTATGGCATGTAATTCTGCTTAAAGGATGGTTGGGGTGTTACCAAGTGGTTTTGAGAGCCTGATATTCTGCCTTGTAACGCCCACTTCAACCCTTCGTCCATCTTGGATCCATCAGTGTACCACACTTATGCATCCCTTCCTAGTTGAGGTCCGTTCTCTGTGCAAACTTGGTGGTTATTTATGACCACTTCAAACTGCATTTCAAAGTCGTACCTAACTCGAATGGGGATCCAATAACTTGGTAGAATTCAATGCAAACAAAAGACAAGCATGTCTTTTCTCTAGAAAAGCCGATCTCACTGTGCCTAACATAACTTTGTCAGGAGTAACCATACCACTGAAGTCATCCATATCGATGCTTGGTATTACTATCAGCAATAACCTTTCCTGAGAAAATCACGTGAGGTCCATTGCCAAAAGTGCATCCCAAAAACTTGGTTTTTTGTTTCGTGCCAAGAGCTATTTCACCTCCAGTCAGCTGCTTATGATCTATAAGGCACAGATTCGACCTGTACTGGAGTACTGTTCCCATATTTGGAGTGCAGCACCTAAACATATCCTGAAGCTACTGGATTCTGTCCAAAAAAGGGCAATTCGTCTCGTCGGTGATGCCTCGCTTACAAACTCGCTCACTTGACTGGAACACCGTAGAAAAGTTGGCGATTTGTCTCTATTTTATAGATATATATACTCTTCTGAAATATCAACAATCGTTCCTCCTTTGGCAGTCTCTTCGAGATTAACCCGTCGAGTTCAGTCTTCACACCCCTTCGTGGTCAGTTTGGAGATCTGCAGAACATCACTTTCCAAAGACTCATTCATCCAACGAATTGCGAGGCTTTGGAACTCATTGCCTAGGGAGGTGTTCCCCGAGGCATACAACCTCCAGAACACCAACTCCTACCTTCTTTCCCTTGGTTCCCACGATGTTCTCTGAACATTACAGGATATCCCTTTTCGTGGGAACCAGAACATAAAAAAAAAAAAAACTGGCGTAATATCTGTTGGCGTGGACATTCTAGGGAAATATTTTTCAAAATCTTCAAATGTCCAATCCGATTTCGATCTCGAGTGAAGTAAAACAAGTAACTTTAGAAGATATTTTTGCCGCAAGCTTAATTCGTATTTTCTTGTTTTTTTCACAGAATACTAAATAGCAACACAATTACGACACGAAAAATATAAGAATATAACCAATTCCTGGAGTGCCTAAACATTTCAAAGAGTAATTATTATATAGGTACTTACGTTTTTAAAAGTATCTATAGTCATGTCTCCTATAAACACAGAGTTACAAGTTAGTGGCTTTTGAGATCTCAACATAATGATCAATAGCATTTTTCGGGACTTTGTATTATAGTTTATCCAATTGGTTTCATTGTAAATAAGATTTGCAAGTGCTGCACTCTAAAAGCGTATAAAAATGAAAAAACAATAATATCTTAACATAAACTACTTGTTTATGTTCTTTACCACTACTAGTTATTCTCCGAAAATACTGAAAATACTGAAACTTTACTTTATTAGAAGTTGCAAGTGAAAATAATCAAAAAAGAATATTGCCTATGGCTTTAAAGGCTCTACAAATAATAAGGTCCCTCAACTCTCTAGACAATCACGACGGCTCAAGAGAACTAAATCTTTTGAGCCTGCGAAATGGTGGGAGTAATTAATGAAAAGCAGAGCATTATGAAGTGTGAGCAACATCAGCTAAGTGTACAATTCACGTTAAAAATTGGGATGTAGATACTGTTGGGAATATTTAGACTCAGCTGTAAGTTTTCCTTTTAATAATATTTAATAATCTTAAGATTAGGTGCAATAAGTAATCATAAAAAAAATTTCCACTTCATGCTTCCAAATGAGTAATATTTATTGAATTAGCTGTTTGCAATGTACTTTTACATTAATGCAAAATGGTTATGTTCGATAGTGTTTAAAATTACAAGACGTCATACTTTATAAAGATCTAATACAAAATATCCTAAATAATAAATTATCCTTGACATAATTTTTTTAAAGCGTTACACGTAAATAAGTGACTTATAACAACTGACGAGTTGTAAAAAAGGCATCCCACTTCAATTAATCTTATTTATTAATTTTTGTTAATTATTTCTCCTCATTAAAAGTAAATCTTGTTTATTTACATAACTAACATCACTTACCTCAACTTTAATTTCATTGGCATACCATAAGAATAAAAACAATTGACTGGTTGTCATAAACAAAACAGCAGTTTGTTGAAAAATGTCTACAATAGTTTTCGCCTAAAATATAAATATTTGCTTGGAAACTGTAGAACATTTTTTTAATATTTTATAATGCTAATGAACTAATGTTCGTATTGTAAATGTTTACAAATTTAAGTTCTTGAATTTATTACGTTTTTACTTAAAAACGTACTTAGGATTTTAATTTATATTCAACAATTTATGTATAAACTATACTGTACAATGTATGTAAACTAGTGAGCTCAGTAATTCAACTTCAGATGCAGACTAACTGCAACGATCGGCAGTCGAATATTTATATACGACGCTACTGTCCAGCGAAAACTAGAAAGTTCGATTGCGTATTCAAGATCGTTCCATCATGAATTCGTGACTCGGCGTAGCGCGCTGGAATATTCTCGCAGTAAGTTGTGGCGTCATCGTACCGGCCGGCTCGCTTACGTAGCATATTTCAGTGGTGTATCGCAAAATCGTTACAATACAACAGATGCTGATCACAAAGTCAGCATTATCCGAGCATTAATAATATGCAGAATATTTAGTATAAACAAATTTATAGCATGTTTAGTTTAATAAATTAGTTATTTGAACAGTGAAGTATTTTGATGCACAAAGTAAAAACGACTTTATACTTACCTACGTATAATACTTACTTCTATGTTACCAATCTTAACAATTTAATGTACTGCTTTTATAATTTTTAGAAATAAAATAAAAAAGATCTTTTAAGAATATTTTGTTATGTTTAATAGGTGTATTTTATCAATAAAAATTTGTAAAAGGTGTATTTACCATCAGCATCTGCATTAAAAATAAAGCTAATTCCATAGAGTTACTAAAAAATCCGATAAGAACAAACTCTTTACAAGCTTTGTTAACAAGTCTCATTAACCTAAAAAAAGTAAAATAACTTTTGTTAAACATCTGCATGAACTTCTGTTTTTGTTTAAAAAAAAATGGCACCCATTTTTTGGTGTTATTTATACTACTTCTGAAATATTTGTCAAGGATTAATGAATTTTTTTGGTAAATTAAAATGCTTATTGTTAATACAATTTTTAAGTGTTGTTACGATATTTACTCTTTGGGTTCGATGGTTCTAAACACTCTTTACAGTAACTAAACAATTTTTTTCTAATATTTCTACACAATAAATTTTAATTTACAAATCACTTAGATATTCAAAACTGTAAACAATCTTTTTATAAAACTTTATAAATACTTTAAAAACTTGACTTTAAACTAAACTACGAACTTCTATCTGTGATTTTATTTATATATCTGTAAACCAATGTTCTCGACCAAGCGATGCCTTTCTGGAAATTTTCTGAAATTATTGGACCTTTCGAGAATCATCCGATGTCTTTTATTAGGCCCGCGGCCATCATGCATTTACCCCCTGATTGTGGTCGACGCTCTGTTGCCCTAAGGCGACAGTCGACAGGAACGGGCTCACAAATCGTAACAGTATTTACATTTTCTCTTTTTTTAAATTAATTTGAAATTTTAATAATTACCTTCCTACCTAACTAAGGAAGAGATATTCTTAGAACAGTACCTACCTACTAAACAATTATGATTGTTATTTATTTTCTGCAAAAAGTGTACATCTATAATTTGAAATAATCAATAAATCTCGATAATTCATTAATATCGTCAGTCAAAAATTTTTGGATGGCCTTTGGAATTTTTATTAGTTTTGATGACATAGTAATACAAAGCATTGTCTTTTTACAATAAAATTGTATCCATAATTGTACGCTCAGCCTCTAAAGCAGAGTTGGGCAACATTTGACTTTAAAAAAGTCCCAAAAGTCACTGCCAGGTAGAACGGATATCCAAAATGAGTATGAGCGAGAGGTCCTTTGACTTTCTAAAAGACATAAAAGACAAAGAGGTATGTCGATGTCTCTTTCTAGTAGGGATGAAAGACAGAAAGGAACATTGAGAGTATGGAAAAGGAATTGGTTAGAAAAAAAAGGTAACATAAGAAATATGGAATTTTTATAAATGATAAATAAATTATTACTAGTCGAAATATTTATTCTTCGATTGATTTTTATTATAATAAATTACTAACTATATAATTTATTAATATACAAAAAATTTACACAAGGTAAGTTTGTGTCAGATTTGTAGTATTTAAATATAGTGTTTATTCTATATACAGGGTGATTCATTAAGAATGGGCAATCTCTAAACTGGAAATACTACTCACCAAAATATAACGATTGAGCTTAACATGTCTTATAAAAATGTTGCAGGTTTACGAGATACAGGGTATTTAAAGTTGGAATTTTAATTTGAAATTTCTTAATAATTTTGTGATTTTAAGCAGCATCTTGAAAATTGGCAATTTTATGTTTTTTGGCATGAAAATTACGAACTTATTAAAAATTGAACTGCTTTTTAGATTTTTTAGTCATAACTCATTAGGCAAAAAAGATATGTTGTAATTTACCTATATAACATGGTGTAACTAACGCCCTGTATGAATAATGCTAAATTCAGCATAAAATTCGTAATTTTCATGCCAAAAAACATAAAGTTGCTAATTTTTAAGACGATGCTGCTTAAAATCACAAAATTATTAAGAAATTTTAAATTAAAATTCCAACTTTAAATACCCTGTATCTCGTAAACCTGCAACATTTGTATAAGACATGTTAAGCTCAATCGCCATATTTTGGTGTGTAGTATCTCCAGTTCTGAGATTGCCCATTCTTAATGAATCACACTGTATAATATTTACGCAATATGGCTTCTAAAAAGAACAATTGATATATTTCCAAAGGTATAATATAAATTGTTAATCAACGTTGATAATTCAGTAATAATCCTGTCACATTTGAAGTAACAATTAGAAACTATGTATTATTTTCTTTTCAGCTTGTAATTAAGTAAGTTACTTTAGATATTACGAGATTATTATTGAATTATGAAAATTAATTGTCGCTGATTCATATTTATAATAATTATGTATTATATTTAAGTATTTTCTATCTTGGCTAGAGAGAGACATCAATGTTCCTCTATGTCTTTCAAGTCTGCTAGAAAGAGAAATCGACGTACCTCTCTGTCTTTTATGTCCTTTAGAAAGAGCCAGGTATATCAAGTCAAAGGACCTCTCTGTCTTTTATTTCCTTTAGAAAGATCCAGGTATATAAAGTCAAGAGACCTCTTACTCGTACTTATTAAAGGTATAGGACGGACGTTCAGCGATGATGCCTGGCGCCGCTCTGAAGACTCGGGTTTGACAAAGAATCATTTATTATCCTATTTCCTATTCTATAGCGAAAAATAACCCTGCTTTTTTTTACAAATACTATTTAAGGACTATGCTTTGACAAAGCAATTTTCATAAGATTTTTCTACGTGAGTGAGAGAAAAGTTTAGAAACGTCGTTCGCAAATTACTTTTTTTTTTTTTGCAGAGGTGGAGAAAATCCTTTACGGAGAAGTAATTAGTTTTTTCAATAAAATATACCTTTTGGAATATTAGTTCTTCATTATGGTAGTAATACTAGAGTTATGACAAACTGTGAAGTTTCGATTGAGAGAGAAAGAGTGGAACAAGTAAATGAATTTGTGCACGTTCAAAGTGTACGAGAGATGGAAAGTATAACAGTGACGTTGAGCGAAGGGTGTTGCAGGAAAACAAATGAATGGGGCACTGGATAGGCAGAAAGTGTCAAAAAAGGCACGTCTGGCTGTGCATAGAGGTGTGTTGGTTCCTACACTTATGTATGGTAGTGAATGTTGGGTTTAGCAGAAGAAGCATGAAAATAGGATTAATGCTGCGGAGATGAGTAGTCTAAGAAGTATAGCCGGAGTGACTCGTATGGATAAAGTAAAAAATAGTGAGATAAGAGAACGCTGTGGTGTAAAAGAAGATGCGGTTACAAAGATAGATAAAGAAATGCTTAGATAGTTTGAACACGTAGAAAGGATGGATGAAGGAAGATTGACGAAACAAATTTATAAGGCGAGTGTAAATGGACAATTCGGTAGAGGTCGACCTCGGCGAATATAAGAAAGGCCAGGTCAAGAGTACCAACAACCGACGAGCATGCATGAGAGCACTGATGAAAGTACAGGAAGCAAAAGATGTGTGTAAGAACCGTAGCAAGTGAAAGGAAGTGGTCTCTGCCTACCCCTTCGGGAAAAAGGAGTGACTATATGTATGTATGTATTTATGTAGTAGAGTTTTAATATTTTTTGTCACATTCGTGAAATTTTAACTTATATATTGAACAATTTGCTTTCTATCGAGAAAATAGTGAAAAAATAATATGAGTAATACTTACCACTGTACATCTTCGTAATGCTTAGCACATTGAACAACCGCTTTAAATACAGCTGTGTCATGATTAATATTCTCCTCATTCATCATCATTTTACCAGTCACATCCAGTCGTTTTATCATATTATGCACGATTTTTATTTGTCCCAACATATATACCATAAAAAATACGGTGATGACTCTTGTAAAAGTTAATGAGAAAAACATGGAATAAAATAAAAGAGTATCAACCAGTTTTACGATCCAGTAATGATTATTGTATAAGTAAAAAGGATACCATAGTTGATAATTAAGACCTCTGCCTAAAAATTACGCATCTGTAACAACAAATTCGATACAATCATTATGCAAGATTAATCTTTCAAATGTACCTACATGAAAAAACTTTTGCGACCATTTTATAAAAAATAAAAATATGTTTGTAGGTTTTTTTTTTTTTTTATTAAAATAGTCGCAAAAAGGGTAGACCTATCGTGTGGGCCGCGGACGGCCCGCACTGCGACTATTAGAAGGGGAAGGGATTATAGAAAGGAAATGATTGTGGACACGCTTTTTAAAAAGTTGCAGGTCATAGTTCTCTGGAAAAACTGATTTTGGAAGCTTATTCCATTCCGTAGTAGCCCTGTAAAAAAAGGATTCTTGAAGAAGATTGGTCCTTGTAGTGTCAATCTTGAGAGTAAATGGGTGAGACTGATCAGCGTGCCGAGTTCTTCGGCCGAATGTGGCCAATGGTGGTACAAGAGTTTTTATTTATCGCATACACTGAATTGACTTCTTCCTTTTACTCTTGAAAAAGCCTACTATATCCGAGAATTCATATTTATTATTTTTTTATTTTATTTTCATTATTAGACGGTAAAATTATCATGGACATAGATTCCAATACAATTGTACCTTTTATGGTTATATCATAAAATTCAAGATACTTGTATAATAAAATAAATTAGATATTATTTGTATCACGTGACTTTAATAATTTATGAATACCTAAATAATTACATTTTTAAAAATAACTTATATTTTTCGGGGTGGATAACGGGTTTAGGACGAAATAAAACAAACTTCTCACTCTTCTTAAATCACCGACGTTTCGATATTTCTCCAGGCTTTTTAATTCTTAAGTCTTAAGTGTATGGTAATGTAAAATTTCTGATATCGTATTCATCACAGAATCAGGGCAAACGTGTTTACAATCAATATTAACCATATAAATTAATCACATAATAATATCAATACAAATAATTTCTCTTCCTTCAACAATACTAAAATCTTCATTAAGCAGAGCAATAAGTTTGTTTTCTTTTGTCCTAAACCAGCTATCCACCCCGAAAAAATAATTAAGGATTTGAACCATAATAATATAGCTTATATTTTTGATATAGGTTAAAATATTATTCTTATGTATACAAAAATAAATCTTTTAAAAATACGATGAATGGTCTGAAGATATTGTCCAGAAGATACAACCAAAAGAGTAATAAAACATAAGCACTCCAAGGACAAGGGATTCATTAAAATTCTTTGTAAAATAATTATGCGAGCCATACGTTATATTTTTCTAGTTAAGTAGTTGGGGTAGAATAAGTTCTAAATAATAATATTGGTTATTTTCTTGTAGATTTCTTCGGAGCAAAGATTGTGTCCTCCTTCTTAGAGTTTATTTCAATATAACGAAATTTATATTGAGTAACCTTTCCCAATAGTACAGATGTGATCTATGATTCAGTATGAAAAGGTACATTACGTTTTCATTCAAAGAAGTCTGTACTCTTAATGTACTACACTTGTTTCTGTATTGTATAATATCCTATACTCGGTATGAACTAACTTTCAAATAAACATAAAAAAATGTTTCAAATGTTTCAAATAAAATCATTAATGCCAACAAGAATAGCTCCATAAAACTGGCGGTACAAAATGGGAGGAAATTAAAAAAATAAGTTGCTAATTTGTTACTAATTAGTTGCCAAAGAAACGATTTTGTTGCTCGAACCTATCCCGAAAAATGGCCAACAATGCTTCACGTTAAGCAGGCGAAGACAACAAACTAAAATGGATAATTTTTATTTTTAAATTTACACCGAACATGCTAACTTAAATCGCGATTTCTACCTAATAAATAAACAAATTATTTAATTTTGTTGCTAATCGCAGCAATGATTGTTAAGGTCACTGGAGTCAGCAACAAAATAGAAAACTGGAAATCGGATGAGTTTTTGACCGGTATACTCAAAAACCGTCCATGCCAGCTTATATTAGTATTTTCATCATTTAAATACTCACTACATTGGGCGATGAAAAACAAGGATTCAGATCAGGAAGATCTTGTACTGATGCGATATTTGTACTGCGACAAATAACTGAAAAATCCATCGAGTATAACAAACCAGCCTTCATGTGTTTTATAGACGTTTGTATAGGCGTTTGACCGAATACAACTGGAGGACGTGGTACACCTTCTATACAACAGGCAAATCCCATACAACATCATAAAAACCATCGAAAATATTTACCAGAGAAACAAAATACAAGTAAAAATTAATGGCACAAATACCGAAGAAATTCCTGTAAATAGTGGTATTCGACAAGGAGATTCCCTTAGCCTCTTATTTTTCAACATCGTTATGGACGAAATAATAAAAAGCACTCGTAACCTGAAAGGGTATAAAATGGGGAACAAAGACGTCTAAATCCTATGCTATGCTGATGATGCTAATTGATTGCAGTAAACGAAGATGACCTACAGAGATTACTATTAAAATTCAGCACAACGGCAAAAAGTCTAAAAATGAAGATATATGCAGCAAAGACGAAATGCATGACAACTTCAAAAACACCTATCAGATGCAAACTGCTTGTGAATGATAAAATTATACAACAGGAGATGAAATTTAAATACCTAGGCATAGAAATATCAGGATACGGTGACATCGAGGCGGAGGTAAGAAACCAAGCGGCAAAAGCAGCACGAACCTCAGCTTACCTGAACGATACAATCCTCCGAAACAAATATATCGGAATCGAGACCAAATCCCGAATCTACAAGGCGGTCATCCGACCTATATTAACAAACACAGCGGAAACTAGACCAGATACATCGAACACAAAGAAAATATTAGAAACCACCGAAATGAAAATAGTGCGCAGGGTCGCTGAAAAAACACTTTTTGACAGGGAGAGAAGCGAGGATATTAGAAGAACATGTAAAATAGACAATGTAAATGAATGTAAACTGGGAATAAAGAGAGAGTGGAACGAACACATAGATCGGATGAATGACGACAGAATGGTCAAAATAACTAGAGACAAGTCGCCCTTAGGGCGCCGAAGCGTTGGAAGACTCCGCAAGAGAAGGAGCGA
Source organism: Agelastica alni (assembly GCA_950111635.1). Lineage (NCBI taxonomy): Eukaryota > Metazoa > Arthropoda > Insecta > Coleoptera > Chrysomelidae > Agelastica > Agelastica alni. The sequence continues at coordinate 29,772,792 of OX467712.1, forward strand.
TAACCTTTCTAATAATTGAACGGCAGAGGATACGAAGAAAAACAAGCAAATTGCTTACATTAAAGAAGAAAGAAGAAGAAGAAGATCATTTAAATAATCGAATTAATTTTTTTGCTCAAAGGCGTGATAATAGCTGACAACAAAATCGATAACCCGAGTCGGTTAAGTTTTTGGCCGGTATATTAACAAACCGTCCACGCTAGCTTAAATCGATATTTTATTAATTATATATTTGGATTAACTTTGTTGCGAATTGCAATGATAATCGTTGATGCCTGAACAGTCAGCAACTAACTTGAGAGCCTGAGATCTGATGAGTTTTTGGCCGTTTCTTTGGCAACTAATTAACCACAAATTGAGCACTTTTTTTTTCAATTACCGCCCATTTTGTAACGCCAGTTTTATGTCGCTAACAAGAATTAAATCATACTAGATGTGACCCGTGCGAATATTTCGCACCGATAGTGGTCAGTTGCGCAATATAATATAGTGGAAATACGTTTATTTATTAATTTTACATACATCAGTTTACAAAATAGTAACGAAATAAGTCTTATATTAACATTATGTACAGTATTAATTACGCGTTTTTTAATTTTTTAAATTAATTTTACAATACTTCTTTAAAAACAATGTTAGAGGTAATGACGTGGTTATCGTTTACTTTTTGCCCGTATAAATCTTTACAAACAAACATATCTTTAAACATAGGGACTCGTGAAAAAGCCACGTATAACGTCCCTGCGCAAAAACAAGTTCTTACCAACAGATAGCAACTAAATGAACTTTTTAAAATGTAATTTTTAACACAAATAAACTAAAACTTATTTCTCGTCATTATAGGGAACATTAATTTTGATACGGTATTAACGGAGATATTTCATAGTCACAAAAAAATAGCTTTAAGAAATAATACGAGGGCAGTTTGATAAGTCAGTGACTTTTTGAATTTCCCGCGCAGTTACTCCAAATGCAACAGTGCTGCCGTCAACTATAATCTATCAGTGGGCAACTTTCTTATTTTGAGCAAACTACGTCGTGCAGTTGGTGTTTGATAGCCGTTCAAAGCAGACAACCACGTGAATTTTTACGAAAATGGAAAAAAGTGAATTTCGTGTGTTGATTAAGCATTACTTTTTACGTAAAAAATCCATCACTGAAACTAAGAAAAGACTTGATAAATACTACTGGGACTCGGCACCATCAATTTCAATGGTTAAAAAGTAGTTTACAGAGTTCCGTTGTGGTCGTACCAGCACTAGTGACGCCGAACGTCCAGGTCGCCCAAAAGAAGTGATCACGCCGGAAATCGTCGATAAAATCAATGAAATGATATTGGATGATCGGAGAATGAAAGTGCGTGAGTTGGCTCATGCTGTAGGTATCTCAACTGAACGGGTATATTATATTTTACACGAATATTTGGACATGAAAAAACTCTCTGCTAGAAGGGTGACGCGATTGCTCACACTCGACCATAAGCGCAATCGTGTGACCACTTCAAAAGAGTGTTTAGCGATGTTCAGCCGTAATCCGGACGAATTTTTGCGCCGTTTTGTTACTGTGGATGAAACATGGATCCACCACAACACGCCAGAGACCAAGGAACAATCGAAACAGTGGGTTGCTCGGGGTGAACGTGGACCAAAGAAGGCGAAACAGAGTCTGTCAGCCAACAAGGTCATGGCCACAGTTTTTTGGGATGTACGCGGTGTCATTCACATCGATAACCTCAAGAAAGGTAAAACGATCACCGGCGAATATTATTCAAAGCTTTTAAACAGATTCGACGTTGATTTGAAGCAAAAATGGCCGCATTTGGCTAAGAAGAAGAAAGTGCTGTTCCATCAAGACAATGCACGTGTGCACACTTGTCTAGTCACGATGGCCAAAATCCACGAATTGGGATACGAACTGCTACCCCATCCAGCATATTCTCCAGATTTAGCCCCCTGCGACTATTTTCTGTTTCCAAACCTAAAGAAATGGCTGGGCGGTAAGAGATTTGAGTCGAATGAAGAAATCATTACCGAAACAAACGCGTATTTTAAGAGCTTTAAAAAAACCTATTATTTGGAGGGAATAAAAAAATTAGAAAAAGGCTGGACTAAATGTATCGAGCTAAAAGGTGATTATGTAGAAAAATAAAATGTTTATTTGCGGAAAAAAATTTGTTTTATTCAAAAAGTCACTGACTTATCAAACCGCCCTCGTATATAGAGATTAAAATCATATTAATTTTCTAAATGTTATTAAAAGTGTGGTTTTTCCAAAAAAAATTTCAAACCTATAATTAAGATATGATCGTACCTATTGTAGAATTAAAATAATTTATGATCGTGTACAACTTTTACCAAATTTGTTAAACATTTGAGGCATTAATTTTGAGGTATGCCTACTCGTATAACTAAATAATATGATCTATTTTAAATTTTGTGCTTTAATTTATTGCTGATTAATCTTTGACAAACCTTTCTATGTATTTTTTAAATATTTATTTTAACTTACCCACTGGACAATTAGCATCTACTTTCTCCTGAAAAGAAGCTTCAAGTACTAGAATATACCAGGGAGTTGCTGCAGTTACAGTTAAGGAAAAAATAATGCAGTTTACAGTTCTATTTATTATTGCATACTTTTCGTAAATTTCTACATACTCTTTGGAAACTTCTTTGGTTTCTTTTTCCAAAATATAATTTAACACCTGTTAACATAACACAAATATGATCACACACAAGTTAAATGCGTTTAATATACAAGTATAAATTATCAGTTAACATAAATATAGTCATATTAATCATCAACAATAATCAAAGTCACAGCTATATTGTTGATCTTAACCTTATATAAAAAATCAGGATCAAGAATATATCTGTGAATGATGATTGTTGATTGTCAGTATGATTATATTTGGGAAGAAATGGTGCTTTTAAAATTAGAAGAAAGTTTCTCAAATAGTACTGATGTGAGTATAAATGTTAAATTTATAATCAGTATCGAAATTAAACAAGATGTTTTTTCGAAAATGTAAGTAAGGAAGGTCTTGTGCTAAGTCCAGAAATACATCTGTTATATACAAGTAAATTTCAAAGCATGACAATGATACAGTGTTTACTTTTGATGACGACACTGCCATTTTGGCTGTAGGAATAAAAAATGTAAAAACTTCTGCAAAACTACAAACTTAAGTTAAATGTGGAATGTCTGATTAAATTATTACTGAACAAAAAAGATGTTAATTTTATGTATACAGGGTAAAATTGAGTGAAAGGAAAATCAACAACAAACGCTATTCATATAATAAAACAGATAATTTAAAAACCACATGAATACAAAGCAGAGATAGAATTGTTATTTATCGACTTCCAGCAAGCTATTGATTCAGTTAACAGGGGTCAGCTTATGTCTGCATTGAAGGAACTAGGAGTAGCAGCTAAACTGAGAATGCTTATATGTACAACAATCAATGAAACAAGAGTCAACATCAAAACGCAGAAAGGAGAAACGGATGAATTTAGAATGAACAAAGATGTTAATTAAACAAGGCGACTCTTTATCCGCATCACTTTTCAATATGGCCATTAAACAAATAAAAAAAAATAAACAAAGGCACAATAAGAACGAGAGGAAGCCAAATAGTTGCTTATACAGACGATTTAGTACTAGTAACAAAAAGAAAAGATATACCTAATATCCTCAATGCTGCATGAAATTATAGATAAAGGAGAGAAGATCGGGCTAAAAATAAATAATGACAAAAAAAAAATTTAAATATCTAGGCAAAATGCTATACAGTATTGGAGACAGGACATAGGAAATTATTGATAAAATTCGATCCGCTAATAAAGCTTTTCTTCTTATTGCTTGTTTTTCTTCGTATCCTCTGCCGTTAGAGAGGTTGTCGCTTCATCTCTTGCAGGGTCTTCCACCGCTTCGGCGCCCTAACGGCGACTTATCTCTAGTTATTTTGACCATTCTGTCGTTATTCGTTCCACTATCTCTTTCTTCCCAGTATCCATTCATATATGTTGTCTATTTTACATGTTCTTCTAATGTCCTCGCTTCTCTCCATGTCAAAAAGTGTTTTTCCAGCGATCCTGCGCACTATTTTCATTTCGGTGGTTTCTAATATTCTCTTTGTGTTCGATGTATCTGGTCTAGTTTCCGCTGTGTATGTTAGTATAGGTAGGATGACCGCCTTGTAGATTCGGGATTTGGTCTCGATTCCGATATATTTGTTTCGAAGGATATCTTCATTTTTAGACTTTTTGTCGTTGTGCTCAATTTGAATAGTAATCTCTGTAGGGCATCTTTGTTTTCTGCATTATCGGCATAGCAAAGGATTTTGATGTCTTTGTTCCCCATTTTATACCCATTCAGATTACTAGTGCTTTTTATTATTTTGTCCATAAGGATGTTGAACAATAAGGGGCCAAGGGAATCTCCATGTCCAATACTACTATTTACAGAAATTTCTTCGGTAGTTGTATAGAACGTGATCAAACGCCTTTTCCAGTTCTATAAAACACATGAAGGCCGGTTTGTTACACTCGATGGATTTTTTAGTTATTTGTCGCAGGACAAATACCGGATCTGTACAAGATCTTCCTGATCTGAATCCTTGTTGTTCATCGCCCAATGTGGTGAGTTCATTTATTTTATTTGTTATTATCTTTGTTACTAGCTTTAAGATTGTATTTAGAAGGTTTATGCTGTGGTAGTTTGCGGGTATCTTTTTGTCTTCTTTTTTGACCAGTAAGATTGTGTTACTTAGGAGCCATTAGTCCGGAATTTTTTTATGTAAATGGATTTTGCAAATTGTTGCTGTTAGCTGCTGTTTCAGGCTTCTCCCGCCGTATTTAAGAAGTTCAATTGGAATACCGTCTGGGCCTGGACTTTTTCTGTTCTTAAGTTTCATTAATGCCGTTTCTATATCATTTTTTTCTATTTAAGTTACTTCGTTAGTTGCGTTTTCTGGGGTGTCCGGTATGCTTTCCGTATCTTCTTTTTTATATAGTTCTTTAAGATACTGGCAAATAAAGCATTTTATCCAAATAAAAAACTGCCAAAAAGTAAGATACTGACACGGACAACAAAAATAAGAATTTGTAAAACCCTAATTAGACCTGTAATTACCTATGCAGCTGAAGTTATGACCATCACGAAAAGAGATTAAGACAGATTAAGGTAAAAAGCGTAAAATCATAAGAACAATACTAGATCAGTTAAAATGAGAGATGGACAATTTAGAAACAGAACAAATAAAGATTTATTACAAGCACTAAAAGGCAAAGACATTGAATAAAATTAAAGAGCAAAGGCTAAAGTGGTTAGGCTACGTATGGAATGCTAGTCCTAAAGATACAATAGGTTAGATTAGGTTAGGTTTCATGTGAGTGGGGCGTGGTCGCCCCTCCACCGCGACCCTTAGTAGGTCTATTGTGGCTCACCCCTAGAGGCTACAGTTCACCGCACAATCCAGCCCTTCTTACGAAGTTGTATAGGGTGAGATTTTTTTAAAATTGGTAGGTTCTAGGTTAGTGTAACCAAATATGTTGAACCTTATTCTTCCCAGGCCGGGGCATGAACATAGTATATGTTCAGCAGTTTCGTCTTCCACGTAGCAGAACCGACAGTCCGTTTGTTGGTTCAGATCTATCTTTCTGAGGTGGTATCTTAGACGACAGTGTCCCGTAAGCAGTCCTGTTAGAATACGCAGGTCATTTCTGCTCCATTCTAGGATCTGCTTAGTTGTGTTTCTCGAGGGTTGTAACGGTAAAAACGCCTTCGAGTGGATTAGCCCTGGTATGTCGGACCAGTACATGAGTATTTTCCTCTCCGCCCAGTCCGAAATAATTGTTTTGGCGGCACTTGTGGTGACTCCAAAAACCGGTTCTGATCCAGTGAACGCAGATTCGGCCCCCTGTTTTGCAAGGGTGTTGGCTTTTTCGTTTTCTTCCACCCCCTGGTGCCCAGGTACCCACAGTTGGGTCACCCTGTTGTTCGCACCAAGGTACTCTAAGGATTCGATGCAATTCCATACAAGTTTAGAATTTATCTTGTTGGAGCTCAGTGCTTTTAAAGCGGCCTGGCTGTCTGATATTATATTTATGTTTTTGTTTGCTAGAGGTCTGTTGGTCAACTCTCTTGCACACAATTCGATAGCGAATACTTCAGCCTGAAAGATTGTGGCATACCTGCCCAAGACTGGTAGATATTTCAATCTTTAGTTTCCTGCTGAAAACACCGGCCCCAACTCCATCTGAGGTTTTTGAGCCGTCTGTGTACATTACGTATTCAGTCTCTGGGAAGAGGATTTGTCCCCTCATCCATTCGTCTCTCTTCGGAAAGAGGACTTTGAACGACTCTTCTACGTGTATTTTTGTGGCTAGCAAGTCAGGAACCATCCCGAGAATTTGGTGGTTTTTTGTTTCACTCAGTATTCCGGAGTGATCCCCGAGTTGCTCTCCATTTATTTGCTTTTCCAAAGACAGGAATCTATAGGAAACTATCCTGGCCTTCCTCTCTAAAAAATATCTAGGGGAGGGAGATGTAGGATGTGTTCCATCGCTGCCGTTGGTGTGCTGGACATAGCTCCAGTTATGGCCAGGCATGCCAGCCGCTGAAGGCCAGCAAGCTTTGCTCCAGCTGTCTGTTGTAACCCTTTGGTCCACCAGACTACTGAACCATACGTGACCATAGATATTATCATTGTTTGATAAATCCAGTAAATCTGTTTGGGGTTCATTCCCCAAGATTTGCCACATACTCTTCTGAGATTCCAGAGAAAAAACCTGGCTTTGTTTATTGTTTTTTCCAATAAACAAAGCCAGGTACAATAAGTATTATAATGAACTGGGTCTGAGCACTAAAGAAAAGACAGGTCAGACCAAGATTAGCATAGTTGCAAGAAGCTGAAGAAGATTTGAGAAGAATAGGGATAGTGAGTGCCGATGAAAATGCAAGGTACCGGAAACTCTGGAAGAAAATGCAAAGCAATCGGAAACTTACAATACAGGGTTTGATCAGCCCTGAAAATGTGATCTAGAAAGCCTCTATGAAGCGGTGCAACCCCACTTGGGGTGTTGAACCATATATACGTATGGGAAAAAATTTAGATGACAATACATACATACATTTAGTCACGCCTTTTTTCGATATGTAGATGACACCTTTGTTGTTTGACCTTATATTAGAGACAGCCTCAACTAATTTCTCGCCCATATCATCAGCATACACTCTAGCATAAAATTCACAATGGTAACAGAAAACAACAAAGAATTGTCATTTCTTGATGACCTGAATGTGAGGAAAGAGAGACAACTAGGACATACCGCATACAGAAAACCCACCCACACAGATCGTTATCTACACAATACATCCAACCACCATCCTTGCCAACGAACAAGAGTTCTAAGAACTTTGGTAAAAAGGGCAATAAGAATATGTGAACCAGAACATTTAAATGAAGAACTGATTCACCTTAAGAACGCCCTTATATCAAATGGATAAAATGTAAAAGATATAAATAAATGTATACGTCGAAAGCGTTTTTACCCTACATTCCTCGAGTGACAGATAGGATCGGCCGGATTCTAGGAGGATATAACATCAAAACTATCTTTAAGCCATCTAAGAAGATCGAAAACTGTCTGAAATCTGCCAAGGATAAGAGAGCCCCACTAAGTTCTTCAGGTGTTTATCGTATTCCATGCACTTGTGGAAGTGTCTACATTGGAACAACCAAACGGTCCATTAACACCAGGGTCAACGATTACAAAGCCAACTGCCGTCTTGGACATACAGAAAAATCTGTTGTTGCAGAGCACACAATTAATAATAATGATCACAGAATTAAATTCGAGGATCCCCAAGTCTTATGCACCACATCTGCATATTACCCGAGGCTTTATAGAGAAGCGATTTAAATACATAAACACCTGCAGAACTTTAATAAATCTGAAGAAACACTTAAAATTAATAGAACATGGACCTGTACTTAAAAATACAAGGCTGCTGCCTTACAAACATAAGAAGAATGAATTTCCGGAACATGACCAATTTCTGAACAGCCATCAAATACGCCCCACCCACCAAAACGTATACAACCTGCGATCACAACATACAAATGTCATAGACGGTCAGCCTTAAAAAGCAGACAATTATATCTCCAGAAGATGCCATTCACTAGAGATGGCGAAACGTCGACTATTTACTCAGACCTACTACTGCTTATAAACCCGAAAAATCATTCACCAATAAACGATGACCGCGAAAGCCTTTCACAATATGTAACAATTAGTTGGGTTTACTATTTTAGAATAATACTTATTTACGTATACATACTTGCTTCATTTTGGGTCTTTTACTCAAATAACTCATAATTATAACATTGGTGTACTGAACATAGTAGCATGATAATGCCACAATTCTCTCTGGGCATTTCCGGAATACAAATATTGATATTAATATATGCTGCACCATCAGAAAAGAAAAGTAATACAAAATTATAGCATAAACTGAGTAAATTTTATCCATCAGCGGGTTATTTAACTTAACGTGCCATTTTCCTGCAGCTATCATCAGCAATTTGTGGTATTTAAAAAATGAGTAAGTTATCTTCATTGCGCTGTAAAAGAAAATTATTTGAATCATTCCTTATTTGGTATTGATAAATATTTCGATAACGTTTTTAAGATATCAAGAAATTAATTTTAAAATTTTACTATTGAATTGCATAAGGAGAATGATCTGCATAAATAAAAAAGGATGTTGGTATATTTGTAGACTTAAATGTCTAAAGAAAGAGTCCTGTCAACGTCCCCACCATATTCCCAAAGTCAGCAGATGTGCAGTTTAATTCATACCGAAGTGGGTACCAATGGCGTACCAACGCTTTAATCTTACATTATAACTTTCCATTAATACATCTCGTTTATCGGGTGTTTTTTTTGTTCTGTATTATATGAAAATTATTAAGGATTTCTTTCATTCTTTGTCCATGTCCTTCTGAAATGAAACTTATGTAAACCTTTTTCAATATTCCTGTAGCAACTAATACCCTGCAACGATAATTTATCATGAAACTTGCAAGCAATGTTTTGTCTCGTTTTTGGAACGAAGTTCCTTAACGCGGCTTACGGGTAGTGCGATTTATTAGAAATCGTCACGTAACGAAATGCATCGGAGGTTCAGTAGTAGAATGCTCGCCTGCCATGTGGGCGGACCGAGTTCGATTCTGGGCCTATGCATTCTTTTTGTACTTTTACCATTTAATACATTATTTTTTTAGTGAGAACAAATCGAACTAAAAAGCGAAAAATAAATCATAATTTAAAAAAATTAAAAAACACGCTTTTAGATTTAATCAAACTAAAAAGTAAAAAATGATTCTTAGCATGGGAATAAAATTACTGACGAGAAAAATATTGTCACTGTTAAAAAAAAGTCAATCAATGTTACTGCTTTGTATAACTTTTTTAAACTAACTCTGCGTTTCGGAATGCAAGCACTCCACACTTTTAGAACAGTGACATTAATATTTTCTCGACAGTAATTTTATTCCTATGTTAAGAATTATTTTTTAATTTTCAGTTTGATTAAATCTAAAAGCGTGTTTTTTAGTTATTTTAAATTTAAATTTATTGTTTTAGATCATACGTGAATATTGTTTTATTATTGCAATTAAGTTTTGAAAAATGAAAACTGCAGCAAATGTGTGTAATACAAATTTAGAAAAGTAAGTTGATAAAATTGTATAACTTTTGTATAACATTCGTTTATTGTACATGTGATTTGTGTGTCTACTATTTATGGCCGAATGTGGCCAGTGGTGGTACAAGAGTTTCTATTTCTCTGGAGCATCTGCCATGAAAATATCTGTGGGGAAATGTCTGGTTTGCAACTCTTCTTCTATGTTCTAGTGAGCGAAAGGTATCTGTGAGAGTTGAGTTGTTTATCAACCGAATGGCCCTTTTCTGAATGTAATCTAGAAGACGAAGAGAATGCTTTGATGCTGAACCCCAAATGTACAAGCAATACTCCAGTAGAGGTCGGATTTGAGCCTTGTACGTCGTCAACAGTTGATCAGTAGTAAAAAACTTTCTAGCTCTACTCAGAAAACTTTCCACAGAAAACCCAGCCTCTGGCTTGCTGACTTTGCGATGTTAGCAACATGGTCAAGCCAAGACATATTATTAGACACCGTGACTCCCAAAATCAAGATGGAGGGGCTTGATTCAAGGGTATTTCCGGACATTGTGATGGAATGATTTGAGGAGTTCACTTTCTTGAAAAACGTGGCGCTTTGTGTTTTCTGGGCATTGAACTGAACAAGATTGTTGGTTCCCCACTCGACGATTGCTTCAAGATCTCTATCCCTCTTCCCTGAGTCTATTTGTATCATTAGTACAAGTGTGCTGTCGTCTGCGAAAATGTAAATGGGGTTCGTGGTAATTTTCAAGAGGTCTTTGATGTGTAAAAGAAATAGGGTTGGAGACAGGATGGAACCCTGGGGGACCCCGACATGATCCCTAACCCAACCTTTTTTTGTATCCGCAGAGTAGTTTGTCTTATTTTTTGTTCTACACATTTTAAATTTGTGTTTAATGTAGAAAATAAAAAGAGCCACAAAAAACACCTGCACACCCACGCACTTATACAACTACTATAACTAAAAAATTAAATTGTACCAACATATTAGTGATTTTTTCAACAAATTAAGTTAATCTTTGGGATGTCCCAATTTTCAGAAGAATTTTTTCACACTATCCATAACTGGCAGAACAACGTTTAAAGAAAAGTGTAGTAGGCCAGTTTGTACAAATTATAATAGAACAATATGTCTGTTAGGTAAATATAAAAAAGAGCAATTTGTACATGACTCATAGAGAAACTAAAATATGTGATAATTAAATTATGGAAGGTCTAAGGTGAAAAAATAAATCATATAAGGTGACATGAAAAATGTTAATGAGTGCAATATGTTACAATATTTGTTTAATAGATTTTATAAGATGGTAGCAAAATGCTGCAGACCAGACATGTTAATAAATTGACAAACGTGCAAAAATAAAAAATTTAGACGTCGTTGAAGAAACAAAAAAGTAAGTAGTTAGAGACAAATTGATGTAGCAACAAAATCGATGTGTCTGCCTAAATAATAAGTAGGTAGCTAAAACTACATTGGACAATGTACGTATAAAAAAGTTATGAATAATGACAAGTTAGAACAAGTAAATTAATTTTTATGTGTTTTTAAATTTTGAAAAATTATCAAATTACCAAAGCCACAGTATGTAGAGGGAAATGAACCAAACCACATCGATAGGGAAACCTTGAAACTAGATATGTCCCTCGTAAAGAAGGCAATTGAAACGACTATCTTAGAAGATCCCCATGACCTGGAGGAATACACCAAGAATTTGTACGATTTGGCCCTGAAAAACTGAAGGATATGTTAAAGAATTTTTTTGAGCTGTGTCTAAATGGTGCAGATATTCCAAAAGCTTGGCAAACGTCATATATCACAGCCATACATAAAAAGGGATCACGAGATGACCCACATAATTTTCGGGGAATCGCTGTCATTACTACAATAGGCAGAATATTTTTTTTTTATGAAAATAGTCGCAAAAAGGGTAGACCTATCGTGTGGGCCGCGGACGGCCCGCACTGCGACTATTAGAAGGGGAAGGGATTATAGAAAGGAGATGATTGTGAACACGCTTTTTAAAAAGTTGCAGGTCATAGTTCTCTGGAAAAACTGATTTTGGAAGCTTATTTAATTCCGTAGCACCCCTTTAAAAGAAGGATATGTTAAAGAATTTTTTTGAGCTGTGTCTAAATGGTGCAGATATTCAAAAAGCTTGGCAAACGTCATATATCACAGCCATACATAAAAAGGGATCACGAGATGACCCACATAATTTTCGGGGAATCGCTGTCATTACTACAATAGGCAGAATATTTTTTTTTTATGAAAATAGTCGCAAAAAGGGTAGACCTATCGTGTGGGCCGCGGACGGCCCGCACTGCGACTATTAGAAGGGGAAGGGATTATAGAAAGGAGATGATTGTGAACACGCTTTTTAAAAAGTTGCAGGTCATAGTTCTCTGGAAAAACTGATTTTGGAAGCTTATTTAATTCCGTAGCACCCCTTTAAAAGAAGGATATGTTAAAGAATTTTTTTGAGCTGTGTCTAAATGGTGCAGATATTCCAAAAGCTTGGCAAACGTCATATATCACAGCCATACATAAAAAGGGATCACGAGATGACCCACATAATTTTCGGGGAATCGCTGTCATTACTACAATAGGCAGAATATTTTTTTTTATGAAAATAGTCGCAAAAAGGGTAGACCTATCGTGTGGGCCGCGGACGGCCCGCACTGCGACTATTAGAAGGGGAAGGGATTATAGAAAGGAGATGATTGTGAACACGCTTTTTAAAAAGTTGCAGGTCATAGTTCTCTGGAAAAACTGATTTTGGAAGCTTATTTAATTCCGTAGCACCCCTTTAAAAGAAGGATTCTTGATGAAGATTGGTCCTTGTAGTGTCAATCTTGAGACTAAATGGGTGAGACTGATCAGCGTGCCGAGTTCTTCGGCCGAATGTGGCCAATGGTGGTACAAGAGTTTTTATTTCTCTGGAGCATCTGCCATGGAAATATCTGTAGAGCAATGACTGGTCTGCAACTCTTCTTCTATGTTCTAGAGGGTGAAGGGTATCTGGGAGAGTTGAGCTGTTTATCAAGCGAATGGCTCTTTTCTGAATGGAATCTAGAAGACGATATATTCTCTTATACTGAAGACCCTAATAGAAGACCATATTAAAGATAAACAACCTGAAGAACCGAGCGGATCGCTCAACAATTGACAACCTTTTCACCCTTAAAATAACCTTAGAGAAGCGTATGCAAAGAAGCAGAGAAACGCATATGGCCCTAATTGATCTATAAATTTGTATATGTATATATATATATATATATATATATATATATATATATATATATATATATATATATATATATATCTTCTCTAGGTACCGTCTTCGCTTCGAAGGTTAGCAATCATTATGGCAATTTTTATTTTTGATACCGCAGCTTTAAATAGTTCATTATTACTGCATCCAAACCAATCCCTAGGGTTCTTTAGCCATGAATTTGATATTTGATATTTTTTCCCCTCATGACATGTCCCATGTACAGCAGTTTTCTTCTCTTAATTGTCGGAAACACTTCTCCATCCCTTAGTATAGTATAGACAGCACATAGCATCAGTCGTATTTTAAATCAAGGTTTAAATCTCTGCAGCAGAAAAGCCTCTTCATTTTTGTAAAGGTGCTTCTCGCCTGTTCTATTCTGACTGTATTTCTTGAGAGCTGTCATTGTTCCCATTAATAATATATATATATATATATATATATATATATATATACATATATATATATAATATAATTTATTTAATATATAATTTCCAATAAAGAAATTTCAAGGAATACTGTCAACACCACGAGTTAAAAAGGACAATTCTTTGGAATTTTTGTTGTGAGACTACATAAATAAGCACAACTTATTTCAATTAAACCCATTTCTAAACTATTAAAATAATTTTATGTTACATGTGCTCATATGAGTGGGAAAAAACAAGCACCAGAAAAATAAAAAAACTGTTTTTCATTCGCGTTATGAGCTGTGAAAAACGATAAGAGTGATGGAAAGACGCTAGATAAAATATTCTCAATAAAAATTTTCTTAATAATTAAATTTTTTTTAGTTATGACCAATTTTAGAGATTTTGATGAACCAGCACTTACAGTGAGATTAATTAATTTTAAGAGTGTGTTTAAATTCATATTTTTTACTTACCTGTGAACCTGTACTGTTAATAAAAATCCTGCATAAATAACAGATTGTATTTCATTTTTTTACTTCAACCCAAACCCGCCTTTAGTGTAGTAGTATGAATGAAAAACAATATACAAAACAGATTTGCATAGCAATAATAAAGGAATTGAGGAAACGGATTTTTAAGAATGTGATGAATACAGTTTTAAGGGTGGATCAAAGTTTATATTAGTGATAACACACAAAGTGACATTTGGCTCTTTTTATAAAAATAAAAGAGAGCTATTCAGTAACAACTTAAAAAAAATAGGTTGGTACCCAAAATATGATAACCTTTTATATCGTGACGAAAAAAATCCTCTCAAGGAGAGTTTGATGGATAGGTAAAAATTTGGAACCACGTACTCCTTTATTCTATTTGAATAACTTCTACAAAAAGATAATTCAGAACACACTGGTTTGTAAATTAAGAAAAGTTGGAATCATCGACAAGTAACGAATTCAATTTTAATTTCGACGAATATAATGAATTAGAGTCTGGTAGGGTAGTGTTAAATTTTCATAACCACTTACGCATAAAAATGTTAATAATGTTATTTACCTATTTTGATGCAATACCTTGTTCGTGAACTTTGCAATATCTTTTAAATTTTACTTTTATTTGAATAAATGTTATTGTTACTTATTACATGTAGCTTTAAAGATTTAACTTTAAAGTATGGGAAAACTTTTAATCTACTGGTGGGAAAAGACGAAATGAAATATTTTTCAAACATTATTGCACTCGATAATTAAAAAAATTTACTGAATCCAGAACAAATTACAATAATTATCATTTTCTTGAAGAGTTTACAACCGGTAATTATTTTTTTCTTTAAAAAGCTGCGGATATTCTCATAGATTGAAATTTTGATGATAGCTAGTTGGTAAAATCATTAACATTTTATATTGCTTGTGATAAAGCTTTATTTAGATTTTGAATTGGAATAAAGATTAAATTAATTACTATTATTAATCGTGAAATAAAGATTTGAAAAATGTAATCTTAAAACAGAACTTGAGTTATGAAAATTAAAGTTTTTTTTAATTGCTTTCATTCTGATCACACGTATTTGCAATTTAGGTACCTATTTGTAAGAGTATAAATTTGTTTAAATAAAATTTATTTTTTACTATCTTTATAAAAAAAATTATTGATAGGTCTATACTGCTGGCAGAATATGTAGAAGAGGAAAAACAAAGTGGTTTTAGATGTGGAAGATCTTGCAGTGATAACGTATAAAACAAATAATAGAAAAGAGATCGGCAGTGAACCTAGAAACACACATGCTATTTATTGATCTAACAAAAGCATACGACAATATACCCACGTGCCTACTCTGGAAAACACTACACCATACTAATATAAATCAGTAATAACAGCAGTGAAAAATTTCTACACTAATTCTGTCTCTATGATTAATATCGGTAAGAAACTATCAGAACCCTTTAATAAAACAAAAGGCCTTCGACAAGGGTGTTGTATATCCCCAACATTTCTTAAGATATACATTAATGAAGCACTCATAAAATGGAAGAGAAAATGTTCAGGAATGGAAGTACCACTAGAAAATGGTACAATATACAGCTTACAATTTGCAGATGACCAGGTAGTTTTGGCAGGAGACAGAGAAGACCTCGAATACATGACCCGCAAACTAAAAGAAACTTGTGAGGAATGGGGCCTCACTACGAACATCCAAAAAACTAGATACCTTAGCGTTGGGACGGAAAACCAGAACTTACAACTAAACAACTAAACAACTTAGATATTGTAGAAGAATGAGAAGATTACAAATATTTAGGAATAACATTCGATAAAACAGGAAAAGATAAGAAAGAAATAAGAGCAAGAATAATACAGACGAGAAAGGCAATAGGATGTCTAATTGGAATCTTTGAGGTAAACAAAAAAACAGACAGAGAAAATACAACATATACAACACAATAATTAAAAGTAGCCTACTCTATGGTTCGG
Source organism: Agelastica alni (assembly GCA_950111635.1). Taxonomy (NCBI): domain Eukaryota; kingdom Metazoa; phylum Arthropoda; class Insecta; order Coleoptera; family Chrysomelidae; genus Agelastica; species Agelastica alni. Next base: position 29,788,657 of record OX467712.1, read on the forward strand.
AAACATGGAGAATGACCAAAAGGAATAAAAGAATGCTAGAACCTACAAAAATGGATGCACTTAGACAAGCAGCAAAAATGTCCCGTGCAGATAGAGTGAGAAACGAAGACATCCGTTTTAATAAATATAAAAAAGAGCAATTTTACTCATATACGAGTACATACATACACATTTTTTGGTTACCAAGTGTTTTAAGAAATTAAAAAAAGCGAACTCATCACTACAGCTTTTCACCAGTGTGCTTTTTTAAGTCATTTTACCTAAAATAAAATAACATAATATTTTTCGACATACTTTATACTATACTTCTACATATTTCCACTATTTTTTAATGGAAATGGTAATGGAGAAAACATTAAATATTAATAATTTAACTAGACCGCATATAAACGTTGATAAAATTTATTTCCAAAAATAAATCAATCATATGAAAAATGTATAATCCATTTAACTGATAAGATTATACAATTAAAATAAGTTTTTTAAGGATGAGCTCACAACCTCCATAAAACACAATTTTTCACATCTTTAAGTGGTTACCTAATATATACTGATTGCAGTTAGATATAAATTGGGTGTTTTCAAATTCCCATTAAATCATTTAAATTTATCAAAATGAAACAAATAATAGTTCTGGGTGTACTCTTCTATATAGAGTTGACAGTAAGTATACAATTAAAACATTTAGTTTATAGTGTTAAAGTTAAACGTTAAAGTAAAAAAGTACACCACATTCCAGTAGTATGCTAATTAAATTTTATTAAATATTTAAAAATATACAGAATGTCAATTTAAAAACCCTTCACTACCATCTACATTTTACTATTAGATTAATTTTTTGGAGCAAATGGCTAATGTTACCCCTGATAAAGGTTTGGAAAGGTACCAACTAATCTTTTAACCATTTCTACTATAAGAAGACTCATTACAATAAATTAAATAACAACCTGAAAACCATGCATCTCAGTGCAGGCAAGTTCTAAGTACTTGTATAAGTTTAAAACGTTATTTTTTAGAAACTGCTCATCAAAAAATAATAAGTCAGGGTACTATTGGAAAGAGAATTCAACGCCCATCAAAATAATGTGCCACTTGATTCCCTTTCCATTTAAGATTCTAAGGGTAACATCTACTAGGGGTTAAACCATGAGAGCTAAAAATATTCATTGAAAGTGTCCCCCTTAAAAATAAAATTGACCTGGTATTTGATTTCTCATTTTATTTACGGGAAGCAAGATATTAAGGGTGGAAAGTTTTCAAATTGACATCCTATATATCTATTCGGTTTTAGCAGCCATCAGAATATTTTTTTTACTGAAATTAGTCGCAAAAAGGGTAGATCTATCGTGTGGGCCGTGGACAGCCCGCACTGCGACTATTAGAAGGGGAAGGGATTATAGAAAGGAGAGGATTGTGGACCCGCTTTTTAAGAGGTTACAGGTCATAGTTCTCGGAAAAAAATGGTTTTAGAAGCTTGTTCCACTCTGCCGCAGCCCTGTAAAAGAAGGATTCTTGATGGAGATTGGTCCTTGTAGTGTCAATCTTGAGAGTAAATGGGTGAGACTGATCAGCGTGTCGAGTTCTTCGGCCGAATGTGGCCAGTGGTGGTACAAGAGTTTTTATTTCTCTGGAGCATCTGACATGAAAATATCTGTAGAGTAATGTCTGGTCTGCAACTCTTCTTCTATGTTCTAGTGGGTGAAGGGTATCTATGAGAGTTGAGCTGTTTATCAACCGAAAGGCCCTTTTCTGAATGGAATATAGAAGACGAAGAGAATGCCTTGGTGCTGAACCCCAAATGTGCGAGCAATACTCCAGTAGAGGTCGGATTTCAGCCTTGTACGTCGTCAACAGTTGATCAGGAGTAAAAAACTTTCTAGCTTTTTACAGAAAACCTAGCCTCTGGCTTGCTGACTTTGCGATGTTAGCAACATGGTCATGCCAAGACATATTATTAGACGCCGTGACTCCCAAAATCGAGATGAAGGGACTTGATTCAAGGGTATTTCCGGACATTGTGATGAAATGATTTGATAAATTCACTTTTTTGGAAAAGCGCTTTGTGTTTTCTGGGCGGCGTTAAACTGAACAAGATAGTTGGTTCTCCACGCGACGATTGCTTCAAGATCTCTATTGATAGAATTGACCTGTTCCTGCCCAGGTCTATTTGTATCAATCACCGAAAGTAATCGATAGGATGTGAAAGTTGAGACAAGTAAGCTGTCGTCTGCGAAACTGTAAATGGAGTCCGTGGTGGTTTTCAAGAGGTCGTTGATGTGTAAAAGAAATAGGGTGAGGGACAGGATGGAACCCTGGGGGACCTCGGCATTGGTGTTTAACGCATCAGAAGAAATACCGTCAACTGCCACATGTAATGAACGATCTTGCATGAAGCTCAAGAGCCATTGGCGCAGTTTGGTATACATACTGCATTTGTATTTACTTGCATGTAAACATGCCTATACATTGTGATAATTTAAAAATGTTCCACCCTCAATTTTTTAAATTTATTTTTTAATTACTGGCTTTCAAAAAAATCCGAACACTCAGAAAGAGTTAGGTAATTAATTTCAATAAAAGTTGTAAAGAATTAATTAAACTCGCCGTCAATGATTAACGAGAGATGGGACAACTCTCAAGAAATACGATGTCGCATCGAGAAGACCCGCTCTGTGTTTATTAAAATGAGACATCAAGCTTAGACTCTTGCGTTGTTACGTTTTCTCGGTTCTTCTGTATGGCGTAGAAACCTGTACACTCACTAAAGAGACTACCAATAGAATTGAAGCGTTCGAACTCTGGCTGTACACGAGAATACAAAAAATATCTTGGACACAAAAAATTACCAACACAGAAGTAATGCGACGGATGAATAAAAAACCACAACTGTTATATACCGCAAAGTGTCGTAAACTTCAGTATTTCAGCCACAAAATGAGGAACCCAAATAGATACGGGCTGCTACAGGAAATCCTACAATGCAAAATTAACAGCAGGAGAGCACCTGGTCGAAGGAGAATATCTTGGATAGCAAATCATAGAACGTGGTTTGACAAATCATCAGCAGAACTTTTCCGAAACGCCACCAACAAAGTAAGAATAGCCATGCTGATAGCCAACATCCGGAATCGGATAGGCACTTAAAAAAAAAGAATTAAACTTAAAAAATGATTACATTTTCAAACTAAAACATTAAAAAATAAAAAAGTTATTTATTAATGAGTGTGCATTCGAAAAAATTAGGTGACGATAATCAACTAGGTTCCTTAGTCGTTGTTATTTGTCTGTAAGAATTTTGAAATAATCTTTGCTGTTCGAGGACGTGCGTTGTTTTGATGGAAAATTGGATTGAATTAATCCTTGTAGATATGACAGTGCAACAGGCTGCAGAACGATTCGTATAGAATCATTTGCATTCAAATTTGTTTTAATAAAAATTAGAGCTGACCTGCTATCGTGTGTCATCGCATCTTATGACATCACCCCCCTTGTAAAATCTGGTTAATTTCAAATAGTTTTCGACTGTAAAACTCGATATATTTGATGTTGTTGTAGTAGCAACAGCTTCACGTTAGTCCCAGAAACTTTCGAGTCTTTGGCTGGATTCCACCACAGGTCTGATAGTATAAGAGATGCGCGGTTGGCTGGGCAGTTAAAAAGGTGGATGATGGATTTCTAACCTATCCTTTCGGTAGTGATTTACAATTATCCACAATTATAATTCTCGACAAATCCTCTTACATCTATTGTTACACTTTAATTTTAAACTTATTTGTAGTATAATTATTGTATATTGTTCATTTTTAAACAAAGGTAGAATCATAAATTTACAAATTTTAATGTAACCTTTTTACTGATACCATCTACATAATAAATGGATAAATTATTTTTCTTAAAATATTTAATCGCGAATTCCAGTTAGCCCAAGATGTTTTCGTGAATCTACCAAATGGCCAAGTACGTGGACGAATGGAATATTCCATGAGAAAAACTGGCGTTCCGTTCTATGCTTTTAAACAAATTCCGTACGGAAAAGCTCCCGTTGGCGACTTTAGGTTCAAAGTAAGTTAACCGATAATTGTAATTACTAAACATGATTTTAAACAACTATAATTATTATAGTTTCCTTTATGTCGACTGACCTTTATGTCATTGTATAAAGACAACTTATACAATGTTTATGTCCTCGACCTATCCGCTACCGTCCCAGACTCTTCAAATTTAAAATTTAATTTGTGAATTACTATAATTCTATATATATATATATATTCACTATAATTATGGTCGTGATTTCGCGATGTTTGCAAAACAAATACACGTTGTTTTGTAGATAACTTTCGCTTTATTTTTCTTAGATATTATACTGTACTGTATATAATTATATACAGGGTGATTCATTAAGAATGTCCAATCTCTAAATTTGATGATTCTGCCCAGCATACAAATATTACTAGTTTCCGAGATATCGGGTGTTTAAACATTAAATATGGATTTTGATTTTCGCAATAATTTTTCATGTTTTCACAATTTCTATTTGAAAATTGGCATTGGATATTTTTTTGGCATAAGGATTACCAATTTGGACTCTAATTTAGCATTGCTAAAAGAGGGCACTTGTTATGAGTAAAATATAAAAACGTGTTAAATTTTGCAAAAAAAGTGTGATTCATGTAACTCGATCGGTTATCGAGTTATTTGCTTCTAAAATATTTTAATTTTACAAAAAATGTTATTAACATCTTGGTAATATTATTTGATATTAATAAGAGTAAATGTAACATAAGTATACAATTTTTTAACAATTTAGTAATTAAAAAGTTATCAATTAATGCCTGACGATTTTTCCAACAATCAGATGCGTGATATGATTTCTGTGTTTGCTCAATCAAATTACATTAAAACAGTTGAGAATCGAAGATATTGAAAATAATTATACCCTAATCAAAGGCAACCTAACTACAAAATGTTTATCTTTACAACCGCGTACGTAAGACAGGGTCTTTGGGTACTGTCTAAAAGTCAACACGGAGCTACAAAAACTGTCACTATCGATCATCATTCTCCAGCAATTTGCGTCCGCTGTCAGACGTAGGCCTCCTCAAGTTTCTTCCAAGTTTCTCGGTCCTGTGCCGCTGCAATCCAGTTGGTGTTGATCTTTTTTTAAATCATCTGTCCATCTGGTGGGTGTTCTTCCGGGGTTTCGTTTGTATGACCATGGCCTTCATTCCAGAAGTTTTGTCGTCCATCTCTGATCTGTTGGTCGTGCTACATGACCGGCCCACCTCCATTTCGACTTTGAGATCTTTTCAATAATGTCTTCTACCTTTGTTCTTCTACGAATCTCCTCATTTCTTACTCTGTCTTTGAGTGATATCCCCAGCATAGATCTTTCCATCTTTCTTTGTGTGACACTCAATTTCCTTGCTGAAGCCTTAGTGAGCATTAGGGTTTCTGCCCCATATGTAAAAACCGGTAGGATACACGTGTTAAAAGTCTTCCTTTTTAGGTTTATAAGAATTTTGTCCTTAAATATGTGTCTCAATTTGCCGTATGCTGCCCATCCGAGGTTTATGCGCCTTAAAAGTTCATAAGTTTGGTTGTCCCTGCTGATTTTTAGTTCGTGTCTCAGATAGGTATACTTTTCGACATATTCCACTTGCGCTCTCTCTATGCATATATTACCTGTTGGTACTAGGTTTGTCATTGCCTTAGTATTGGCATAATTTATGTTCAGACCAACCGCTTTCATTTCGTTTTGGAGTTGCTGCAGCATATCTCGTGCTTCACTTAAATCACTATCGATAAAGAAGATGAAATTTTAATTTGTGTTGCAGAGAATCTAGATATCAGTATTTGCCTATTTAGTCTAGCAACAGGAATAAGCCAAGAGTTTGTTTTTATTTTAGAGTATTGAAAAGGGAAAAACTGCATCCATATCAGTACACTCCTGTTCAAAATTTATTACCTCAAGATTTACCTGCGCGTCTACAATTTGCCCAATTTTTGGAAAATAAACAAAATGTTAGCTCAGATTTTCTGGATACAATTCTTTTTACTTATAAGACATTTACCATAAGAGAATTATTTAATTGGAAAAATAATCATTTGTGACATTCTGAACATCCACTTGCTGAGAGAAATACATTTTCAACAAGAGTTTAAGATTAACATTTGGTGGAGTGTAATATGTGAATATATGACCTCTTTATTTAGATTTTCTTCAAGAACATTAACACGAATTACTATAGGATGTACCTTTTGCATAAGTCAAAACCTCTGGTTTTTGCACGACGGGGCACCACCACATTATTCTCTACAAGTTCGTCAATTCTTAATCGAACAATTTTCTCATCGATTGATTGGTCGTGGGAGTGAGTTTGCTTGGCCACCGAGAGGTGCTAATTTTAATCCTTTGGATTCTTTAAATTGGTCGCAAATGAAGGCATTAGTTAACAAACAAAAATTAATTCTCCTCCAGAATTGCGACGGGAAATATAAGAAGCCAGCCGCGATTGTGATTAAAAATAATAGACAAGGGTTATTTGATATTATTAGATCTTTGCGAAAGCGAATCATAAAGTATTGAAGTAAATGGTCTGCATTTTGAACATTTACTTTAAAACTTTTTATTTTTGTTTTTTAATTTGATATTCTTACACATTTAGAGGATAAAATTTTATATAAAATTAAAATTCATTGAACTTTTTAAAAGAAAATGACATTTTTTGTGGAATTAATGCTTTTTTTTTATTGTTTATCTCATAGTTCAGCCCAAAAAAAATTTGCTTCAATTTACTAAACACAACCAAGTGAACTAGCGCTCTCTATTAGCAATGCTAAATTAGAGTCCAAATTGGCAATCTTCAAACCAACAAACGAAAAATTGCTAATTTTCAAATAGAAATTGTGAAAACATGAAAAATTATCTCGGAAGCTAGCAATATTTGTATAAAGCATGTTGGGCACAATAATCATATTTGAGGTCTAAAATCTACAATTCAGAGATTGGATATATATATATATATATATATATATACACTAATTTTTTAATTTTAAATTTTCCATCAGGCACCACAGCCAGCAGATCCATGGTATGGGACTTTAGATGCCACGAATAATACAAAAGTTTGCTATCAAATGGCAAATGGATTTAATATTCAAGATTTAGCTAACCTCGAAACTGAAGATTGTTTATTCGTTAACGTTTATACACCAAAGGTAAACTCATTTAAATTATTCATACATACAAGAACAAAAAAAAAAGATATTAATCATTAATTTACGAATATCAAAATCTTAATAAATATCTAAAAAAAATTATTTAAAGTTAGAACTAGATGAGTCCCTAAAATGATTTTTTTTTTCTCGACCGTACTCAAAAATTATTTAAATGTACATTACTTAAAGTACTGTTTGTAAAAGGGATACAGATACGAATTACTCTTTGTTTAAACGCACGGTTCATTTTCATTTTGCTTTTCCATCATCATCATACAGCCATATCGTCCACTGTTGGACATATAGACCTCCCCTAAATTTTTCCATCTAGATTCTATCTTGTGCAGTGTTTATCCAGTTTGTTTGGATTCTCTTTATGTCGCCTGACCAACTAGTTGGCGGTCTACCTCTACTGCGATATGCCTCCTGTCGTGGCCTCCATTCTAATCTTCTTTGTCCAGCGCCCATCCGTAAGACGCGCTACGTCTTCAGCTCAATTCCATTTCAGATTCGTTATTCTTTCTACGACATCTGTCAGCTTAGTCCTCTCTTTCACCACAGTGTTTCTAATTATGTCTTTGAGTGAAATGCCAAACAGCGATCGTTTCATTTTTCTCTGGCCAATAGAAATTTTGTCAACCGTCATTTTGGAAAGGGTTAGTGTTTCTACCCCATAGATAAGTACTGACAGCACGCACTGCTCGTAGACTTTTCTTTTCAGACACACAGGTATATTAGCTTTAAAGACATATTGCAGCTTTCCAAATCGCATGTTTGATTGTCTTTTTCATTGCGTAACTCATATCCCAGTTACTTGGGACATGAATTACTAGTTCAAGATTTGCTGCCATTTATTTTTAGTGCTACTGAGTTTGAGACCTCGTTAAGTCTGCATAGCTTTATGAATAGCCAGACAGTGTCAAAAAAGGCACGTCTGGCGGTGCATAGAGTTGTGTTAGTTCCTACACTTATGTATGGTATTGAATGTTGGGTTTGGCATAAGCATGAAAATAGGATTAATGCTGCGGAGATGAGTTGTCTGAGAAGTATAGTCGGAGTGACTCGGTTGGATAAAGTAAAGAATAGTGAGATAAGAGAACGATGTGGTGTAAGAACCGTAGCAAGTGGAAGAAAGTGGTCTCTGTCTACCCCTATGGAAAAAATGCGTGACTTTATGTATGTATGTTAAGTCTTCGTAGCATCTCCCTGGCTTCATCAACCCGATCCGCGAAGAGAACAATGTCGTGTGCTAATATAAGGTGGTTTAGTTTTTACCTGTCTATATTAATGCTCATATCTCCAAAGTCCACCTTTTTAAACATAAATTCCATTAGTTTTGTAAAAAGTTTTGGAGAAATGACGTCACCCTGGCGTACTCCTCGCTTAATGGGAAATTCTGCGGTGTCTTCATGTAGTCTAACTGTCGCTTTTTTATTTCGATTAATGTTTTTAATAATTGTTGTGTATCTATGGTTTATTCGAGCTTCTGATATAAAGATTGCAGCATTATTTGTTGGTTTATTGTATCAAATGCCTTTTCCATCATGGTTTCACAAAATTTCATGTTATACATATTTGGCTATTGTTTGGCACAACAAGGTGGTTTATATATTTGAACCTTTATTACATTAGATTTGTTATGATCTAAGAGTTCAAATTTTTAGTTTATTTAACTAAATGTTATGTTTTTTTAATTCGTAGAATGTTTATTTTATTTTCGGGGCCGTTGTGGTGAGGGAAGTAGCAATTGTTTAATCTCTTTCTTTCAGACGTGCACACCGTCGCTAACAGTTTCTTACTGATTGCTAACGTCGCAGACACATGTCGACGAGGAGGGGACAGTTTAAATAGGAGTCGTGTAGTTAATTATTTGATTGTTTGTCGCGAATATTTATTATATTTTATACTGGTCAACTGGATGGCGTGCACCTCAACTTTTTGCAATGAAATTTCTATGTTACTTAAATATGTTTTCATATCTGTACATAGATATACATACAGGGTGGACTATTAGTGTGTGGAAGTGCAATAACTTGGGATAAATTCAAAGCAATGTTTTAAATAAAATTAAATCAAAATATATTTTGTAAATACTACTTAGTAATTTTAAATAAATATATTGTATTTTATTGATTAAAATAATAAAAACAATATTTCGAATTTATACAGTATCCCACTTCTGGAAATAACCTTCCCGTAATGGTATGGATTTATGGAGGAGGATTCATCTGTGGTGCTTCAAATTTCGACCAGGCTGGACCTCACTATTTCATGGAGAATGAAGTGATAATAGTTACCATCAGTTATCGTGTTGGTGTTTTTGGTAAAATGATTTGTAATATGTATTATTAATCTATACAGCTAGGTATGGAAATTAAGACTAATGAAACATATGTAGGTGAATGCAATAAAATCAGATCATTTTTGTAATTGTGAATATCAAACAATGTTTAATTATAAACCAACCAGCATTTTAAAAATAATGATGATTTAGTAAATTATACCTGCCACTATGTCAGTTATTTAAATATTTTTAAGCAATTACCAAAAACTGTTTTAGATTATAGTCATAATATTTTAAGTGATATAATAATTTAATTATTTTAAAAAGATTTAAAACTACCAAATTTATTATTTTAATAAAAAAAATTAACACAAAATATGTTGCAAACTTTTAAATTGTTCTTTTAGGATTTTTGTCAACCGATGATTTAGAAAGTCCCGGAAACTATGGATTAAAAGATCAAAATCTTGGTTTGCAGTGGGTTAAGAATAATATAGAATATTTTGGTGGAGATCCGAATAAAGTTACAATTTTCGGAACAAGTGCAGGAGCTGCGTCAGTTACTTATCAATTTATGAGTCCAAAATCCAAAGGTAAGTATTAACTGCATTCATACTTAAACTGATATGAAATTTTTAAAATAAAAATTTTTTTTTACCAAAAAATAATGTTGCTCCTAAAATCTGCCTAACAAGAAAAAAAGTTTGATATAATTAAGATTAAACATCCTTAGAGGATCCCTAAAGATCTACAAATAAATATTTGAAGTATTTGCTTTGAACTATTTTGCCAAGGGTTGGTTATAACCTATTATATGGTAGGTACGTCATTCTTAGATATAATGTTTTTTTTACAAGTCGACTATTCGATTTTACAGTGTTCCACATTTTTTTTTTTTTTAAGAAAATACTGCAAAATACAATACTGCAGTAGAGGTCGGATTTGAACCTTGTACGTCGTCAACAGTTGATCAGGAGTAAAAAACTTTCTGGCTTTCCACAGAAAACCTAGCCTCTGGCTTGCCGACTTTGCGATGTTAGCAACATGGTCATGCCAAGACATATTATTGGACACCGTGACTCCCAAAATCGAGATGGAGGGACTTGGTTCAAGGGTATTTCCGGACATTGTGATGGGATGATTTGAGGAATTCACTTTCTTGGAAAACGTGGCACTTTGTGTTTTTTGGGCGTTGAACTGAACAAGATTGTTGGTTCCCCACTCGACGATTGCTTTAAGATCTCTATTGATGGAATCAACTTGTTCCTGTCTGAGTCTATTTGTATCATTCACCGAAAGTGATCGATAGGATGTGAAAGTTGAGACAAGTGTGCTCTCGTCTGCGAAACTGTAAATTGGGTAGAAGTAGGAGAATGTGTGTACCACATATCAAAACAATATAATGTATATTTCGCAAGTATGACTTCACAAAGAGATGAACAAATTAAATAAATAAAACACCATATATCTCGATTATAAAACGTGGTCCTGGAGGTAGACAGTGCTCTTGGCTGAAAAACATAAGGGATTGGACAGGCTTAGACTCAAACTCCCTGCTAAAAAGAGCACAGGACAGAGACGAATTTGTCAGAATTGTTGCCGATCTTTATTTAATGGAGAAGGCACTTCAAGAAGAAGAAGATAAAACGTGTGAAAGAAGATATGGTTACAAAGATAAATAAAGAAATGCTTAGATGGTTTGGACACGTAGAAAGGATGGATGAAGGAAGATTGTCGAAACAAATTTATAAGGCGAGTGTGAATTCACAAGTCGGTAGAAGTGGACCTCGGCGAACATATCTCGATCAGATCAACATTGTTTTGAAGAAAGGCCAGGTCAAGATTACCAACAACCGACGAGTATGTGTGAGAGCTCTGATGAAAGTAGAGGAAGCAAAAGATGTGTGTAAGAACCGTAGCGGAAGTGAAAGGAAGTGGTCTCTGCTTAGCTCTACGGGAAAAAGGCGTAACTATATATATAAGACCCAACAAAAATGGTATATTCAGAACCACTTTGTTGCCCTCTACTTATAGTTTTTCCGTTTCCCAATGGAACATCCGGTATAATAAGTACAGCGAATATTGATTCTAAATACGAAAAAATTTGACTGTTTTACTTAAATATTTATCTTAAAATTTAAAAAAAATTTTAGGACTTTTCTGGGCAGGTCACGCCGGCAGCGGGTCGCTTTTAGTACCGTGGGCACATCAAAAAGATTCCAAAGAAATTGCTTACAAACTCGCAAAGGTCATTAACCCAAATTTCAATGAGAATGCTTCGACGCAAGAATTAGTGAATTTTTTGAGAAGCGTATCAGCCAACGTATTAAACGATGCTTCTTCAAAAGCTATTTGGGTAACTATAAGATATTCTTTATCCATATTTTTTGTCCCTAATGTGCAGAAAGCGTCACTTTCGGCCCACTTCGCAAAAAGAAGTTGCCGCTTTCCGCACAGAGTAGTAAGAAAAATAGTATCCACACCACGAGCATTAAAGTAAGAAATGTGTCAAAACACATGTATAATGACCTCGGCTTCGCCTCGGTACTCAAGCAATGGTAAAAACATATGACAAAAGAAATCAGAAAAATTTACTTTTATCATAAAAGATTATTCGAAATTTTTTACGACAGGACACCGTAGGAGACGAAGAAATCATCCAGGGCTTTTTTTATGCGCCAGTCATTGAACCTGAACATGAAAATGCTTTCATCACGGAGAGTATGTATAACGCTGTTGATCAAGGTAGAATGAACAGAGTTCCACTTCTAATTGGTATAGAATCAGAAGAGGCATTAAGCAGAACTCAAGGTAGGAAATAATGATTACAAGATTTTCAGTTTAAGGATGTTACATTATAATTTAATAAAGAAATCCCATCCCATCAAAAACATGCATGTGAAATGAGAGAAGTTCAATATTATGATATATGCCTTGTTTGTTGACTTTAACGACAAAAGAAGTGAGATCTAAATGGGTGCCCAGTTCAATGGTCAGTTCTAAAATTTATTTTTAACAACATAAAATATTTTATAACAACTGAAAATATCATTTCTTCTAATAAATAAGGATAATATATTGAAGCCTAAGGTCTGACTAGGCTAGTTCAAATATACGAATTATATTATAGCCTTCGCAAATTTTAAAGCTGTAAGTTCTTATTTTATTCTTCCGAAAATTTGGCTTGCTGGTATAAACTAGCCATCGAACATAGGGCTCTTCAATGAATGTTTTAGTAGGTACTTAATAATAATTCGTATATTCAAACTAGCCTAGTCACACCTTAGGCTTCAATTTTTTATCCTAATTTATTAGAAATGATATTTTAAGTTTTTATAAAATATTTTATGTTGTTATAAATAAATTTCAGGACTGACTATTGAACTTGGCACCCATTTAGATCTCACTTCTTTTGTCGTTAAAGTCAACAACCAAGGCATATATTATAATATTGAACATGGCTCTCATTGCACATTTATGTTTTTGATGGGATATCATTACTTTTTGTACCGAAATTATTAGTAGGTACTTATTCATAATAAAATTAATACCAAATAGCTTTTGTTATCCTACTGTATTTTCCTACGCTTACAGGGTATAATTGTTTTCAACATTTCGCCGAAAAGTTGGCTGTCACAATATTGATGTGTAGTAAATGTTGAAATAAAAATTAATACTAAATCCCAGTTAATAAATACGAAAGTTCGACTATAAGTACTAAAACTGATATGTTTGGTTTAAAAAAAATTAAGGGTGGTATTCCACTAGTTATATATTCACGTAAAGACCTTAAAATCCACATAAAGACCGGCTGTCATCAATTTTGATTGCTGATTCTTACATTACAGGCTCTACAAGTAAGTGTTTCTAATAGAATCAATTAATTGAAAAATTATAATAAAATAATAAAAATTTACTAGTTTCTGATTTATTCCTATGTATTTACCCAACTACCTATCTGGATGACAAATTTGATTTTCTAGGTCATCTGGAACTGGGTTAGAGTTTTGATCTATAGTTCAGTCAGTGATAAAAATGACGATTTTTGGACGTTATTACTTAAATAACTGTTTGAGGTGTGTGAAATTTGAAGCACATGTGTATCTCACAAGTCTAAATATATGAGCCAAATTTGACATGTTTATGTGAAATAGATTTTTGAGTTATGAGGGGGTCAAAAGTGGCTCCAAATGCTTCGTGTAATATCACACACGGTACCGCTCGCCATTCTTGAACTGGCCACTTAGCAGTTTGATGGTTTGGTCGTAAAATATAATAAATTTACAATTTTAAAGAATATTTTGTGCATATAAAGCCAATTTTCATTTGTTTTAGATGCAAATTGGGCGAATAATCTTCCACATTATGACAGTGATGTCAAACTTTTGGTTAACTTCAATATGCGTTTACCTGATGATGCCACCAAAGCAGTAGTTGGACAGAAGATACGAGAAATTTATACCGATGGTTTATTACAAAATAATCATGCAAAGGCTCTAAGGGTACCTAAATATTTTATAACCATTATTATTTTTTTTAATAACTAATGAGTAAAAGTTCTGGCAGATAACAAACAATTTAAATTTAGCAAATTGTGCCATTGGTAAATTTTTAAATTTACTTAAAAATGGAATATTGTAATTTCGATTGCAAACATTAAAAACTTTAAAAAATGTTATAAAATTTAACATTTTAATTTTATGTTAGATACCTTTTTAAGTTTATTACGGTAAAGAAACATTCTAGTATTAGCGTACTATGTATTTTTAACACGTTTATATTAGTTTTACCTGTATCTTGTATGTATGTATGTATCTATGTTTGTAACTGACTCTTTGGCCTCGATTTTGCCCTACTTTAAGCGATCAGATTTAATTTAAACTTTGCACACTTGTCAAAGACCGACGACAATGCAATAATTTGATCAAAATATGTGATTATCCTGAATACTTTCGCCAGGATTCATAAATTTCTTCAGGGATACTTTGCATGAGAGTAAGAGAAAAAGAGAGAGAACTAGTATGTGAACTACGCATGCGCGCAGAACAAATATTAACGCGGGCGGCTCGGGTTCTAAAAGCGTGGGGTGCTTTGAATACTTACTTACTCCGTAGCCTCTACAACCCTGGGTGGGTCTTGGCTGACTTCACGATTTGCATCCATTGTTGTCTATCCATCATCCTGAGTTCCGGATTGTCGATGTTTAAGACCTGGAAATCCGCCGTCGCGTTGTCCCTCCAGCGCAATCTCGGTCTTCCCAAAGGACGCACGCTGACTGGTGCTTGCTCCCAAACCAACTTCACAACTCGGTCGTCTTCCTGCCTCTTGATATGACCGGCCCATCTCAGTCTCTCGGATTTAATCACCTTGACTATATCGGGTCGACGATACTTTTCTTCTAGTTCCATGTTAGTTATGGATCGGTACTGTTGGGTATTCTCATCTAGGATTGGTCCATATATACCCCTCAAGATTCTCCTTTCCGCTACTCTTAGTCGGTTATCATTTCGTTTTGTTAGGGTCCAAGTCTCACATGCATATGTAACAATGGGTCTGATTACGGTGTGGTAAATTCTTATCTTTGTATTATGAGAAATATTCTTAGACCAAATAATTTTTGCAAAGCAAACTAGCAACGATTACCACTCTATATTCTGGTATTGATCTCGTCAGTAATGTTATTGTTTAACGTTATCGTTATCGGGAGGGGGGGGCCGCTTTGTAATGACATTTTTAAACTAACGCTTTTAGAACAGAGACAGTACAGACTCGTCAGTAATTTTATTCTTGTTAAAAATTATTTTTTACTTTTTAGTTTGATTAACTCTAAAAGCGTGTTTTTTGGTTCTTTTAAACTATAATTTATTCTAAATGGCCGTTAGTTGTCAGACAAATATTTTATTATTATTTTTTAATTTAAGTATTTCAGTGATATGTCATTTAATAGACCAATTATCCGCCACGCTGAACTTCAATCCAAATACAGTGACGTTTACTTCTATCAATTTTCTTACGACGGTAAACTTGGAGGAACCAAAGTATATGTGGATGGTAAGTTAAGTGAATATTTCTATTGCGTTGAATCAAGCCGGAGCATTGAAAGAGAAAACTTGCTAGTGCTCCGACTCGAAACTGCGCATTGTAAACAAAGGGGAAAAGAAGGCCGGCTGGCGTACCGGTCAGAGATATCGCGGGTAAGGTGAAGGAAAGTGGGTTTTGCCTGGGGCAAAACGGTTTTAAGACATTGGCTTTGTAAAGGATTAAAATTGGAATAAATAAAATTTAAAAAGAAGTGTTGTGATCTGTGATCACAACAGTGACCAGTACATAACGCTTACACGAATAAAGTAGTTACTATCCTATCCCTAAATTTTTAAATGGATGATTTCATTAATTTCGATGCAGACATTAATTCTTTATCCAACTTTTAAAATTTAAAATTGGTGTACAATTAGTTAGTAGTTGAATTATCAAGCTTAGGTGGTAGGTAACTCATAGTTATTACAATTGGGGTTGATTTTTGAAAACCTTATTAACAAATGCGTTATAAAAACATTTAATTTTTAAAACAGTAATTTTTTTGTTAAGGTGCTGATAAAGTTCAGCATTCTGAAGATGGCAATTATTATTGGACTTATGGAAACTGGTCTATTTTAGACAACTATTCAAAAGAAGATGTTTTAACAAGCGAAAGATGGCGCTTATTACTGACTAACTTCGCTAAGTATAGGTAATTTTGTTTGTTTCTACTCAAACTATTTTGATTCTGAAGCTTTAAAACATTAAGCAAACATTTTCTTTGTTATTTTATCACATACATGGAAGTAAATCTTATTTTGTATTAAAAACATCATTAGGTACCTTTGAAATTGATTGCATAAGGTGTATTTAATAAATTGTGTTATAACCAAAGACCTATAAGTCAATGATTACAACGGAACAACTTTCTACAGGGTGTTCCAAACAAAGGTGACCCAGTCTCTAGGTAAAGTAGAAAACTGAAAAATAATTGGGGTTTGTTTAGTAAAAAACTTTCGTAACGCCATCCGTATTCAAGATAAAGGGCGTTGAAGAAAAAAAATGTATACACATTTATTACGATTTTGCCGAAACTACTGAAAACATTGTAATGAAATTTTATACGAATATGTTTTAGAAGCTGATGCATTCCATGAATTTGTTTTTATATCTGACTTTCATAGAGGACGCTAGTTACACGGTTCGTACCAAGTAGTTTTGAAGATAACTTTTAAGGTTAGATTTATTTTCAAATCAAAATATTCCGAAAAAGGTACCGGTATCAAGTGTTACCAAGAGTAACTTTGTGGTGTAAAATTGAATGATGTTTAAGTTCACTTGAAATTTTGATTAATAAATCTAACCTTAAAAAAGTTATGTTCAATACTACTTGGTACGAACTGTGTAACTAGCGATCTCTATGAGAGTCAGATATAAAAATAAATTCATGATATGTATTGGCTTCTAAAACATATTCGTATAAAATTTCATTACAATGTTTTCAGTAGTTTCGGCAAAATCGTAATAAATGTATATACATTTTTTTCTTCAACGCCTTTTATCTTGAATACGGATGGCGTTACGAAAATTTGTTACTAAGCAACCCCCATTTATTTTTAGTTTTCTACGTATCCTAAAAATAGGGTCACCTTTTTCTGAAACACCCTGTACATATGTACAACGAATACAAACATTAAAAATGTAGAAATTAATGTTAACATAAATTAGTAGTATTTTTTAAACATGTAAATATGGTTTAAAACATTATTTGTTTACAGGAATCCAACTCCACAAGCAAGCGACATATTGCAAAATATTATTTGGCCCAAAGTTAAACCTGGTTCATTCCGATACCTCAATATCAACAACAGCCTTTCTATAGAACAAAATCCAAAGAGTACGACTTACTTCAAATGGTTAGAAATTTATGAAACTTATGCACAAAAACCATATATTAATTTTTAATTGTATTTTACCATAAACAACGGACTACTGTTCAATAAATGATTTATAATTCAAATATTTGCCATTTTATTAAAATAAGTAAATAATAGATAAATCCGAAATTTTACTTACAATCAAAAAAAATGTCCAGTTTTTATGCGGTGGCTCTAGTTATGGTAAACGAGGTCTGAAAATAAAGTTCTAGGATTATTTGACTTAGCGATACACCGACAATCAAATTCACTTATGTCATATTATTCCTTAATAAGTAAGCTATCGAACAAGACTCGTCCCGTTTGGCGAAGTTTTAGTGTTTAAGTGTAGTAATAATAAAAAGAGAGTCTGTAAAAGCGTCGCGTTGAAAATGTGGAGTGAAAAAATGTTGCAGCACGTTCATTTACAATTCCTAGCATAACTAACAGCTTACAGCTTCGTAATTTCAGTTTTTTTACATAACTGTATCCGCCATTACTTTTAATCAAAACTTTTCGCGCCACACCCTGTATGTATGTATGTATGGTTTGTAGAAAATGGTTAAGAAACAATTTTCCCCTAAAAATGTTATTTTCATATTAATAATAATGCTGAGTATGACTTCTCAAAATAATAACCACCTTAACCTAAAATTCTAATATGTTTAAATTGCGTGTAAAATTGATCTGTGGGATAATATTTAAGTGTCATTGAAATACAAATCTTGTGGAGAGAGTATTTATTATTGTTAGGGACCACTTCCGGTTAAATCAGTTGGAAGAATGAAAAGTCAAAAAAACACGACCCTACTGGACAATAAACAAAGAAGTTTGCGCGTATATTTTTAAGCGCGAATATGTAAACATGTTGAAGACGTATAGGTGTGGTTGAGTGGTAACAAATTCGATTTAAATTGGCACTTGACATCCGCTTCGTTGAAAATAAAGTGGGGTCTATTTTTAAATATTTAACGAATTTAGCATTAAACACACGTACCTGTGACATATTACACCAGTTTTGGTGTCAGGAACACCCACAAGATGAACAAATAACCAAATTTGTCGTTATTGTCTCAGTAATATAACAATGTTTTACCACCAATTTATTTAGATGTCAATCATGGTTAACTAATAAATATTTACACTAAAGCACACAACAAAGCCTGGTCAGATTAATTTTAACCGTTATGAAAACCTTCTTTCAACTGTTAAAATTCAATAAAAATCTACTTGACATACTCACAGGAAAACATTCAAATAATGAGTCATACGCGGATACAGGCCGTTTCCGTCGCACTTTTAGCATCCGAGCAGAGTAGCGATGCTCATTCCTGTTTTTTATTCAAAAATATTAATACATCAACTTAAAGCCAAATGGATTCAAAAAAACAATTATTATTCTGAACAAATTTTATTAAGGAAGAACAACATATATAAATTTCTGTACATAATTTACCTTTATATACAAAACAGTAAAGAATATAAATTCTTTGGTGAAGTAATATATTAAAAAATTTAAACATACAGACAGCAATAATAAATAATATACCT
The DNA here is from genome assembly GCA_950111635.1 of Agelastica alni. Classification (NCBI taxonomy): domain Eukaryota; kingdom Metazoa; phylum Arthropoda; class Insecta; order Coleoptera; family Chrysomelidae; genus Agelastica; species Agelastica alni. Next base: position 29,807,644 of record OX467712.1, read on the forward strand.
ACTTAAAAAAGCGGACGACCATGTGGACATGGTGACAGGTAATTTATTTAAAAATCTTATAATATATAAACATATTTGTCAATATTATTAGTTACAATCACAATTGTCATACTAAAGCTAATATCAAAATTTTCCATTTAAGTAAAACTAAGTAGATAAGAGTTTCTTTATGAACCAAATGTTTTTAAAATATTCATAAAAAAATAAACGAACTATCCAAAAATAAAAATGCTTAAAGATTTTAAAAATACAATTTATGATAGTTTTTTTTATCACTTATATATCGCTAACAAATTCAAAATTTTATACATTGCTATATATTAACCAAAAGGCGTATTTATATAGGAACTTAAAATAATCATAATCGGTTTGTTTTAATTTTGTAATTATAAACCAATACAAATGTGTTTTACTCTTTTTAAAATTAAAACTGATTTTGGCACTACGTAATTCTTATTTTTCCAAAAAGACATATTTAATAACAAGCTGTATTAATCGTATCTTAATACTAAATGATCATTATGCTTTTCGATTTTTATTTAAATAAACCTTTTGACAACGATGAACAGAAGAAAGCTGAACGCTGGGATTAGAGATAAACCTAAACAAAACCAAGATATTGATAGTAGGCAGAGGAAACAAGCTAAAATTGTTACAAGATGGAAACAACTTACCAGACATCGAAAGAACCGACAGCCTAACATATTTAGGAGCCTTGATTAATAACCAAGGAAACTGCGAACCTGAAATTAGACAACGCATACAAATGGGACGAACAGCGATGACTAATCTAAAAATAATATGGGAAGACAGACAAATAACGCGAAACACAAAGATAAAACTAGTACAAACACTAATATTCGCAATATTCATGTACGGTGTAGAAAGCTGGACGGTCAAAGAAGCAGACAGGAAAAGAATTGACTCCTTTGAGCTCTGGTGCTGGAAAAGACTATCTCTTGGATAGCACGGAGGACAAATGTATCAGTGATTCAAGAAATAGGCATAAAAGATCGACTGTCAACAATATGTCGACGACAAATTCTCCAATACTATGGGCATATTAACAGAAGACAATATGGAAAAATTGATAATACAAGGAAAAATACCAGAGCACAAGGAGACGCTCTCCCAGCAGATAGGTAGACCAGATAAAGAAAATTAAGGGAAGACCCTTACAAACAACCATTAGGGACACAGAAGATATAAATCTATGGAAGCAGATCATCAAAAACACAAATTGAAGAATCATGGAATTCGACCTCTCAGCTTCGAGAGTACGACTGACAGAAAGAGAGATAAACCTTTTGAATTGAATTGAATTGAATTTAACCTTGAAAAGCGACCCTGTTTGATTTTTCATGCGTTAAAAGTAAAAAATGTGTAAAAGGGGTTGTTTCCATTTTTTTTTGCATTAAATCATAAATTATTAGGAAGAAAATATTACCTGTTGACTAAAACTTATTTGCCTAAAAAATAAGATGGTATATAAACCAATGCCCACATTCTATCACCAAATTTACGGATTTTGGCAAAAAACAACCCCTTTTCTTTTAGAAGAGAATATTAAACGTGAAAGAATGACTTTTCTTAATTAAAAAAAAAACACTTCTTTTATGTAGGAATAAATTTACTTATGAGAGAAAAGCCATACCAGTTTTAATGCCCACCTCATAGACTCCACATTGGAATTCCGATTCTCCAATTATAGACGCATGCACATAATATTACTACTATCAGCGCCGCTACCATTAATTAGTAAAGCGTTTTATGGCGTCTCACTCGGCCGTCATTCGCGCTGCGAGTGACTTCCCCTTTCCCCTATATAGCGATTCTATTTAACTTTCTATTCCTTCATACATATAGTGTTAACTCGTCGACGTCCATTTTAATATTGTGGCTGCAATGTGGTGATTCTGATATCTCAGTTTGGTAACTCAAAGACAAAGAAATAGAGCCTATTCTTTTTCTTCTGGTGCCGTCTTCTACGTAACAAGACATCAGCGTTACGTACTTTATCAGTACAGGAAATTCTAAGTATCCGACGATAAACCTACATTTCAAAGGCTTCAATCTTTTTGCAATGCCGACCGAACAGTGTCCATCCCTCTAGTCCATAAAGCAAGATGAGAAATATGTAGCATTTGGTCAGGCGTAGTCTTAAACTAAGATTCAATTGTCTACACGTGAGAAGCTGTTTCATTTTGATAAATGCACTTATGGCTTTTTCAATACGGCTCCGTATTTCCTGTCCAATGTCCCTTTCACTGTTTAGGTAACCATTGCAAATCCTCAGAACCCATAGACTACCGTAACTTGGCAGCATATAGCCTAGACTATAAGCTATATGACAACCCTTCAAGTCGTTAACCAGACAATAATGAGCAAATGTGACTTTTATATAAAAGCTGCTTAAGATCTTCCACATACACACATACACACACACACGCACGCACGCACGCACGCACGCACGCACGCACGCACGCACGCACGCACGCACGCACGCACGCACGCACGCACACACACACACACACACACACACCTATTGATTACAAATATAAAAAAAATTACCATTTAATAAAGCTTAAGGTGCAATCATTCCCGAGTAAAAAAATAAATAAGAAAACGAAAAACTTGACAAAATAGCAGTAAAACAGTTTACAATTTAAAATTTGTTCCCATGGTTAAAAAAGTATCAACCAGTTACCTTTTACATGGATTTAATGGATTGTCTGTCTGTATATCATTGTATTGAGTCGACACAATTAAGTAGATGGAGAATTTAAAGATATTTCACAAAATGTTAACATCTATCAGTTCTGTGTACTTAATGTAAACTGTTTGTTCGATAGTAGAGCCATGTTATTTGGGGTTTAAAGTAATCCAAAAAGTGTTTTAACTGATCCGCTTAAGTAGAAGCAAGATAGAAAATACTTTTGCGGATAAGTTCAGCACTTTTTGAATCAATTTAAATCCTAAAGAACTTGTCTCTGTACTAAAGAAAAATCACGTATAAACTGAAGCTTCAAAATCACTAATTCCCAAGTTATATGAAAATGTCGATTTATTTGCGATAAAATCACAGGTACATAAATATAAAAATACTAAACGAATTAGTTAAAGTGATAGAAATAGGCAATGTTTCCTTAATCTTGTATTTATATTTATGTCATAGATAAAAATACAAAAAGATAATTTCAAACGGAATAGAAAAGCTAATGAAAGAAATTATAAATTCAATAATGCTTCACACTGAACAGTATCTACATATTGATAAATTGATAAATTAAACTTTCAAAATTTAATTTTAAACTCAATATGTTCTGAGAATTGAAAAAACATAAAACATATATTAACGGTTTTTAAAAATAAACATTCACTTTTAGCATATTTGTATTTTTGAATTTTGATAAATGGAAAAATTTGAAATTAATTTCTAAAACAGTGCAATATTTGTGATTTTGGTACGTCAATAATTTTAAAAATTAAGTACATCAGTGCTTAAAACAACACAGTCAAGTTATCAGAAAACGTTTGTATCTTGCAAGGTTTTTTGGTTAATCTATTACACTTACAATAATTATTTAAAAGAGATTTGTCGTCTTCGGCTTTTTATTGGTAAGTTGTGATTTTTTAATATTATTTCTTTATTTTAAATGTTGTTTGATAAAAAAATCATTTTTCACGAACGAAATATCAAATATTTAGTGTAATCCCACTGTTTTTTACCTCTTTGTAAAACTGTAACGGAGGAACGCATTAGGCTTTCGCGATCCCCTATTAGTCTATTCCGCACTCAGTAACGATCTTTCCAAAGTTTTTGAATGTTTCCGTTTGCAGTGTTCGCGAGCTGGTCTGGCTCGCGTTCTTACATAAATAGGAATCTCCGAGACTGCGGTGCGATCAAGACCAGTTTGCAAACTCGTATTGTGATTAGGCTCCTATACACAGAAGGAAATTTTAAACGATTTGTCTCGCCACGGATTAAATCTTCTCGAATCGATATTACCGTTAGTGGTGGGCGATGGATTTGATAGGAATATCCGAGACTGCGGTGTGATCGAGACCGGTTTACAAACCCATAGTGAGAAAAATCCAGAATTGTATGATTCCACTGATAAAAATCATGCTTATCAGCAAAGAAAAGGTAATTGTTGGTCGGAAATAGTTAACAAAGATGCGTCAGCAATAGATACGTGATCACCTAATGCGCTTGATTTTCGTAAAGACCGTGATCAGCTCGGAATGATGCTCAGATAAACAGAATAGCCCGTGTTGCGTCGGGACCGCAAAAGTCTAAAGCCTTCCCTCCAACAAACTTCGAAGTGTACTTTTTATTAGATCAAAGTAAATATTTGTAACTCTACTTTAATATTAAAATGTTCGTATTTCAGAGGATTTACACATTAAATTTACGTAGAAACTATTAATTTAAATGGACTCATATGTACATTTTCACTAAGAATATTACTTCTTACAGAGAATAATACAAATTGAGTAATTGCAGTAATATCTACGGGACTCAGTTTTTATTATTAAGAATTGGACATGGCTTATACTATTTTTTTAATTGATATGGTTTTGGAAATAATCACGTGCGTAGAGGAACTTACAAATGTTCGTTATGCTTCGATCACCGGGTTACAAAGTTCCTTTGATGTGTGTCTAAAAACAGACAACTATTGGAGCGACAATCGGCCGAGCACCTAATTTTACACAAATGTAAGCGATGTGTTCTCACTTCACTTTAGTTTCGGCATTCACCATTCTGAGCAGCTTGGCTAATGTGTAAAACCCTGATGAACGGTAATTTCGGTGCATGGTCGAATTTAGATACTGGGACTTTCATCAACTGTTGATGACACCTTTTTTTTTTCTTGTTCAATGAATAGTTGGGCTGTTGAACGTTTACATAAAATGGTCAGATAACCGTTTTACACACAGATTTCCTAGTATTACTTGATATATATGACAATTAGTAGTTCATTTATTACACCAAAAGCTGTAATTACTGTTTAATGATGAACTAGTTATTTTGTAAACAAAATAATTTTAGTTATAAAACATTCATTGGGATAGGATTCTTAATAGCTCATTTTATGTAATGACTGTCAACATTTTTAAACTACTAACGATAAGTCTTTTGTAAGATAAGCTAAAGACGACAAAATTTAGAAAAATTTTAAATCTAATTTAATCAGTCGCAAGGATAATTTCAAAATTTCCTTAGAATATCAAAAACAGTATAAGTGTACAACACTACACTGTAATCCATTCCGAAATAATTTTCAGTGGAATCAGACTTGAATAAATAAACATTTTATCAAAAACAATTTGTATTCTTTGTATTATCAGCTACACTCGTAAACTGATTTTTTTTTTAAATTATAATTGAAAAAGCTAATTGCTAATATTGCACATAATAATTTTTGCAATAATCTTCCAACGTGATTCACTTTCATCACTGTATTGCATTTAATAAATAAATATCCCACTTTAGTCTAAAATAATATTGGAAACAAATTTGTACACACATATTTTCCTCGCTCAGAGTAATCTTCTGCCACTTTGTAATGGCGTAATTTAGTTCGGTTTGGTAGGAGAACATGTTAACAGTTAGCTAAGTGCATTGTAATTTTGAGTTGAGGTATAATTAATATAGAAAATGATCAGAATTTACTAAACGAGAAATATCTATTTGATAAGCTGAATCATGCTTGCTCTGTAGGCTGCGTTGTTTGTTAATTCCGCTGTTACGTGTCGTTGCACTAGCACCAAAAATATTTGATGTTTAACACGTGTTATTTTCTGAACTGAGTTTTTATGTTGAACTATCACGATGTTTCTTCTACAACGGGTTAATGAGCAAAACGCCTAGCCTGCTTGGAAAAGGCGACCATGCGCACTGGCAACATCGCTACAGGTGAGCGCGCTCACAAGTGATAGAGATATCTCTTGTATACTTTCGCGGCAAATTTAAATTATAAAAAAAATCCAAGAAAATTTTCAAACCGCTTTTATGAAAACGGACGTTTCACTTGAAACTTACGAGAAATTATTTTTTGTTGATGCCGATTCCTTGAAAATTACTTGAAGTTTCCTACTAACGTCAAAGTTTGCTGTTTTGCTGATTCCACTGAACAAAAAAATCTCTACTTGGCCTATACAAAGAAAAACGGTTTAAAGCACACTAGATGGCATTTTATTGTATTGTCCGGTCGAAGAAACTTGATTGCTACTCCTTCTCCTTGGAATAGTACCGCTAATGGACACACTCGCTGCCTCTGGACAGCCATAAGAAAGAAGAAGATCGACAAGAGCCTTGCAAGCAGCCGCGGAAACTTCGAGTTCGCCGCCGCTTATGTAGGCACTTTGCTTCGCTGCGGCGATGCTGGCAGCCGCTTTAGCGTAAGCTAAACATGTGCGGCCGTCTTGATCCACACATTTTACATCGGCGTTATGCTGAAAATGATTTGTTTGTAAAACTAGCAAATTTTGTTTAAAACTACAAAAATTAATAATACAAAATTCCGAGTATTACGGAAGTAATAATTTTTGCAATAAATTTGAAAACAATAACATTTTTAAATAGACCTTTGAAATGATGTATCACAAGCCCCTATTTCCCATTTAACATTTTGAGGGTTATAATCGTCACTGAAAGAGGGTTCAATGTGAGTACAAAATTTTTTCGTTACAGGATGATATTTTATAATCTAAAATTGACGTGTTTTGTGACTTTTTATAAATATGCACAATGATTAAAATAATGAATTTATTTTATTTGGCTGTTCAACACTGTATACATACCTTTTGAGCATATATATATATATATATATTTTAGTTTGACATCGAGGATTTAAATTCCTTCACTTTATGTTTAAATAAGTATTTACAAATAAATGAAATAAATAAACAAATTTTAAATCTAATTAATTGCAACATACAACTAAATTTACAGGGTTGCCAAACGAAAACGAAACAGAGCCATTTACAGGAACCTCGTCAACATTTTAGAAAAACGCTTAGACCTGTCGATTTTTGATTAATTCTTTTTTGGTATTTTTGACTCCACTACTTTCAACCTCAAGCGAGGGTAAGAATTACCCCAAAAATTTTAAATGGCATTGGGGATCGAATAATATGTCTTTTAAAAGCTCTCACAATTCTCTTTATAATAGTCTCTAAATTGTACATTTCCTCCCAATACTTTGAAAAAAATTACATGTTAAGATTCCAATTATTTTGGTTGCTTACTTACTACTTAATTGATTAAATGTTTAAACTTATGACCGCCCGCTTCCATACAATAATAAAGATTTTGTTCAAAACGTTCACGCACATTCCGAAGAATTTCCGGAGTAATTTGATGGCACTCGTCAACGATTCTTTGATGCAAATCTTCCAACGACGCTGGTTGCGTTTTATAGATTTAACTTTTCAGATGTCCCCAAAAAAAGAAATCGACGGGCGATAAATTTGGCGATCGTGGAGGCCATTCAATGCTGCCTTTTCTCCCAATCCAATGCCGTGATAAACGTTGGTCTAAATACTGACGAAAAATGAATGGCCTCCACGATCGCCAGATTTATCGCCCCTCGATTTCTTTTTGTGGGGCCATCTGAAAAGTAAAATCTATAAAACTCAACCAGCGTCGTTGGAAGATTTGCGTCAAAGAATCGTTGACGAGTACCATCGAATTATTCCGGAAATTCTTCGGATTATGCGTGAACGTATGGAACAAAATCTTCATTATATTATGGAAGCGGGCGGTAATCAGTTTGAACATTTAATAAATTAAGTAGTAAGTAAGCAACTAAAATAATTGGAATTTTTACTTGTAATTTTTTTCAAAGTATTGGGAGAAAATATAAAATTTAAAGACTATTGTAAAGAGAATTGTCAGAGCTTTCAAAAGACATCTTATTTGACCCCGAATGTCATTTAAAAATTTTGGAGTAATTCTTACCTTACTTGGGGTTGAAAGTGGTGGAGTCAAAAATACTGGAAAAGAGTGTCCCCCTTTAATCAAAAATCGACGGGTCTGAGCGTTTTCCTAAAATGTTGACGAGATTCCTGCAAATGGCTCTGTTTCGTTTTCGTTTGGCCACCCTGTATAATTATTAAAAAACAAAAATAATACTAAAATTTAAAGTTGGTACATTTTTTATAAGTCAAAAAAATATTTACTCACCCAAATTAAAAGTTGAGCTACTGCAAGATTTCCCATTGCACAAGCCAAATGCAAGGGAGTTCTCAAGTCTCTAGGATCAACAGTTGTATTAACTTCTTGTGCGTTAGCCCTGGCTAACACGCTAATAATTCCTTTGATATTGGATGCACACACATAATCTAACAAATAAAATCATTAATAAAGTACACAAAAAGCTTTACAGCATATGGCGTTAAAAACTAGATTAAATGAGTTTACTACAACAAATTAATCTATAAGTTACATAGGTTAGGTAAAGATGAATTATTATTGTTAGGGACCACTTCCGATTAACTGAGTCGGAGTAGGAATTAAGATGAAACATCACCAAAAAATGACGGTTTCCGAATAACCCTGCTTGAGTCTTGTAAATTGTAATTTGTGGTTATTAAGTAAAAACTGTTATTTTTAAGCGTGTACCACTTATTAAAGAACCCATAGCCATAAAAATAACTCTTAATAAACAAATGTTATATTTAGGGCATATTTTTAGTTGATTTTATATTTAAAAATCCACTCACCAATAAGTTGCCGTCCAAGCTGCATTGTATTATTAGGAGGTGGTAGGAATTCCTTGTGTTCATATTTTGATCTTATCCATCTTTCCTTCTCTTCTCTACTAGATTGCGGATTCGGTTTAGAACGATTTTGAATCTGACATTCCCATACAGAGTTAGCTAGGGAATTGCCTATGGCTAACATTACAGCTAAATTTCCAGGACTAGAAAAAATATGTTTTGTAAAACCCATAAATCAACATAGTTCAAAATATACGATAAATGAAAATATGCTTAAATTGCCTTTTTTTCATACTCATATGCAGCAAGCACACCCTTCTTTTGGTTGGATGATAGGTTATATCGGGCAGACATGACACACACCATGTAATCTTCAGGCTGCATCCCGATTGGGTCAGTGTCTGACACATACCATGTAATCATCAGGCTACATCCTGATTGGGTCAGTGTCTGGCACAATCAATCTATCCATACATACATTCATACATATAGTCACGCCACTTTCCCGTAGGGGTAGGCAGAAACCACTTCCCTTCCCTTCACTTGCTACGGTTCTTACACACATCTTTTACTTCCTCTACTTTCATCAGTGCTCTTATACATACTCGTCGGTTGTTGGTACTCTTGACCTAGCCTTTCTTCAAAACAATTTTGATCTGATCGAGATATGTTCGCCGAGGTCGACCTCTACCTCTGTCCATTCACACTCGTCTTAAAAATTTGTTTCGTCAATTTTCCTTCATCCATCCTTTCTACGTGTCCAAACCATCTAAGCATTCCTTTATCTATCTTTGTAACCACATCTTCTTTTACACCACATCGTTCCCTTATCTCACTATTCTTCACTTTATCAATCAGAGTCACTCCAGCTATACTTCTCAGACTACTCATCTCCACAGCATAAATCCTATTTTCATGCTTCTTCTGCCAAACCCAACATTCACCATACATAAGTGTAGGAACCAACACTCCTTAATGCACAGCCAGACGAGCCTTTTTTGACACTTTCTGGCTGTTCATAAAGCTATCCTGGCCCCATTCATTTGTTTTCCTGCCAACACTCTTCGCTCAATGTCACTGTCATACTTTCTATCTCTCGTAAATTTTGAACCCAGGTACACAAATTCATTTACTTCTCTTCAGATGATGCTAATATGACTTGATCTTCGGCGCAAAGAAGGCATTTGACGATCAAATCATTCATTTTCAATCCATACGCACTTTATTTTAAATCTCTTAAACAATCGTCTATGTAAAAGTTAAACAGCCATGGCGAAGCCACACATCCCTGTCTCACACCTTTTTTAATGTTAAACCAGTCTGTGTAAGCTTTGTTTATCCTGACACAAGCAGTGGAATCCTCGTATAGGGATTCCAGTACTCGTATTAAACTACCGCTCACCCCATACTTAGATAATGTCGACCAAAATTCACTCCTCACCACTCTGTCATAGGCCTTTTCTAAGTCTATAAAAGAAAATACTCTCTGACTTCTAGCCAAGAATTTTTCGACTACACCTCATAATGAAAAGACCTGATATTTCGTGACGTCTGTCAAGTCATGTCAGTTTTTTGGAGGGATTGAGATAAGGAGAACAATCTTATATGGGACTTTTATTAAAAAAGTGTCCAACAAAATATGGTATATAAAGGTGGCGCTGGTAGACGTGAAGTTAGATCTGAATTTGGCTGTTAGAAGAAGTGAAGTATGCCAAAGAAAATTTTTTAAATTAAACAATTATAGAGTATAAAGTTCATCAGGTAAACGTAAAAGTAAAAAGGAAATAAAAAATGCACAACATATCCTTTGTCCTTTTCTCAAAAGTTTTGGCTTTTTCAAAAACGGAATTCTGCTACAGTTACGCCATTAATTAAATACCCTCAAGGACATTTTTTTTAATTTCCTTATCTCTACACTCCATAGTCAGTTTGATATACTTCCAGTGCAAACATCGTTATATTATATTTTACCCCCAAATTGTAACGGAATATTTAACATATCATATTACTTCATCTCATTTTTTAGTTACTAGAGCCAAGGTTTGCCAAGGTATTTTGGGTCGGACGGAAGACTGACGGCCGCCACGCCAACAGCCGCTTTAACTCTCACCCGCAGCATTAAAAATACAGTAACCATGTCACCCCTTGAATTATATTTTATAATACCAAAAGGTATGACAATCATTTGAATTAAAGTCATTGCTATTTATTTTATTTCTAAAATAATTTTATATATATATATATTTTTTGAAAACTTACGGCCATTCATCAAGGTCCATGGAACGAACTCTTGAAACGTGAGATCCCAAATTTCTGTGAATACCCGAACACTCAATGCACATTAACACACCAAGATTCAAGCTCGCCCAATCAGGATCTAAAAAAGAAAACGAAACAAAACATAAAATAACAAACATATCTCAATGGTTTAACCAAATTCTTGATTCACAAAAACGCACTTGACCTTTATTTAATCATGAAACTTTCTACTGTTTTATTTTTTGTCATCGGTAGAAAGGGTGACGTACACGTGACGTCACTGCTTGAGATGAGTAACGTGCACGGGGTAAAACAAATGATTTATATCTTTCATAAGGTTATGTGTGTGATGGTTAATGATTTCGATTTTCTGAGCTTTTTTGGGTTTTTTAATTTTAGAGTGAGATTTTTAACAATTATTTAGGTTTAAGAAACAATATGGTGTTATTAGTAATTTTTAAAAACTAAGCACAAATATTCAAGTGTTAAAAAGTAGGATTTATGTAACCTGTAGCCGAGGCAACTTTGTGACAGATAGATTTTCAAGCTGTGACATCACATGTACGTTACTCTTTCTACCGTTGTTAAGCTGAAACGTCACGTACACGCTACTCATAGGTAAAATAACAATTGTTAATTAGTAAAAAGAGGGTTTGGAACGATTTCAGAGAATAGTAGTAGAAACATTTAATTTGTTTTAATCCTTATTCTCTCAATTATAAACATATATGTAAACGGGATAAGGAATGTTAGTGTGGGATGAACATGTTAAAATTTTAAAAATATCAGCAAAGTAGAAATTTTGTCACAATCAAAAAAGTAATATCTTAAAATGTGGAACCTAAGTAAACATTCTTAAAACCTAAACCGGTGAAAAGAGTCATTTTGAAAGACTAAATTGTTCTTTAAATATAAATTAAAATTAATGGTAAACAAGAGAATCATTATAACCCGCTAATTTTTTTCGAGCGTACTTCTTTGTTATCGTCAAGTAGGGGTCGTCTTTTGTAGACGTTCAATTCCACTCCGTCGAACTTAGCTACGTGAGTCCATTTGAATAGTAATTCATTTCTATCTAAATAATTCGGAAGGAATATTGAACTGTTTTACTTACTGGGAGCGTCACAATCAACACAAGATCCATTTCCAGGCACTCTGACTTTAATTGACTGAATTGTTGATGTTTCAACTGAGTTATTTTTAGTTTTTGACGTTTCATTTAACTGAAGCGAGTTGAGAATTTGTTGTTCTATTGCAGATACCCAATCATCTCTCTCATCAGAATTAGAAGCGTCAAAATGCCATTGTTTATTATCGAGGGAGACAATGTAAAATTCATTTGCGTCAGTATCTGTAAAAAAAAATTTTAAACAAATAAGGGAAAGTAGTTAAGGAGTTAATATTGAAATAATTTTCTCTACTTCCATTTACAGAAGTTATTACATTAATACAAAAACAATAAATAATGTAATTTAAATATTAGAAATTTACCATCATATTCTGAATTTTTAACACCGCTACTTTTGACTCTTCGATGTCGTTTTTTAACATGTGGAGTTTCAGATTTTATCATTTCTCCATTTAGAAACGAATTACTGCTCGATAATACCATTCCTTCATCTCCACTAAGCTGCTGCTGCGCTATATATTTTAAATTTTGATCCTTTTCCAAATCAAAGGCGCTAAGAAGAACCCTCTCTGTTGGTTTTCGTTCTTTACCTAAAGAATAATTTAATATCAAATAGCGAAATTATAGTTTATAAAGCAAATAATGTTGACATGATGAAAGAGATTTTAATAATTTAAGGGATAGCATAGTAAAAAAAACAAAGTAGCTAGAAAATAAGACAAGAGAACACACAGGAAATTAGAAAACAAAAAATTTAAAAAAACAAGTAAAAAATGATAAACGTAAAAGAAGTCCCAAGTTTCTTAATAGCTGCAAATGATTTAGATAAAATATTTTAATTTAAACGTTATTTTTTAATATTTTAAATGGTTTTGTTTATAGCAAATTAATTCTGTAATAAATGTTTACAAGATATCAAGGATTTTGTAATTTGTTAAGATTTTAAAAAAAGTTTCAATATCAATGAACCTTTAAATATAAAACGAACAGGAACGAGCATTGCTACTCTGCACGGACACTAAAAGTGCGACGGAAACGGTCTCCACAAACCTCCACGTATGACTCATTATTTGAATGTTTCCCTGTGAATGTGTCAATAAAGTGGATTTTTTATACATTTTAGCTGTTTGAAGTCTTAATAACGGTTAAAATTAGTACGACAAGGCTTTGCAGTGTGCTTTAGAGTAAATACTTATGAATTAACCATTATTGATATGTAAATAAATTGTTATATTACTGAGGCGACAAGGTTGTATCTTATCGCCGCTACTTTTCAACCTGTATTCGGAAGCTATTATGAGAGAAGCGCTACACCAAGAAACATCCGGTGTGGTCATAATGGGGAAGACTATCAACAACATAAGATATGCGGACAACACAGTCTTGCTTACAGAGAACATTGATGACTTACAAAGGGTTGTTTATAGGGTGTACTCAACATGTTCTAAATATGACCTGAAAATGAATCTGAATAAAACAACATTTCTGGTATTTACTAAAACGGTAAATACAAACGTACAGCTTACCATAAACAACTAAGTTATAGAAAGAGTTTTTACGTATAAATATCTAGAAACTATAATAGACTCCAGCAATGACTTTTTAAAAGAATTTAGATCAAGGATCGAAATAGCGCAGAACGCATTTCTAACGATAAAGCAGTTCTTTTGTAACCGATCGTTGAATCAAAGACTGAAAATACGAATGATAAAATGTTACATATTCTCTATCTTCTCTATCGCATTGAAGCAGCAACACTGAATAAAACATCCTTTAAAAAAATTGGAAGCCTTTGAAATGTGGTTATACAGAAGAATACTCAGAATATCGTATGTAGACTGTATAACTAACGAAAAAGTACTCAGACGACTAGGAAAAGGAACAGAGCTTGTGATTGAGACAAAAATTCGAAAACTGCAGTACCTGGGCCACGTTATGAGAGGAGAAAGATATACTCTGTTACAAGTGATAATGCAGGACAAAGTTGTTGGCAAATGTAGCATAGGTCAAAGACGAATGTCGTGGTTGTGCAACTTGAGAGAGTGGTTCAACTGTTCATCAGTTTTTAGGTCAGCTGTGGATAGAATTAAAATAGTCACGATGGTAGCCAACCTTCTAAAGAAGACGGCACCCTAAGAAGAAGATTACGGAGACAATAATGATAAATATGGTCAGTTGTTCATCTTATGGGTGTTTCCTGACACCAAAACATAAAAGTGGTGGAGTAACATTTTACAGGTTATCATGTTTAATGCTACATTTGTTAAATATTTGGAAATAAAATAGAACTGTACTTCAATGACATTTAAAGGTTAAGCCCACAAATCACAAAGTATACACTGGCGTAGCTTAGGATAAAATTATAGGTTTGTGGTAATTTTATATTACAATCACCTTAAAACACTCTTAAACACAATTTAAAAATATAATAAACTTATTCTGGGAAGACATACCCATCATTATGTTTAGAGGAAAAATGTAACTAACAAATACTTAATTAACCATTGTTCTATAACACACGTGTAAATAATAATGTCATTGCGATTTCATAATATCTTTGTTGTAGCTTTCCTAAAGATTGAATCAAATGAACGCAATGGACTAATTTCGTGAAAAATCATGAATTTATTTCCAAAAGCAGTTGTGTTTTATGTTCCCATAATTTAGCTGACGATTGTTTAGATCCATCATCCAAGTTAAATGTGAGGTTACTTGAGTTACCCATTTGGTGATGTAATAGAAATTTGCAGAAAATCAGAAATATTTTTAAAACATGACCAAAGTTATATAAAAAAAATTAATAAAGAAGAGGCGTCTTTAACATATTTATTATTTTATTGGCAGAAATATTTTTGAAAATATTAAAAATGCAATGTAATAAAAATCCATTAGAAAATCAGTGTTGTTAATAAAATCTATTTGATATTGTTACCTTACTACACGAATAAATTATTATTTATTACTATTATTGCTTTTTTTATTCTACTTTTAAACCCTACGCTTCTGTGTAAACGAAAGCAGTAGTCGGCCATATGCAACCTCCATTTTATCTGAGACTATTCTCCTTCCGGATATTTTATATTCAAAGGAATAAAAACAAATTAAAAATATTAAATTTTCTTCATGTAACTAAGTTAAAGTTTATAAGATGCTGACCTGAAAGAGACAATCCAGATAGTCCTTCATTCATAGCATTATGACCTCCTCCAGCGACTGTTATAATGGATTTTGATCCTCTAGGTTTCTGACCAGGCACTTTGACAGTGACGTACTGTAAAGATATTTCTTTTCCATGAATGTCATCCATGTAATCGTGAAGGCTAGGGTGATATGTTAAACGACCGTCGTCGCATAGAGTTACGTATTTCTTTTTCCATTCTTTGTTAAGTGGCTTGCTACTCCGCTTGTATAAATAACCTATTAAAATTATTGGATTAAAAAATTTGTTAATTAGTGGTTTTTAATAAAATATTTTAACAATATACAGATGTGAAAAAAATTAACTGAATATAGGATTTACAATTCATTTGAACAATATGTACTCTAGCCAGTTGACCAGCACAAAATATGACAGATAGTCGCTATGGATAATCTGGACCACTCTACATTTGTCCCTACTTCTTGTAAGGGAACATTCTACAGTGGTCTAGTCGAATACTTAATTATTAATCATGACTATCTGTTATATTTTGTGCTGGTCAACTGGCTAGAGTACATATCACTCAAATGCATTGTAAATTCTATATTCAGTTAATTTTTTTTATAAAATATATGTGTATATATTACCCTGTTTTAACGGAATAGCTCTTCCACTACCGAAATCTCCACCATTCTTTAATTTATCGTCACCCTTCTTGCTAGGGGTAAACAGATTGGATCTTCGCCGGCTTTTTCTAGATGTTGTCGGTGTGGAATTAGGAGTTGGCAAATCTTTATTATCCTTTGAACTGTTGTTCACATTTTGAATATTGTCTAAAGACTGTGGAACTGCGAATTTTGTCACATTGTTGTTTTCCATCGTTTGCACCACGCCCTGAAAATTAAACATCCATTGCACTAAAGCAGCAATCCAAAGCTTGTCGTTAAAATTTACAGTAAATGCGATATTTTTTATAAAAATCAATACCTATGCGAAAATATTATGGACAAAATAGTGTTTGAAACAAAAGAAATGGGATTTTTTTACCTGCGATGATGTATGGCTACCAATGGTTGAAGTTGAAGAATTCCATTTTTCATCTGAAGATTTATAGACCAACTCCTTATTATCAGATATTTCTCGATTTATGAAATTTGAAGCATTGGTTTTCAGAGTGTGTACTTGACGCAAATCAATTGGTTGAATACTAAGCGATTCCTAAAATGCAAGTTAATTTTTAATGA
Organism: Agelastica alni; assembly: GCA_950111635.1. Classification (NCBI taxonomy): domain Eukaryota; kingdom Metazoa; phylum Arthropoda; class Insecta; order Coleoptera; family Chrysomelidae; genus Agelastica; species Agelastica alni. The sequence continues at coordinate 29,824,145 of OX467712.1, forward strand.
TAACAAGCTTAATGTTTTGAATAGTCGGGTTGCAATATAAATACAAATCTTAAACTTGTGTGCCATGCATAGGCAACTATTATAAACCAGATATCAATCATTACAATTTAACAGTAAATAATGTCAAAGCAAAATGAATCCACCAGTTAAATTATTCTAAAAACTTTTTATTTCACAATCTTCCAAGATGATTGTGTTTTAAGTTACATTAAAAAAATAAGTTTCAATCTTTAGGAAGTAGTGTAAACGTTGCGAGGATAAGGATGGTTCCGAACTTTGACTTCGCCAATAGTATTACTATTTAAAAATGAATTACTATTGAAAGGCACCCTATTGGCTAAATTCGACGAAGTACGTTAAAATTTAGTGTGGTTGTATGGGTTGTATTTTGCTGCTCTTTATTTTTTTAATCAAAATAAAAATTTAAAATTGGCTGACCTAATGGTAACGCAGTTAAGAGGATTTGAGTTGATTGGTAAGAGATAAAAGGTTGAAAATAAAATGCACATTAGGATATAAATAATGAAATAATAGAATGTAACACTTGTTACTGGAAGACTCGAGGAGAAAGATTGTGGATGATTATGGCTCATTTTAATACATTGTTCTAAGCTGGGATTTAATCTTATTTAAGGACGAATTAAAGAAGTTTAATTAACTGTGATTATTCGCAGTTCTTTGGATACGTGGTAAGCAGCTATTATATCTATAATTGGTTCTGTAGAGGGGAATATAAAAAGTACTGTCATTTCTAGTGGTACATGAAGGCACTTTAAGAAGTATCTTGGTTAGTAGATCAGGACAGTTTAGCTTGCTGTTTAGGATATTATGAAGGAATATCAAGTCTCTCTGGTTTTTCCTTATAGATAGTAATGGTAGGTTTAGGGTTAGCTCAGTTTGAATGTGGTCACGGAATAGTTGTAGTTTGAAGTTTACGTAATTAAAAAACGTATGCTGAACACGTTCAATTCTATCTATGTGGATTGTGTAAAGGGGGTTCCATACCACAGAGCAGTATTCAAGATGTGGTCAAACTAATGCACAAAATAAAATGCGTATTGATGATATGTCTTTTGATAAAACCTAAAAGTTTTAAAGCTTTGTTGATAATTGTGGAAGTGTGCAAATTGAAGCTAAGGGATGTGTCAAAAGTAACTCAAAGGTCTTTTATGCTAGAGACAGCATCCAACATATTATCAACGATGTGATAGTAGATAGTAGGGTATCCTGTCTATGGAACCGTGGCACTTATTTGCATTTATCAACATACCATTCATTTCGCACCAGTTTGAGATGTTGTTAAGATCTGCTTGAAGGTTGATAAAATCGTTGAGAGAGGTGATTTTGGAGAATATTTTTAGGTCATCTGAAAATAGGAGAATTGTTCCATCGGATATAGGTTTACTATATCGTTAATAAAAATGATAAACAGAAGAGGTCCCAAATTTGATCCCTGGGAAACACCAGATGTCACTAAGATTTCTGCTGATGTGGAGTTTTTAACTCTGACTAGTTGCTTTCTTTCTACTAACATGCTGAAATTAGCAAAAGTAATAACTTAATGGAACGGGGAATATTTTTTAAGAATTTTTAATTTGTAGGTATTTTGTTGAAAGTTATTGGAAATATAGTTTTCTAGGTAACGATTTACGTGATTGTTTAGCCCCAGAATCTATTCCGAGGAGAAATGGTTTTAAATATTTGTATTATATTGTAAAAACTCTCTTCTGAATTATGTTAGAAATATATATACAGGGGTGACCCCAGAAATATCCAACAATATTTAGTATATTCAGCAAACTTTTTGTCCGAGAATTTTCATCTAATTAAGCACCATTGTTAATGTTACCTCTTGTATATACAACTTATCGAAACAAAATCGGTTAATTAAAGAATATTTTACTTTATGAGACATCGTATGGTTGTGTCCAGGTGACATATGAGGTTGTGATTGTCCATGTTGAGAGTATCCATTGTTGCCTGCTTGTAGCAAATGCCTTTGAACAGACATTGAGCCTTGATAGTAGTGATTGTTAGGTGTAGAAGGCCTCGAATTGGTTGGTGTTAGGCACAATGTTGTCGTGGTAAGTCTTTGTTGTACTATTTTTTGACAAGCTAAAAAAATTATAATATTGTAATTAAAAATGTATTAGTACTATTAGCAAATAAATCTTAAAAACATTTCTGCACACACAAAAACACTTTTAACTTATTTACATTTGCTTCCTATCAACCTAATCAAACATAATTATTATATACAACGAATATAATCTTCTCTAATTAAAAAAATAATCAAAAAAAATACCATCTTGAAAAACTCTTTCTACGTTAAGTCCGTAAGTAGCACATGTTTCGTAATATGTACATCTCTTCAAGTCAGTTGCTAATTTCCTTGCTCGGGAATCGTCGATGACTCGAGGATTGTTTTCGCTTATTGCATCTAAAAGAGTAATAATAAAAATAAATAAGCAGTTTTTTTTAAAACTCGTTAAATAATTTATAGGTTTAAGTAGTCCACCAAGTAACAAAACAAAAATTATCCTCTGCAGCAGTGGTGGGTCGAAGTGGTCCACCTGGGCGTTATATAGTTTTGTTCACTAGAGCCATTTAATGCCTCCTCTACACAATCGGCCATGATGGGCCATGATTGCCACCATCATTGTACCGCTGTCCACACAATCGTGCATCCCACATTTGTTAATTGTCATTTGTCCGACATGGATGTTAACTATACATAGAAATAGAACAAGTTAGGCACTTAACATTGCTAATACAAATTATACATAGGTTGGTATACAACAAATTTAAAAATGGTATACGACAAATAGCACGCATCTTCAAAATCTACCAAATATGGAATGAGCGACCGGCGATGGTGTAGGCACGTGCACAATCATGGCCGAATTTTGATGAGTGTTTAAAAACCGACACAACGGCTATATCGCTCGATCATCGGCGATGATGTGCCATTACAGGCAATTATGCACTCTACACAATCGTGATCGCCTGTAACCGCCCATCATGACCCATTGTGTAGAGGGCCCATAAAATGTATTCAGAACAGTTTAGGATGCTTTTATCAATATTTCTTTATATTTAGTTTTCGTAATGGTGGTCAGTGTTGTCTACCACATTGGACATTGTCCTCTGCGGCCACTTAAGTCACACTGGCCGCTGTTCACCATATTTTTTATTGTTTTTTTTTCGAAAATTAAACAAGATTTAGATAAAGTGGTCATGTTTTGAATAAATGCGATTGTTTTTAGTTTTTTATTGGAATAAAAAACAACAGTGTTTTCAACGGCGCTTGAATTTTTTTTCAAAGTGGAATTTAAAGTATTAAACATAAAAAATACCGGTAATACAGTTGGTCCACTCCAAATAACTTTGAATTCAAGATGGCACCACTGTATTAACAAGTGACAGCCTACAAGTACATAAACTCTAACTTTTTAAAAGAGTGCGATACGAGAATTCTCAAAAAATCATTTTAGAAAAATTAAATTAATAGATATTTGTAAAGTTTCCTTTAATCTGTCTTGTCGATTCACGAGAATAAATATTTAAGTTATTAAAAAATGTATTATTTTTTATTATTCATAAGAATTTAAATTTAGGTAGTATTAAAAGTAAAAATGTAGAAATTGGCGTTAATTTATTTATTTTAATTTCACTATTGGTATTTTCATTAAATGAAAAACAATTAAATAAAAACTCAATGCGGCAAAAATTATAACTATTAATGGTCACTTGGTGTATCTATAATGGGATTGCATATTATTTTTTATTTAAGTCTGTAAATGTGACACACAAACCTTACCTTGAGTACCAACTAATATTAAAGGTATTTCAGCTGTATTTTTATAATGTGACATCTTGGTATAATAATTAAAAATAGCGTTAAACGATGACTCGTTTTCAAGACTGAAAACGAAAATGACAGCATCGACCCAGGCAGTAAACTAAAAAGGAAATACAAATTATTAATTAGACTTGGATTAAACAAAATAACGTCACACATGTATAAACTAAATTCAAATACGATTTTGATCCTTAAACATGATTCATTGAAAGAAATGAAAACAAAATTATGCTTGTACTAATAAAGGTAGTAGCACTTTACAAATGTAAATATTTGGCAGAGTAACAGTAAAAAAATGAGAACTTTACAAATGCTCCAGTTTTTGTTGTACTTTGTTTAATAATAATTTTTGCTGCTGTATATTAATATTGTTTATTTGTATAATGTGTTAGTTTAATAAAATTGTGTGGATTGTTATAAAAATTTTAGAAGAAACTATTAGCGTTGCTTTTAAAGATTCGAGATTTTCTGGAAGTTTCGGTATTGTTTTGTTAAGTTATTATAACAAGTTTATAGCCACACTAAGTTCAGTTTAATTTTGGAAGTCATGAGAGACATTTCAAAGAAAATATAAAGGCAGGAATAAGTTACATAGTTCATTCATGATATTGAATTAAATTATTCTTCTTCTTCACGTGCCTTCTCCGCGGCGGAGGTTGGCAATCATCATAGCTATTCTAACCTTTAGGCGGCAGCTCTGAACAGTTCGTTTCATGTGCATCTATACCATTCTCTCAAATTGCGCAGCCATGATATTCTTCTTCTTCCTTCACTTCTCTTGCCCTAGATTTTTCCTTGTATAATTACTTTAAGCACGGTGTATCGTTCCCACGAGTAATGTGTCCATGTATTGTAGCTTTCCGGTTTTAATGGTTTCTATAATTTCCATTCCTTTGTTTGTTTATTCTCCTCATGACTTCGTTGTTTGTTACGTGTTACGTCCATAATATCTTCACGATTCTCCTATAGACCCACAATTCGAATGATTCCAGTTTCTTAATGGTTGCCGCGTTCAGCGTCCAAGCTTCCATGCCGTAGAGTAACGTCGAGAAAATATAACACTTAGGAGGTTCAAATTCAGATCCGTTGTGTATTTTTTCCCTTCTACAGTTCATTATAATTGTGTCTCTGATGATTTTGTATTCCTTAGGTACTCGTAAGTAGGGTTGCATACCGTATTTTGTTGTAACTTAAATATATCATTCGTTGTAAATAGTGTTGCATACCTTGTAGTGATGGGATTCGATTGTTTGGTTTGCATTTCTGTGTGGATGGGGCTGGCTAACAACACGGACGAGGCGATTATTGGTGTGGAGCACGGACTTTCGAAGATTGTTGGTTGACGTTTATTCCGTGTCGTTTCTTGATATCCGGCCTGGGAGTCAGTCGTTGGGTGGCAGTCTTGGGAGTCGTGTGGTGGTGAGAATTTTTGGGACGTTGTGATATTAACACGTGTGCAGAACCTCTACGGTTTTTTCTTTCATATCTGGCTGTATTTGGGCCATCTTAATTGGATTTTGAAGAAAAACCATTTAATTTTTAACTTGACCATTCTATCTTACCTTTGTTGTTGATATTTTGGATTTTGGTGTCGACTTAAAATATCCGCATGCGGGATTTGATGGAGGGAAGCCATTGTTAATTAGCAGGTGCCGTTCCATAATCAAATAGGCCACAGGAGTAGTGAATTCGTATACCCAAAGGTTACAAGTGATTTATTTTAGAATATTTAAACGACGTGATTTGTTTTTGACACCACGATTAAGTTTTGTTTTAATTTATTAATATGGTACACTGTTGAAAACTATTAATTGCATTGGATAATATGCCAAGGCTGAACTTTGATTAAAGTAATATTCTTAATAGTTCTTTGTGTCCAAGTAAAAATGTTGTCTTCATACTTATTTGTAAATATCCTACAATATTGCTATTTTGAAGGACAGCCATTGTAAAAAGAAATATTTTTAAATAAGCTCGATTGTTTTAACAGTGTAAATCTTTATGTAAATGGTAAAAACGTGAGTAAATTAGCAGCCGTATGTGAACGTTTGATTAAGTATTATTAAAAAGTTGACTTGAATACGTTTTTTTTGGTAACTTGATAAAGTTTGTTACTCTTACCTTTGTTTTGGTTATTTTATGGAATCGTAAACTTTGGATTTTTGATTTATTGTTGTTTTATAAAGTTGTAAATTTTGAATTTTTGATTTAGCTGCTAATTTTGGCTATATTTGTTATCATTTTGTTATTGAATTGTGTACATTGATTTATTGTAGGAGTAAAGTATCCAATATATTTTTGCTATAATTTTATTTATTTGGTTCACCATAATCTTAGTTGTTTATCGTGTGGCTCTGCTAGTGCCTATAAGACCTAGGGGTTTCCGGCTTGAACCGTCTAAGTCGGTGGTATTTTCTTTTTTTCTTCTACCATATACGGCTGAGCTCGGGCATAATTTGCCAGTAGAGAGACCGCTGGTAGAGTACTCAATAGAGAACGAAAAAGACGTGGCAAATTTTTTTGTTGTCTTTCTCATCCTGCTGAAGTTTGTTCGTGATTTCTCTACTCGCATTTCGACTTCTTTAGAGTAATCATTTGCGGAATTGATTGTTGTGCCAAGATAACTGTAGTTCTCCACTTGTTCAAGGATCCTGTCACTGACCGTCAGACTTTCATCGTTATTTTGGGTTTTTGATATCCTCATTAATTTCGTTTTCTTGACGTTTATTGTTAGTCCGTACTCTTGACTACATTCAACTATCTTGTTCATAAGTCTCTGAAGGTCTTCGAGGTTGTCTGCCAATACGACAGTGTCATCTGCTTATCTAATATTGTTAATCGGTGTTCCATTGACCTTTATTTCGGCTGTTTCTCCCTCGAGAGCTTTCTTCAGAATTTCCTCAGAGTACGAGTGGCGATATTACACATCCCTGTCTAATCTAATCAAATTATTGCCAGTCAATAATTTGTGATAATATAATAAATTGTGTATGCTAATTTTGAGAGCATTAGAAGAATCCTGAAACACATCTACGCGTTATTCTTAATTTATTTTAGTAACGTTTTATACTAATTGCATACCGTAAGGTAAACAATCCACGAATGCCTAAGTATATAAAAGTATCGGGAATGTTTAAATGGATTAGTATTAATTTCTTATGACGGTTCTTAATTAGTTAAAGTTAAAAAAATACGGAAAGCATACTTTTCGAAGCGAGTTACATAATCTATAAGCCCTGTACAGTTTTATTGCTTCTGCTGTTGCAAAACTTACTTAAATACACATGTTTGAAACTAAACGTACAGCTTTTAAAATTGTATTTTTAAACTTTTGTGCCTAATTACTTTATAAATATTTGTTCTTTTAATTTATCTAAAAAAGTTTATATTTCAATACGTTAAAAGAATTTTTGACAGAGCGATTAACGACCAATTGGAAAAAAATATTCTATTTTATTTGTCAGTAGTTTCTAAACATCCTGTATTACAAGTAAAATACGCACAATTTTCATTTTTGGTCGAGGTCTTGTTGCAAACTGACTGAATACTGTATATTACAATATCAGGTTGGGAATTATTTATTAAACCGCTCAGCTATTCAATCGGTCTTTTAAATATTTAATAAACTGCCAACAGTATTTGCGGAATTCTTTTTTCATTATTCGATAAAAATTCTCAATCCAAATTTTACGGGTCGATTGTTTTCATACATCAATTCAATGTATTATGTTGTGCGTTAAGCTGTATCTAATCGTTTTTTTTTATTTACGTTTTAATGTCGCATCCACCAAGTGATTAGCGACATTGGATTACATAGATAACTAACTTAATCTAACCTAAAATACAATAACATATGGATATTTAAGCTTTAGACAATTTAACATTAGATACAGTTGATTAATTGACAATCTCTTAGAAAAGCAATGATCTGCGGTATATAGCTACTTTGTCGTAACAGAGAAGACATGTTCTGAGTAAAACCAATTCTTTGCTGATGAAATTTTCTACATTCTAACAAAATATGTGTTACTGATAGATGTACATTACAAGTATCGCAGATTGGAGGCTCATCCTTTGTCATTAAATAACTGTGAGTAAGACGTGTATGACCCAATCTCAGACGAGTGATTATGACTTGATACTTTCGATTTTGTGCTTTAAGAAAATTTTCAGAAATGTCACTTTTAATTTCTGTTAATTTATTATTAGATTGTTGCCACTCATTTTGCCACTCTCGTATCACTAGGTTTTTTAAATGGGATTTTAAAGCGGACATAACTCGGCACTAACACTGTTGATCGCTAGACGCGCACATTCATCGGCCTTTTCGTTTTAGGATTCCTGTATGCGGTGAGTTCCACATAAATTGTAGCACCTTTTGGGAACTCTGGGTTGGAGATAGCTTATATTTTATCAATTGTTCCAATAGGTGCCTTGGGTAGATTCGTTGTAGACTAAGCAGACAACTTAATGAGTCAGTACAGATAACGGTATGAGTATAATTAATTCTTTTTATTCTTCTAGGTGCCATGACCGTTTAACGATCGTTGGCGATCATTCTGGCTATCATGTTTGCAATCATTATTTTGTTGGTAGCCGCTCGGAAAAGTTGTATAGTGGTGAGACCAAACCACTGTCTGAGATTTTTGAGCCAGGAAGTTCTTCGTCTGCCGGGGCGTCTCTTACTATTAATCTTACCCTGTATTATAAGATGTAGAATGTCATACTTTTCTGGGTGTCTCATAATATGTCCGAAATATTCAAGTTTTTGTTGTTGTATCGCATGTATCGCACGATAAATGGCATATAGCTTCGCCGAAAATATTCTAGCGAAAGAAGAAAGTTTAAATTGGTGTACGGTATTTAGATTACAACTAATGAAAGAATATCCCACCCCCTCATTAGTTTTAGAGGCATCAGTATAAATTACACGATAGTTATTATAATTATTCGACAACTCTTGGTAAAAGCTTTGCTGGAGTACGTCTTTATTTGTTTCAGATTTATTATTCTTGGTCATAATTGTGTTGCAGATGGGCAGATTTATAGACCATGGTGGGGGGTGTTCAAGAAATGAAGGAAACATGATTGGATAGATAAAGTTGTCCAGTGTTTCTAAATAGTTGCGAACTCTATGGTAATATGGCTTTGATATAGTTCTCTTATCAGGGAAATATAAGTATCTGTTGGTGAAAGTGTTGTTGTAGACAGGTTTGGAGTGATAAGCAGCAACTGATGTAGCATGATTAAGAGGCAGTATTTTTCTTCTGACAAAGTAAAGCTCTACTGCAATGATCGATTCGGTAACAAATATATTATTTAGTTTAGTTTACTAATATAATTTCGATAATACAAAAAATGTTTTTTTACCTGTAATTCCGGAGGGCCCCCTTCATCCCTAATAAGAAGAAGATAACTTTGATTGTCGACAACAATTTCCTTTTTAAATCGTCCACCTTCTGGAGATTCTTCTTGCATGTAAGAACCTGTGAGGTAACGATGGACTAGGGCGGATTTTCCTGAAGATAGAGAACCCACTATACCTAGACGCAAGTCGGGTACCGTTCGTGATAGAGTCCATTCTTGAGAATTTACAAAAGAATCTGAAAAAAAAATAAGGTGCGAAATTATTTATATATATATATATATATATATATATATATATATATTTCTCAGTAATTACAAGGTTAAGTTAAAACATATTTTTCATAGAATGGAAATTATTTTTTAATGTCGAGTGTAAATAAACGATGTAAATTTGAAATTTGTTCCATACTAGTGGTCTAATATACAGTGAAACTTGATTAAGTGGGACCTGGATAAGGGAGAAACCTCCATAACTGGAACTCATACTGTTAGTGGGACGAAGCAAACCTCTATATCTGGAATTCGTTCTTTCGATTTTATCGTCATAGTTACCTCTATAACTGAGACAGCGAGTGAATTTTATATGCGTTAGCCTCTGTAACTGAAATAACATCGTTTTGTTTGTTTACTTACTTATTCTTATTCTACCCACAAATTCCGCACCTAACTAATTTTGAGCCTCAAACACAGACGACACTATATAACACAAATAAAAAAAAATTACTGACACATAAAGGAAAAAACAATTTGAAAAATATCGAAACGAAGGCTCAAATCGTTATCAGTACGTGAAAAACTGAAGTTAATATCCGTTTATGAAAGTGGGAAGACACGCGATGAAGTCTGTGTCGAAAGTGCCAAAATCTACTTTTTGTAGAATATTTCAGAATAAAGATGAAATTCGATCACAATGTTCTGAAGGACAAGGAAAACTAAAACGTGTACGTTTATCAGAATATCCTGAACATGAATTTTTGTTTATTGCATTTACGAATTACCTTTATTATCTTTTTTTGATTCCCAATAAAGATTAAAACTCACGTATAATGTTTACATAATACGTTATTTTATTTAATAATCGCACCTCTATAACTAAAATAACCTGTATTCTGACCTCTATTAATGGAACCCTCTGTAAATGAGACAGATATTTATTTGTTGTACCTGGATATTTAAAAAACACTGGGTAAGTGGAATACCTCTATAAGTGAGACGAATTTGCAGGTCCCTTGATGTCTCACTTAACCAGGTTTCACTGTATTTAAATTATTAAAATATATATATATATATATATATATATATATATATATATATATATATATATATATATACATATATATAGATTAAACAATGATTGTTGACCTTTAAAACATTTGCTGCTTTAAGTGTGTGTATTAATATTAAATAATTTTGTAATGGAAAATAAATGGTGAACATTTTAAATGAATTTTAATAGACTGATAAACATGTTTAAAATTAAATGTATGTGGAAAAATAAAAACGAATAACAAATTACATTTAAGGTAGAAATTAAAAAATCAACATAACGCTGAGTTTATTATATTCCTGACTTTCTTAATTTAAGAACAAGCACTACATAAGATAAATATTTTTTTTTAAATTTTTAATTATTCTAGAGAAAACATACAGTTAAAAATCAACCAGAAAAAATCTTTTAATAAATAAGGCTTGCATCACAAAGAAAGCTTACAACAGTAGGGACATGTTTCGAAGGATTAATCCTTCATCTTAAACACAGATAAGATCTAAAGTAAAAAATTTAATATAAATCACAAGAGAACAAATGGGTAAGAAAAATTTTTAACATACCAGTTTATGGTGGAAAAAGTGGCATCACAATAACAAAAAAATTTTAAGAATAGAAAAAAGATAACATATTACAAAGTTAATAGACGCATTAACTGCATTAATTTTGTAATGTGTTTCCTTTTTTAATTTTATTAAAAATTTTATGTTAAAGTATGTTAAAAAAAAATTTTACTCATTTGTTCTTTTGTAATTCATATTAAATTTTTTACTTTAGATCTTATCTGTGTTGAAGATGAAGGATTAATCCTTCGAAACATGTCTCTACTGTAGTAAGCTTTCTTCGTGATATAAGCCTTATTTATTAAAATATTTTTTCTGGTGGATTTTTGACTGTAGGTATGTTTTCTCTCCTACCTCATTATCAAATCCACTGTATGTTATGGATCACCTCTGTTGGATATTCTAGATTGCTATACAAAATGCATGAAAGAATATGTATGCAAGGTATTAATATGATTTTAACTCCACCTACTCTCTTTTTAAGAATTATAGGTGACCATTAACAATAATTTAAAAAACAAAACAAATATCCACTTTGATATTTTGAACATTTAATTTTATTAATAAAATTGCCCTATAAAAGTAATTGATTTGAAAGTAAAAAAAATTTTAAGAAAAAATAATCAAAACATAAAACGAAGGGGTTTTCCTTCATTTCAATAGGTTTTATGTTATATCATTATGTTATATAAAAAAATTTTGTTGTGATAAAATGTATATGCATTGTAAATTTAAAGCTCAATGATGCCATTTTGAATAGCTTTGAGTCGAGTTAAACATTTTCAGTGGAGTTTTTGAACCGACTCTTAGTGTTGGACTCGACATTAAAATCTACTAGATTTTGCGAACAGAGTTTCAAGTAGTATTAAATAAACCTGTAAGTCCAGTTGAGTCTTCATTTTCCGTATCACTACTAACTAAACCAGTACTAAGATAAATAAATTCGATTCATTCGTTAATACCAACACAATAGCAAAATAGAAAAAAATAAATATGAAAATGGACTATAGAATAGTAACAACAATTTTAGGAGTTGAAAAAAAAAGCAAAATAAAACAATAGAATAGTTTAACCTCCGTAAAATATCGATAAAAAATAAGGTAAAAAAATCATTTCCTATAACAATAATTTTATGCATAAAGTATTTGGTTTAGGAAAACAATCAAATAATTAATATATTGTCTACACTTATGTATGGTAGTAAATGTTGGGTTTGGCAGAGTGAGCATGAAAATAGGATTAATGATGCGGAGATGAGTAGTCTGAGAAGTATAGTCAGAGTGACTCGGTTGGATAAAGTGAAGAATAGTGAGATAAGGGAACGCTGTGGTGTAAAAGAAGATGTGGTTACAAAGATAGATAAAGGAATGCTTAGATGGTTTGGACACGTAGAAAGATTGGATGAAGGAAGATTGGCAGAACAAATTTATAAGGCGAGTGTGAATAGACAAGTCGGTAGAGGTCGACGTCGGCGAACATATCTCGATCAGATCAACATTGTTTTGAAAAAAGGCCAAGTCAAGAGTAACAGCAACTGACGATCATGTATGATAGCACTAATGAAAGGAGAAGAAGCGAAAGATGTGCGTAAGAACCATTTTATATTAAATGGTTCATATTTTCTAACGTATACTGTAAATATAATTGTTTATAAGTATTATAAGCGTAAACTGCAGGTGCCTACAGAGATATGGTAAAATGTTTAAACCGTACTATTAATTTTTTAAAAAGAAAAGTCAACATTAAACAAGATTAACAAACGATATAAAATACAGTAAGGAATGTTACAAATGCATGGTATGCGGAGAAAAACAACAAAGCGTTGGTGTTACAATAATATATTTAACAATTGAAATAATCCAAAACGCACCAATTTTGTTGTAAATAATAATGATTGAGGTATTAATCATTTCAACAAGTGTACATGATAATGATTCACTTGTTTTAGTTTTGTGAGCGAATAATTTTGCGATGATTTAAGAAACTTGTTAAGAACACAAACGTTTAATCTGAATAGATTTATTTCTGTATGTTTTTCTCACATTAGTACTCGTCGTTATACAGGTTGGATCATCCAAATGGAATAAATTATTTTAATTATTGTGCATGTTTACAAAAAGAATCCCAGAACATGGCAATTTTAGATCATAAAACGTGTTTAATATTAAGATACGATTAAGATAAGATCTAGAAAAAAGAGCAGTTGTTGATAGTACTCTCTCGAAAGAAGTCGTTGCTGTTTCACTCTCGAAGGTGAACATGTTGAAGTTGTCTCGAAACTTATAAGAAAAATAATACGTAGGTACTTTTAGTCTTAATATAAAAATACTTTTATGTAAAAATTAAGTATAAAAATCTTATGATCTCGATCAGTTGATTCTCGTTAGTGTTAATAAGTGTTACATAAAAATATCTCCCTCTCGCATATCCAAAAGTGCTCTTTTTGGACTCAAAATAATAATTTACTTAAGACTATTTCGGTTTTCTGTGTTGTTTTTGCTAAAAAAAGCAATACAAATAAGTTATTTGTTTAATTGGAACTGTGATCCAAAATATAACATAAAAATAGTGCAAAGACTCTCTATACAGAGAACCAGCTAAACCTATGGAGATATGAAAACCACTGGGTGAGCGAGGATAGCAAAAACCCCCTCTCCATCAGAGTTGATTATTGGTTTAAAAGACTTAAAAGTTAAAATGTACGATCCTGTAATCTTTAAAACGGTGGATTGAATGTGTTGGAAAAAAAAGATGCACCCCAGAAATCTTCACATTTTTAGAAACTAATATATATATATATATATATATATATATATATATATATATATATATATATATCAAATTGGAAATTTCACAACGATAGCAAATACAGGATAGCCAACCGAAAACGAAACAGAGCCATTTGCAAGAACCTCGTCAACATTTTAGAAAAACGCTCAGACACGTCCATTTTTGATTAAAGTGGTATTTTTGACTTCACTACTTTCAACCCCAAGCGAAGGTAAGAATTACCCCAAAATTTTTAAATGGCATTGGGGGTCGAATAAGATATCTTTCAAAATCTCTTATAATTCTCTATACAATAGTCTTTAAATTTTAAAATTTCGCCCATTACTTATTGAGAAATTAGATTTTAAATGTGAAACTTATCTGCAAACAATCACGAACGTTAAAAATGTCATTTATTCAAGTTAAGTACGCCAATGGTATAAATTTAGTAACCATTTTTTGCTTTGCATTGCTTTGTAGCGATTTGAAATAGAAAAGTCTGTAGTTAATGAAGCTAGTGAAATTGCAGTTTTGGGACATGTTCATCTTGATCCTACGTTGATTACGAGGTAGCTGACATCTGTGTCTGCGATCAATCGAACTAGCATCCGAACCATTTTGAAGAAGAATAAATTTCATCCATACAAAATACTTTTAATCCATGAACTTAATGAGGATAATTATGACCGCCGTTTGCAGTTTTGCGAAATAATGAGTGCGCGAGCAGGGAACGATCCACAGTTCCTTTTTAATATCTGTTTTTCCGATGAATGCAGTTTTTTCTTGCACGGGACGGTAAATCGCCACAATCGCCGTAATTGGTCCGATTCAAACCCAAGAGTTTTTCACGAGGTGCATACACAGCAACCGGAAAAATTAAATGTATGGGCTGGCATTTGCGGTGACCGACTGGTGGGTCCTTTTTTTCTACCAGGGAATTTGACTAGCGAAATTTATTTGCAATTACTGGAAGACACTATTGACCCTGTCTTGACTGATATGTATTTAAAAATAAGCACAGTATGATGAAGATAATATTTATTTTCAAATAAGGACGGTGCTCCTCCGCATTATGTAGCGATTGTTCGTCAGTATTTAGACCAACATTTTCCAGAAGAGGCAGCATCGAATGTCCTTCATGATCGCCAGATTTATCGCCCCTTGATTTCTTTTTGTAGGGACATCTGATAAGTAATCTTTATAAAACTCAACCAGCGTCGATGGAAGATTTGTGTCATCGAATTACTCCGGAAATTTTTCGGAATGTGCGTGAACGTTTTGAACAAAATCTTTATTACTATATGGAAGCGGGCAGTCATCAGTTTGAACATTCAATTAATAAAGTAGTAAGTAAGCAACTAAAATAATTGGAATGTTAACATGTAATTTTTTTCAAAGTATTGGGGGGAAATGTAAAAAACCGACGAGTCTGAGCGTTTTTTTAAAATGTTGACGCGGTTCCTGCAAATGGCTCTGTTTCGTTTTCGGTTGGCCACCCTGTATATTTTATTAATTCGATACGTAATTTTATTATTAATTTTTGTCTGTCCAATATTTATGTTATTAGCGTTGTTTAATTATTATTAAAATTTTCCCATTTTTATACAAGTCACGACAAAAGTTGATCGACCGCAGGAAATTCGTGAAGTGAATCAGTAACAATGGCGAAGTTTAAGAAAAATAAAGACAGCGTATTTCATGTCTTCAATTACTATTATAAATAATACAAACTTAGCAGCTAATCTAAGCGTAATTTGATTTCTTGTTTTTCAAATTGGATCCAAGCCTACTCGTACATTTCTGATAATTTTATCAAATAAATTATATTTTTTAAAATTTATGTAAAGCTCTGATAGCATATACAGAGTGTTTAGTTTATACATTTAATAATGGTTTTTTATTTTCCCAACAAACTCCACATCAAATTAAGATACACTGAAACATATTGATTTATAACAGCACAACAAAATTAGATACTATTGTAAGGGACCTCACGTGGCTAAATTTGACGTACTAGTATTGGAATGTCCACAAAACACGACGATTGACGAAAAACCCTGCAAGGCGGTTATAAAGAAGTACTCGTCTAAATTTTAGCGAGTATAATGTACAGGTTAAAATTTGTTGTGGTTGTGTCAGTGTTTAATGCCAAGTACTGGCTGCGACAAGATGTTTTATAGTGTTCACGATCAGAACCAAGAAGGCACAAGGAAGGCGTCACTCCAGAGGTTTCATTTCAGAGGGACAACGATAAAAAGGAAACCATGGATAATTACATACAGAGTGGGCCACAGAAAACAGTCCACCCGGATATTTGGCAGTATTCATTAAAATTTAATGAAATGCTGAAACACGTCGATTTTTGTTACAAGGGGGACACATTTTCACGATAAATTTCATTTATCAACCCACTCCCTTCCACTTACTCTACCCCTTAATTTAAAATAGGAAATGTACCATGTGTGGCACATCATTAGAAAGGCAGTTAGATGGAGTATTCAGGCATATGATTATCCATGATTTTTTTCGATATTTACACATTTTTGCAAAAAAAGTCTTAATTAATAAAAAGTTCAAGACCTCTTAAAATGAAATGAAATGTATTTATTGATATAGCTCGTTTGACCAAAATATTATTCTTCAATTTCTTAGATCTTACTTTTATTAGGTAAAATATTGTAACGAAAATTGCTTCTTAACATATTTTGCTGCATAAATTCAATGTTCTTCAATCTAAGATTTTTTAGTGATAGTACCAACTGTTTAGTTTCTAATTTCAAAAAACGTTAACTGTTCTTATCAAATTTAAACAATAATTTTAATAATTAATTTCATACGTTACTTTTGCTATTATAATATCAATTTCACAAAGTATAAATTACCATGATAACCGTAATCTGATATATTATAAATTTGTACATATATTTATTGAACATCTGAACAATAACGGCTTTTAATATTATTAAAAATTTTCATAATCGACAGCCGAATATTCAAATTAGCAATCACGTTATATTTGAATGTAACTTTCGGTAAATTATCAACAAATTTTAATGGAATTGATTTTCATAGCGAACTACTAGATAATTCGTAATTTAAAAAGAAAATAAACACTTTCAACATTACTAAATATTTTGTTTCTGTTATTAAAAATGTGACGAAACGATATATACAAAGTAAAGGAAATGGAAGCAGCACACATTTTTTGTTAGTCGCCATGAGTTTTGTTTATTGACTTAAGAAAAGTGAGGAATTCTTTAATTTTATACACTGCTTAATAAATTTAACGCATATTTTATGAAAATAGTAAAAATTGGTTTTACGTCACTAAATTTTTGAATCTTTAGTTTTAATAGGTCATCTGTAAACGGAGTTTTTGGATCTCGCCCACTTCTATGCGAATTATTTTTTTTTCAAGCCTTTAACCATTTATAACCTTTGGAAGCCTTCAGCGGCTGGCATGCCTGCCCATAACTGGAGCACATTGGCAGCGATGGAACACCTCCTAAATCTTCCTCCCCTAGATATTCTCTTAGAGAGGGAGGCCAGGATAGTCTCCTACAGATTCCTATCTCTGGAAAGGCGAATTAATGGAGAGCAACTCGGGAACCAGTCCGGGATACTGAGTAAAACAAAAAACCACCAAATTCTCGGGATGGTTCCTGACATGCTAGCCACAAAAATACACGTAGAAAAGTTGTTCATAGTCCTCTTTCCGAAGAGAGACGAATGGGTGAGGGGAGAAATCCTCTTCCTAGAGACTGAATACGTAATGTACACAGATGGCTTAAAAACCCCAGATGGAGTTGGGGCTAGTGTTTTTAGCAGGAAACCAAAGATTGAAATATCTACCAGTCTTGGCAGGTATGCTACAATCTTTCAGGCTGAAGTCTGCGCTATCGAATTGTGTGCAAGGGAGTTGACCAACAGACCCCTAGCAAACAAAAACATAAGTATAACATCAGACAGCGAGGCTGCTTAAAAAGCACTGAGCTCCAACAAGATAAATTCTAAACTTGTATGGAATTGCATCGAATCCTAGGAGTACCTTGTATATGTATATATATATATATATATATATATATATATATATAATCCATAACAATATATAAGAACGGGTATTGGCTAACGGAGTCAGTTAGAAATACAGATAGTTAGTTGATAATAGTTAATGAGATTAATAGATAGTTTTTTGAAATTAATAAGTCCTGTGAATTGTATTTTGTTTGTAATAAATAAAAACTGTTATTGTTGAGTGTGTACCATTTATAAAACAACCCATAGGCGTATCAGTTCTATCATTCCGTATAACAAATTATCCTTCCACTGAGGCAAACAGCAAATTTACGTATATCGATCGACAAGCGTGTTTTTATCAATTTCTTACCTTCATGAACATAATAAATAAGTTGGTTTGGGTTTTTATTAATACAGGTACACAATAATATGCACTTTCAGAAGCAACACCGATTGTTAGAATTTGTATTATCAATTTTTGGGAATATGCATTGATTGTTTTGAGCAGTGTATTTGGCATTTGGCTACTATAACGGATTATTAA
The DNA here is from genome assembly GCA_950111635.1 of Agelastica alni. NCBI lineage: Eukaryota > Metazoa > Arthropoda > Insecta > Coleoptera > Chrysomelidae > Agelastica > Agelastica alni. Next base: position 29,842,534 of record OX467712.1, read on the forward strand.
ACAATTTTCATTATTATAAACCACAACCGACGTCATCACTTCCGGACTGTTTAATCATAAACATCGGCCACCACTGAATGTATCTGCATTAATTACACATCTTTGTCTATTTTGTCTTTTATATCCAACGTTTCCGGTGATTTCAAGCCTTTTGACAATATTTCCTATGGCCGGCCTCTATTTGGTCATGTTAAGCGTAACACAACGTGACAAAAACAAAAGTATTTTACACTCACTCCTAACTGCGTTATGTTAAATCGAATTAAAATAGATCAAAGAGAATTTACAAAAATCCCAATCAAACCTTAACAAAATTTAAAATACTTTTGGTAATTATTTGAAAGTGGGGCCCACCATATATATGGCCATAAAACATAAATTAATATTTTCAATAGTTTTCCTTACTGGCGAATTTCATAAAGATCGACGTGCTATGCATGAAAAAAATTCCTTTTTCCACAAACTATTCACGGGTTATTATGAAAATTCACTCATTTGAACTTTTGAATTTGCTGTAAGTTCGATCTGACCTACAAGTTTTATTTGTTTATTTTACAAAGCGACACGTCCATTATTAATCATTTAGAATGACACAGATGGGTAAAATTAATTATAATAAATAATGTATATTTAATCAATAATTATTAAAATTAAATGGTTTATGGGTAACATTCTTGGCGTATCAATGTGTTTAGCATAGGTCTACCCCCTGGCCTGTAACCCCGCGACAAATTTATCAAATTTAAAAACAAATAATACATGAAAGCAAATAATTAGCAAAGCAAATTTTAGTAAAAAAATTATAAATATTTACAAAATACTGATAATTTATAATGTTTAATTTAATTTTAGCAGCAATCCAGAAGTAATATTATTCAATTTAATTAAGATTATATTAAAAAAAATTAATGTTATATTTGCGATAACAAAAAATATTACCCATACATACACAAAGTCACGCCTTTTTCCCATAGGGGTAGGCAGAGACCACTTTCTTCCACTTCCGCTACGGTTCTTACACACATCTTTTGCTTCCTCTACTTTTATCAGTGCTCTCATACATGCTTGTCGGTTGTTGGTACTCTTGATCTGGCCTTTCTTCAAAACAATGTTGATCTGATCGAGATCGATGTTCTCCGAGGTCGACCTCTACCGACTTCCGTCCATTCACACTCGCCTTATAAATTTGTTTCGTCAATCTTCCTTCATCCATCCTTTCTACGTGTCCAAACCATCTAAGCATTCCTTTATCTATCTTTGTAACCACATCTTCTTTTACACCACAGCGTTTTCTTATCTCACTATTCTTTACTTTATCCAACCGAGTCACTCCGGATATACTTCTGACTACTCATCTTCGCAGCATTAATCCTATTTTCATGCTTCTTCTGTCAAACCCAACATTCACTACCATACAAAAGTGTAGGAACCAACACACCTCTATGCACTGCCAGACGTGCCTTTTTTTGACATTTTCTGGCTATTCATAAATCTATGCAGTGCCCCATTCGTTTGTTTTCCTGCCAACACCCTTCGCTCAATGTCACTGTCATACTCTCCATCTCTTGTAAACTTTGAACCCAAGTACACAAATTCATTTACTTGTTCCACTCTTTCTTCCTCAATCGAAACTCCACAGTTTTTCATGCTTTCTTCCCTTTCAAAAACCATTACTTTCGTTTTGCTTACATTTATTATTATTACCCATCTAATTTTAATCCGACAAAAGTGTTTCATTAACAAAAAAATTGTTCAAATCTGTTTCAAGGTGTATTGCTCTCTTTTATCTAATTATCCTATGGTTAATCTACATAATTACATGTACATATTTATTTAAGAATACTAAAATGACTACTTTTTTAAGTGATAAGAAAACAGTTAAACGATAACGGTTTAATTTGGTGGTGATCGGGGCCGTGTGTAGTTTACTCGTTCTATGATAAAATGATCAAAAAATGTGTAGTAATCGTCGCGTAAGTACTTTTTAAGTTGTAAATAAAAAAGATGATCCATCAATGTTTAGCTAAATCAATGGGGAGGTTTAAAAAAGTAATTATGATGTTTCCAAGTGGCAATCCTTTAACATCCCCCACCCCTTTTTAAAATGTCAAATGGCAACCCCTACCTTGTGATACTTCAAATAAAAACCCTAGAAAAATACAAATCACCATATAAACAAAAAATTATTCTATCGATTTATTTTAGAGATAACATTAAACATAGCGAAATTACAACAGAAACTAAAAGGCGTGACTTTATGTATGTATGTATGTACTAAAATGAAGTTAATTACAAACAGCTCCTAAAATGTATTCACAGTAACTGTTCAAAGTGTGCTTTATTATTTTGTAGGCAATAATATAACCTATTTTCAAATTATTCTCGAACTCTTTGCAAAGTTTCGCTAGTAATTTGTCCACATTTTTCAGTTATTATAAGATTTAGTTCTTCAATGTTTTCGCGAAGAGTTTTGTAAACTAATGCTTTTAAATAGCCAACAGAAAAAAATGAAGTGGTGTTAGATCTGGATATTTTGGCGGCCATTCTATTAAACCCCTTCTGCCAATCCAATGTCTTGGAAATCGTTCGTCTAGCCATTGTCTTACAGCTAGTGCGTAATATGGTTTAGCTCCGTCCTGTTAAAGGTATATATTTTGTTCATCTAGCACCATATTTCCCTGTTCATTAACTTATCTTTCTAATGACTGAGTAATAAGTGGATCAATTTAATTTTCTAATAATTGTAGATAACATTCTCCCGTAAGGTTTTGGTCAATAAAAATTGGTCTAATTATCTCATTTCCTAGAATACCAGCCCATACATTGATCTTCGCTGGAAACTGAGTTATTATCCTGTCGAAACACGTGAGGATTTTCGTTATCCCAGTACCTACAATTATGTTTGTTAACAAAGCCATTTAAATAAAACGTTGATTCATCAATGAAACAGATATTTTATTTGAGTCTTCTTGTATTTGCTGGGACATTGTTTCACAAAATTCAATTCTGCAGTCATAGTCGTCTTCACTACGCTGATGATGAATTTGTATTTTATAAGAAAAAAACCCATGCAATTTTAAAACTTTGTGTATGGAACCAACAGATATTTGTAAGTTTTGATACTTTTGAAATGGAATAGGTAGGATCTATAGCAAAATGACCCGGCACTTCGATTTGTGCAGCTTCGTCGAGAACTCTGCGATTATTATTTTGTTTATTACAAACGGGCCCAGTTTCTTCAAATTTCCAAACTAACTCTTCAATGGCCTGGTGGCCCATACAGGGCTTTTCACGATGAGCGTTAATTAGACGTTTCTAAAAAACCAAACAACGGATCAATCTAAAAATTTAATGGTATGCATAAATTATTATGATTGACACGCCTAAAATATTGTAGACGATGCGGCATTGCCGCTTCTACACACAGTAGCGGCTACTTTGATTTTTAAAATAGAACACCTTGTATATATTCACATTTTTGAGCTCTGATCCAGTTTTAGATTGACTCTGTTCAGATCATATTTCGATATCGAACCGTTTTCGAGATAAACTGTTTTAAACAAAGACTGCGTGGTTTTCTTGTATTCATCACTTATTTTTGATATTTAACAGATTCCATTCAATGTTCCTTTATCGGTCATTGATAATAAAATAAATAAATAATCATCAAATTACTCTTTAACCATCAAATGAAACTTTTTTTCAAAAAATAGTTTTAATAACGCTGACACTCAAACTGAAAATCAATTCATGAAGTAGTAAGTTAATTCAATTATCAGTGTATTTCAGAATATGTTCGAACACATCCCACCTCTACTTAAACAAACATGTAATCTCTTAAAAAGATTTTCATGTGTAGCGCTTCTGATTGATTCTGGAGTTAGCCTATTGAAAGCAGTTCTAACCCTCGATTTAATATTTTCGATTGTTGTTATTGGGTTATCAGGCGGTATTACTACCGTCACTAACGCGTACGCAGCAGTAGTCTGGTGGCCAAGGGTGGAAGGGGCCGGGGCTGTGAACCTGTTGAGAAGCCTGCAAGGGAAATACTTGCGGGCTGCAACGGGGGCAATGAGCACCGCTCCTACAGAGGGACTACAAATAGCCCTCAACATACCACCTTTGGACCTCCTGATAAAAGATCGGGCCAGGAACACTGCATACAGACTAAAGTGCCAGGAGGGATGGAGGAGCAACGGGATGGGTCACATCAAGGTCAAGGCCCTCCACAAACATCCCTTCACAATAAAATCGGACAAAATTTCGAAAAAGACCTTAATAGGGAAAAACTATAAAACAAAAATACCAACCATAGAAGACTGGTTGAAGAAAACACCATTGACCAGCCCAGGAGTGAAACGATGGTACACTGATGGATCAGGGTACCAGGGACGCTACGGGGCAGGTGTGTTTGGAGCATCCTGCAACCACAGGGAAAGCATACCCCTGGGGAAATACGCCTCGGTCTCTCAGCCTGAGGTCTATGCTATACTCAGGTGCGCTACGCACCTGACAAAAAACAGAGTGACCAACAGTGAGATTGATATTCTCACTGACAGTCGCGCGGCCATCGGGGCTCTCGTGAGTAACACCACAACATCATTGGTGGTGCGGGACTGCATGCAAGCCCTCACTGAGTTAGTGACGGTAAACAAAGTCACTCTTACATGGGTTCCTGGGCACACAGGGATAAACGGCAACGAGGTAGCCGACGAACTGGCAAGAAACGGGACGCTGGTGGAACCAAGAAGCCAGTTGGTCGGATTGCCAATTGCCGAAGCAAAACATTTACTGAAACTAATCCTTGAACAAGAACATATTGCTCAGTGGAATGCAAATACTGGCTGAGGAACATCAAAACAGCTGATTAAAAGACCTCTCCAGAAGAGGGCTGACGCACTCTGGACGATGGACCGGAGTAGACTAAGCAGCACGCTCGGCCTACTCACAGGACACATCGCACTAAGGGCGCACCTCTTCAAACTTAAGCTAGCGGCCAAGAAAAACTGCCGACTATGCGGAGAGGAGGAGGAGAGCAGTATACACATTCTGTGTCACTGCCCGATGCTAACGGGGTACAGGTATCAAACCTGGGCCGCATGATCATGGATCCAAGTGATCTAAAAGAGACAGGGCCAACAGAAATCCTAAGGTTTGCCAAAATCAGCGGACTAGAATTTTGATGCCCTGAAGACACAGCGGTAGTCACAGAGGATCAAAAGATCTAGGTGACATAGGTGCCGACCAAAGGCCCAACCGCAAGATTGTAATGTATTGGGTTGGAGTAAACCATATTTTTAATGAAACCCCAAACAAAATAATCTAATGAATTTCCATCTGTTATTCTAGAAGGCCATCGAAAAGGTCTATTCATTATTACCAATCCATCTGTCTTCGAAGTTTTCAGTTAAAGCATTACCACTGAACGAGAATTATGGGGTGGAGCACTATCGATTTGTTACCATACACGCTCTCTCCCTGGCCTAGTATTTAGAATCAACTGAATTCTATTTCTTAGTAAATCTTCATATTGCATTCAAATTATCATCATAAAACTCGATATAAAAAATTGAATCATTATTTGTACTTTCACATGATAACTTCAGAAGGAAAGCTAGGGCAATGAAACTTTCAGGTTTTTTTTTATATTAAATAGAAATAAGCCCTCGGTTTGAAAAAGTTTGTTTTGCTACGGCAATACTGTTTATTTACCCTTCTGTTCAAAAAAGTAAAAAGAAATATTACATACTATAAAATAGATGTTATCTCAAAAATATAAGTGGTAAATATAAGGAATTTATCTCGAAAACGGTTCGATATCGAAATATGATTACCTAAACAAAGTCAATCTAAAATTATGGCTCTGAAGTGAGGATCCTCTTGGTATCACCCCACTTTATTTTGTATTTGATAGTCTTAGTACCAGAGAGTTCAAAATTATCAGCGTTTATTGAAGTATAGGTTTGGTAGAAAAAAAGTCAAAATTAATTTTCATCTAGTACATGAAGTTGTTGGGAAAGTAATAAAAAATCATAAAATGATATTATATACAGGGTGTTACATTTGAAAAATCAAAGTAGCCGCTATATTATAGTAGAAGCGGCAACGCCGCATCGTCTACAATATTTTGCGTGTGTAGATCATGTTAATTTATGCATACCATTAAATTTTCAGATTGATCAGTTGTCTGGTTTGCCAAAAAAGTATTATTAATGCTCATCATGAAAAGCCCTGTATTTCTATCAGGATGCTTTTCATTAAAAACTCGTGCTTTTCTGGAAAGCACTTGTTTTGATGACTGTAAATAAGTATTATTTCTATTCGTTTTTGCAAAAAATGCACCATTTTAAAATAACTCAAGATGCTACAGCTACAAATAATGGCCAATTTAACGTCACGAATAACTAACTTAATACACTATTAATATTTTTGAAGCAAGAAAACAAAATGACAAAAAATGTCAAAAATGGTGACATGTATTCAGAAGTAAGTTAATTGATACCTAATTAGACATCTACCTATCCAACAGTGGCGTAAGTCGTTTTTGTTATAGTCTCATGTTATTTCACAAAATTTGTATGGCTAATTTGCATTTTTCTTGGGTTTTCATTTGATGTATCACAAGGTAGGGGTTGCTATTTGACATTTTATAGAAGGGATGGGGGATGTTAAAGGGGTGCCACTTGAAAACAGCAGAATAACATTTTTAAACCTCCCCCTTGATTTAAAATTTGACATGTTTTTTGTTTTCCTTACATTTACGCAAAATCATAAGTTATTTGGACTGGCTCATATAACTCTGTATGATAAAAATGTAATAATGCTTTAACCAAACCTATCAACTCTTTAACCAAGAATCATATAAAACCATTTAAAAAAGAGCAGTTTTAAACAAGACAATTAAAGTTTAATTCGAGCTAGGACATGCTATATTGAATAACACCAATAAGACGGTTAACAAGAGTCAGATATGGATCCCAAGACAAGTATTATTAAATTAAGAACAAGAAATTACAAAAAAAACGCTATATTTAAACAACATAATCTACTTATTAAAAAATTTAAAAGTGATCATTTAATGAAAATGTGCTGAATAATAGTAATAAGGTATTGTTAAAACATTTTTTTTAAAGCAAGATTTTAAATTCATTAAATGTTCATAAATTTTTGAACTTCCTCGTATCCAAAAACTAGCCTGGCACTCAACTTATTGATAATTTGCTAAAGCTCAGCTTATAAGCTAGAGAAATTACAGAATAATAAAAAATGGTTATTGCACATTTATCATTAATATTTTAAAGGAGTAGGTACGTGATGCTCAACCTAAAACTTAAAATATGTAATTTTCTATTAACCAACTTTAATTTAAATGGTTTTACACACATGAAATATAAAATCACAATTTAAGAACTATCAAGTAATAAAATTAAAATTAAGAATATTTGTTTATAAAATAAGGTGAGTTTTACTTGTTGTAGACTCCATATATATCAAAATAAATTTAAATTAAATCACAGTAAAGTGCATTTATAAATAAGCTCATTATTTATTATTATTTTCCACCCAATATTGAATTAAGCACAGGCAATATATAATAAAAAGAAATTTAAAATATTGATATGTCCCAGTTAGCTATATGTGAAATAGCACATTGTTGTATTATGGTATGTTCTTATTGCTAGCTTTGATTTTATTTTTTTTAAACATTTTGTCTCCTGATAACATTTATTTTTAAAACAATAAAGATTATTATTGTTTATACTTAAAAGGTCAGCATGTCTGAGTAAATAAATGTAAATTTTCAGTCTAGTCATAATTATTCTGTAACTACGCCTAAGTAAAACTGTTTTCAATATAAAACATAAACAATTTGGTATTCTTATTAAACGATTGATATTGTACCTAACTATGGTGCATAATTATAAAAAATATTCCATTAAAACAATATTATTGTAAATAATTTAATATTTTGAAGACTCATTTTCAATCAGTGAAAACAATTATGTATTGACATTATTTCCAATTGTTAAGAAACAAGAACAGTCTTGATCATAAGTGACATATCTACAAAATGAAGTCAACTTAATTATAAAATCATTACTGACTATTATTAGATAATGTTTATATTTCTATACACAATATTTTGCAGACCTATTGATAACAGTTCTGTTAATTTAAAACAGCCATAAAATGTTTTACATAAATATAATGACATTTTATATAAGTGTATTTTTGTAAATAATTAAAAAAACTATAAGCTAAGACCAGATTATAAAAACTATAAAAGATATCAAGGATATTAACAATATTTGAACATACAAACATTAAGTGAAGAACAAAATTATACTGCATTGGTTAGATTACATTAAACCTAATTAAAGTTTAAAACTAAGGCATGTCAAAGATATTTATTTTAAATTATTGTTGTTATAAGTAGTTACTAGTACCAATGAAGATAAACATATTTATATTTATTGCTAATATCTACAAGTTCATTAAAATATGGTAAATAAATATCATTAGTACCAGAATCTTACCAAATATATTGATTTAAACTTAAAAGCTAATTACTTAGAATACATAGACTTGACCCTAATTATCAAATATAGCTAAACTAATTTGAAATTAATAGTATATTTAAGTATTGTCTGTTAACTAAGGCATATAAATACATATTTGTTAGAAAAAAACAATAGTTCTATCTGTTGTGGTAATAATGTAAAATGTTTTTATAAACAATTAAATATATCCCTGAAAAATTTTCTTTAATTAAATGGATCACAAAATAAATTGCAAAATAATCGAATATAGGTACTTATTACATGTATTTTAACATTTATACATACCTACAGCATATAGTAGGTATGCCTAAAGATTTCATGAAATGTATTAGAATTTTAGAGAGTAACTCTTTTTTTAAAGTTTCAAAGACCTAAAACTACATATTTAATACACCCAGAATCAAATTTTTGCATTTTCTATCCAAAAACAAATAGTTGTAACACTTGTTTTGCTTCCTTGTTACCAGCAAAGAAGATTGTACAAAAACAAATTTGACAGATATAAAAAGATTATTAACATGTAAGAACATTGTTTATAAACATTGTCACGTTTTTAAAGGTATAAATAAAGTCTGCGTTACTTACCTTCTATACAAACGACATGATCTCTAATTTGTTGAGCAATTAAACCATCGGGTATAACATCTATGAGATCATATATAGCATAAATACTAGGATGTACACTTTCAAACCTTTGAATTTCCTGTCTAATTGACACTGAATTATTCAAAAACGGTTGCAAATGAGCTCGAGAGTTCATCTTTCACTGGTATCTATTCGATTTATGATTGCTAACAGTAACTATTGGAAAATGTTAACAAAAACATTGACATCGATTTTGTTGATTAAAATCAATTTGTTTATAAGATATAAATATCACTTCTTTATGGAACATTTCTTGCCAAAACATTAGAACTTTCACAATTTATAATTTGTAGTATTGAAAAAAAACTTCTAAAAATTTATTAGGTTAGGTGAGGTGTAATGTAGACACTTCCTAACACTCCCACCCCTTTAGACACCATTTCTGTTTGTACATTTTTACTTTTGCTACAAGAGCGACAATTCGTAAAATATGCATACTAAGTGAATTTATTGAACAGCTACATTGTTCGTTAAAAATCTACTTATTGTAAAAGGTCAATCGGCTAGTTTTCCTACTACAGTACAGGTGGCAGGCAGTGCAGCTGTTTTTCATTAGATGTAATGTCTGGTCTTCTAATACTAGCTAACTTTATGGTTTTGTTTTATTTTACTCAATTCAGTAGGTTTGCAATTTTTTTTATTTAAATCATTACACTTATAAATTTGGCTTTTAATTACATTTAGTAGGATACGGGCCAAAGTAAAATAAATATAATTAAGAATTTAAGGGAATTACACGTAAGAAAATTTGTACCAGTTTCATTGCTTCTCAAAAAAAAACAGTTCAATTTTAAATTAAAATTTGACAATAATGTAAAATATTGTCCATCGTATAAACACAAAACAAAATTCTCCTGTTTAAAACTCCAATGGAACAAGCGTGGTATTCTAGCTATAAAGATTTGCAGCATTGTTGAAAATATTAAAATCTCACTAAGGAGTAAAAATAAAACATTGATTGAATATTTACCGTGTGAACAAATGGATTGGAAGAGAGAAAGTCGTTTAGGTTACCAGATTTACCATCACCGGTTTTTTGTTTGGAGTCACACTATTTTTAACACTCCCTTAAGGAACTGCAAAGAATAGGTTAAGTGTATGAGTTAACAGAACAATATTTGTTATTTACCGTTAACAAATTGAACGAAATATTTCTTAATTAATTAAAATTGTTTACAATTATTCGTAAATGAAAATTAACAGTATTTCATTTTTGTTTTTAAATTAAAATTTGTTTACTATTTGTCCAAACGGTAAAGTTATTAGTTATATCGCTGCAAAGAGTTTTTAAAGGCTTTCCACTATTTAAAAGTTTAAACTGTTTGGAATAGGTGAGGCTTTTAGGAGGATAATGAGTTCTCTCTTGGGTTACTGTAGTTTTATCTTTCCACATACACATGTATATGGATACATAATATAGCCTGGTAGGAATATACAGAGACCACTTCTTTCCACTTGCTACGGTTTTAACAACATCTTTCACTTTTTTAACTTTCATCATAGCTTTTATACATGCTCGTCGTTTGCTGGTACTCTTGAACTGACCTTTCTTCAAAACAATTTTGATCTGATTAAGATACTTTCGCCTAGGTCGAACTCTAACGACTTTCCCTTTCACATTTACCCTATTGCAAATCTGTCTCGTCAATCTTCTTTCATCCATTCTCTCTACATGTCCATTTCATCTAAGCATTTCTTTACCTATATATGTAACTACATCTTCTTTCACACCTCATCACACTATTCCTCAATTGATCCATTAAGTCCATCCTGATATACTTCTCCGACTACTCATCTCCGCAGCTTTGATTTTACTTTTATGCTTCTTCTGCCAAATCCTACATTCACCAACATACATAGGTGTAGAGATCAGCACTCCTCTATAAACAGTCAGTCAAGCCTTTTTTAACACGTTCTGGCTGCTCATAAAGTTATGAAGGTCCCCATTCATTTGTTTTCCTGCCAACACCCTTCGCTTAATATCACAGTCATGGTTAATATTACGTATAATGCCCTGGTATTTTAAAGGGAAGAAAGCATAATAAACTGCGAGATGCTGATTAAAGGAGAAAGAGTGAAACAAGTGAATGAGTTTGTATACTTGAGTTCAACTCACACACCTCTATGCACAGCTAGACATGCCTTTTGACAGTTTCTGGCTGTTCATAAAGCTATGCAGTGCCCCATTCATTTGTTTTCCTGCCAACACCTTTCGCTCAATGTCACTGTCATACTTTCCATCTCTCGTAAACTTTAAACCCAAGTACACAAATTCATTTACTGGTGCCACTCTTTCTCCCTCAATCGAAACTTCACAGTTTGTCATGCTTTCTTCTCATTCAAAAAGCATTACTTTCGTTTTGCTTGTATTTATTTTCATCCCTTTGATTTTTAGGGCATTATGCATAACATTAACCATCGCCTGCAACTTCTCTTCAGATGACACTAATATGACTTGATCATCGGCGTAAAGAAGGCATTTGACAATCAAATCATTCATTTTCAATCCATATGCACTCTCTTTCAAATCTTTTAAACAATTGTCTATGTATAAGTTAAACAGCCATGGCGAAGCCACACATCCCTGATTCACACCTTTTTCGATGTTAAACCAGTCCGTGCAAGCTCCGTTTATCCTGACACAAGCAGAGGAATCCTCATAAAGTGATTTCAGTGCTCGTATTAAACTACCGCTCACCCCATACATAGACAATGTTGACCCCAATTCACTCCTCACAACTCTGTCATAGGCCTTTTCCAAATCTATAAAAGCGCAATAGACCTTCTGACTCCTCGCCAAGAATTTTTCAACTATACCTCATAATGAAAAGACCTGGTCCATACATCTCCTTCCTCTTTTAAATCCTGCTTGCACAACCCATATCATCTTCTTAGTTTTACTACTCATATATTATTATTATCATTATTATTATTTAATATAATGCAATATATATTGCTTTGTAACGCACATATAGTCGAGGGTGCAGTACTAGGGTGCATCAATATTGTTTTTTAGTGCTTTATTCCATTCTATTTGACACAAACCTAAAAATTTATGCCAAATAATCAAAATTTCTTCTATAAGTAAGCAGACAACTTGCAGTTTCGTCCTAGTAGTAAATTTATTCCTCTTACTGGGGTTATCAGTGAATTAAAAGTACCTTACAGTAAAATTTACAGAAATTGTTAACTTTGAAAAATTTTTTTTTTCAAATATAATAATATAAGCGAAAAAGTTATAAAATTATCCAAATTTTTTAATGTACATAGTCATAGGTTTTATGATGTTTTTCGTAAATTAAAGATTTTAATTTAAATGTTAAATTTTAAATGTCTTTCGGATTCCAGATATGACAAACATATTGGCGAATTCTCAGGACGAAAAATAATTAAATCACGTTTGGGTCGACTGGCGAAACGCCGTTGGACCAAAATGTAAAGATAATTTCGAAAGCTATGTCAAAGCAAGCACAGCCAAATTAAATAATTTTACAGATACCTAATGGAGAATTTTGGCTATTTAATTACGAAGACCCGAATTGCCAAAATGAAATTTGAAATCTATGGATTGAATTGAAGCTGCTTTATCTGCAAATTCATGCATATGTACGATACAAACTTAGAGAGAAATATGGAAGTGAGGTAGTATCCGAAAAAGGACCTATTCCTGATCGTTTATTGGGTAGCTATACATTATTATAAAACATTTAATTTATCTTTATGGTTTTTTTTATAATAAATATTTCTTATACATAACAGTAGGTGAATTTTAAAAATATTTGTATTAGCAATAATTAATATTTATATAATGAGTCGAGTTGAAAAACTTATTAAATAATCTTTATTTTCGTTTTTTTATAAATTACTAGGTTACTACTTTACATTCTGGTCTTTTAATTTAAAAAATTGGACCATCTGTAACTATAAGGTTCCAAATAAAATGCAATGTCGAATTGGTTTTTTTTTTTATTACCAACAACAACATTGTTTACAAATATCCATACAAGTCGCAGAGGTAAGTTATGATTTGTTTTTGGCAAATTTTCAAATTTTACTAAATTCTTTATCAGGGCTTCGTAAAAATGGATTTACATAGAGAATAATAAAAATCATCATCATCATCCAGCCATTATCTTGTCCACTGTTGGACGTTGGCCTCCCGTAACATTGCCCAGTTTATTCGGCCCTGGGCCGCTTGCATCCAATCTGTCTCCACTCGCTTTAAGTCGTCCGTCCACCTAGGTGGTGGCCGCCCTTCCATTTTAAGTGGTTATCCTCGTTACGGCGTCGGTCACGCCGAAACGTTGCCTTATTATGTTGTAGGCAATCCGGTCCTTCAATGACACTCCTAACATCGCTCTCTTCATTTTCCTTTGTACTATTTTAATTTTATTTCGAGATTTTCTAGTAAGCGTTAGTGTCAGAACCGGGAGAACACACTGGTCATAAACCTTGCGTTTCAGGCATTCGGGAATGTTGGTTGTAAAGACGTGTTTCAGTTATCCATAAGCAGCCCAGGTCGAACCAATTCTCCTGTTCGTGTGTTTGGTTGTCTCTATTCACTTTTATTTCATGACCCAGGTATTGATAAGAGGAAACCTGGTCTATTGGGGTACCGTTCAACATTGCTCGATAAAAATAGTTTGTACTATTTCAAGAAAAGGATGTCAGAACATGAAAACGATACCAAATAGTCAACGGTCTAGATGAACATGCTGGAGTAAATAAAAAGCAATTACGACTTCACAAATCCTGTTGTTTTTTAAATACAACCATATCTTTCAAAAAAACTATGGAGTAAAATGATACAAATTCTTAAATATAACAGCGTCAATACCACAAGGTACATAGATGGGTTAAATACCAGTTTTTCTTGTATCTATTAAAAACATCGGTATGGTCCTTTTACTGACCAGTTTGATTTGTGAAAGTATGTGCTTTTTATTCGTTTATTGTTAGTTTGTATGAATGTAGCGACAGCAAGGCTGCTATCAAATCACTGAACTCTACTTGACCTCTAGGGCAGCGGTGCAATGCCGAGCCGCCCTGAATAAGCTAGCAGCTAAGTTTAGAGTTCACATTGTCTGAGTACCCGGACACAGAGACATACCAGGCAACTGTAAGGTGGACGAGCTAGCAAGAGAGGGCACCACCCTCCCAGCTGTATCTGTCTCATCTCAGCAAGGAGTACCGATTGCAAACTGCCGGCTCCTCCTGCACAGCAAAGTAGTTTAAAAAGACAACTTGAGGTCGCAAAATGAACCCACATGCGCATCATCGAAACAGATCTGGCCTAAACTAGATCTACGTCGAACTAATGATGTTTTAACTCTATCCAGTGAGTCCATTGGAAATGCGATCGCGGCCATAACAGGACACAGGGCAGGTGGATCCCATGCAAGGCGCATGGGAATCGCAGAGCTACGACACGACTTCTTTAGAAGCTGTCACCATAAGGAAGAGGAGGAAACAATGGTACATCTTCTCTGCCACTGCCCTGCCCTAGGCAGAAAACGGCTTTCTTTACTAGGGCAACCCAACTTTAATGACTTATCTGATCTCAACTCAGCATCAAAGACTTTACACTTTTTATTAAAAATTTCAACTGGTTCTCACGGTAGAGGGGAAGGCACCGCCGTCCATCACGGTATCACAACGGGCCAAAAGGCATAAGTGGGTTCCCTCCGAACCGTCGTTTTAACCTTACCTAACCTATGTATGAAAGTACTTAAATTTTTTTTAATTTTAATAAGAAAAAACTACGGTTTCGGTGAGTACCTTTTAATCATTTTATATTTTTGTCAATTAAGTATAACTATACATCGTGGCAAGTACCTACAAACTATTTGTATTTTTATTTTATTTGCGAAACGTAGGCAAAACAACAATAGTTTTTTCTTCAATAATCAGATCTAAATCCCACTTAACCTCTTAAGTTAACTAATAATGGAGCATTAAATTAAATTTTCCTTAATGTTTTTATTGACTCATTTTAGCAAGCTTGCACTAATCATTTATACACTCAGGAAAGTTTTATGTACCTACATATTTTACTTACATTGTGGGATGTTTATTTTAAAAAAGAATAATTCTTGTTGTTGTTTTGAACAGTAATGTAAAAAATGCTTAATATGTTTTTTTTAAAATAAGCTATTCATATAATATATTTATTACATCATTACAAAACCTACCAGCGATTTGAAATAGTTCATAAATTTAAAATTGTAATGTTCCTATACATTTTATCCATACATAAGAATATATATAAATATTTTTAAAAATGCAGTGTAAAAAACAGAAAAAAAAGAACTTGGAGAAAAATGAAAAGGTTGTTAATTCAAAATTTGTAGTGCTTAGTCTAGGTATCAGAAAACATACATATAGTCACGCCTTTTTCCCGCAGTGGTTCCATTCACACTTAAATCTGTTACGTCAATCTTCCTTCACACATCCTCTCTACGTGTTCTAACCATCTAAGCATTCCTTTATCTATCTTTGTAACCACATCTTCTTTTACCACAGCGTTTCCTTATCTCACTATTCTTCACTTTATCCAACCGTGTCACTTCGGTTATAGTTCTTAGACTACTCATCTTCGCAGCATTAATTCAATTTTTATGCTTCTTCCGTCAAACCCATTATTCACTACTGTATATAAGTGTAGGGACCAGAACTATTGCATGCACAGCTCATAAAGTTATGCAGGACCCCATTCGTTTGTTTTCCTACCAACATCCTCTACTCAATGTCACAGTTATACTTCGATTCTCGTAAACTTTGAACCGAAGTATACATACAAACTCATTCACTTGTTCCACTCTTTCTCCTTTTATCAGCACCTCGCAGTTTGTCATTCTTTCTTCTTTTACAAAAACCATTACTTTTGTCCTACATTTATTTTCATTCTTTTGATTTTCAGCGGATCATGCATAACATTAACCATCGCCTGCAACTTCTCTTTAGATGATGCTAATATAACCTGATTAACGGCGTAAAGGAGGCATTTAACGATCAAATCATTCATTTTTAATTTATACGCACTCTTTTTTAAATCTTTGACAAAATCGTTAAACAGCCATGGCAAAGCCACACATCCCTGTCTGACACATTTTTCGATGTTAAACCAGTCCACGTAAGCTCCGTTTATCCCACAAGCAGTAATCCTTGTAAAGTGATTTCAGAAAACAAAATTAAATTATTAAAAAATATATAAACTACCTGACGATTTAGATTGTACTGTCCAAAACTACTTTTTAATAGTGATAAGTAAAGCAAGACCAAGATTGTCTTGGTCTTTCGATGCCATTCCTTTTGTTACATCTTGGATGAACCAGAATCACAGGTTAGCAACAGAAACAAAAGTAAGAAAAGGGCACAATAATGGTGTTTTGCAAATGAACAAGGCATAAGGATTTTACATTAATTAATTATGCATATACATAGCATAGTATGTTAAATTTGGAATTTATCAGTTATTTTGTGCAATAAATGTTTTGTTTTGTTATATAAATATAATATATATATATATATATATATATATATATTTTATACTGTACAAAAATAAATGAAGACAGTGTACTCATTTACCGTTTTTTTTTCGAAATAATAGCGAGCGGTTGTTTAAAATTTGGCAGCCCGCCCCTGACTTTACCTACCATTAAATATTTATTATAAAAATCTTATTCTTCTTAAGTAATTTTAAAAAACATTATTAAATAGCCCATTTTTAAAATATTTTTATGGACAAACTAAAAAAAAGCAATATCCCCAAAAGTTAATTGTAACCTTATTAAAACTCTGCAATTATGCATTGAACTTGGTTAAGATAAAATAAACAAAAACACATTTTACATGTTTTTAACTCTTTGTATCAAAGAAGTCTTTTTAAATGATTTATAAGATCATGTTGTGGATTACCTTGTAAAAACATGAAATACAATTAAAAGATCAACGTTCTTAGAAATACCTAGAATGAAGAATTATAAACGGTCGTTGCCCTATCAATATGCTAATATATGCAATTTTTTTTAACAGACTTTTAAAATATTATCTCGAGATTATTTAAATGGTAAGAATTAAAATATGCCTCTTTTATTTATTGAATTTTAAAACGGTTTTAATGAATTTTTAATAAAATATTGACGTGCATCGGTGCTCTTGATAGCATATAAATATTTCCGTTTGTATCTGAATCATTTCTTGCCACTCTGTCAATATAATTTTGCTACTTGAAGGTAAGTTTTTATTGCATTTTTGTCATTGGTAATTATTGTGGTTTTAAAATAGTACGGCTATACTATTTTGTTGAATATTTCAGCAAACACTTGGATTATTACTTAATAAAATGCATATTTTATGTTTTAAAATACGTCTTGTGATGTTTTCTAATTTTAAATAGTATAAAAACATAGATAAAGGAATGCTTAAATGGTTTGGACACGTAGAAAGGATGGATGAAGGAAGATTGACGAAACAAATTTATAAGCCGAGTGTGAATGGACAAGTCGGTAGAGGTCGACCTCGGCGAACATATCTCGATCGGATCAACATTGTTTTAAAGAAAGGCCAGGTCAAGAGTACCAACAACCGACGAGCATGTATGAGAGCACTGATGAAGGTAGAGGAAGCAGAAGATGTGTGTAAGAGCCGTATGTATGTATGTATGTATCCATAGCATACTGTACATCTATTCTTCTTTTCTTCAACGAGTTTGTGGTCTTGACTATTTGGATTTGGTAGTATTTTCATTTTGATTGCACCTAACAATTTAAGAGCTAATTGTTTTTTAAAATCTGTGATTAAAATTTTTTTTTGGGTCACATCTTTATACAAAACAGGGTATTTACTACAGCACAGCCAAACAGTTGCTAATTTGCGATACCATTTGTTTTCTTGTCTTAATCAATAATAATATGCTTCCATTTGATCGGATAAATCAATAAAACTTTTATAATTATTATAATATTTAATTATAATAAATAAAAGTTTCTCTATTTCTGTGTTTTGTAGTCATCATTAATGAGTCGCTTTTATCACACCACTTTTTCATCACAATACCTGTATTACTGAAGTTTTAGATAAAATTTGTGCTCAATGTTCTATACCAAAAATGAAATATTTTCGAGATATTTCGATTTTTTTCAATATTTTGCAAAAATCTTAGTCCACATTGAATAACGATATCTCCATTATTAACGACGCTAGTGACGTGAAATTGTAACCAATAAACAACAAGCGCTTGTCCGTTAACTCCATATGTCCAACTCATTGATATTTCATACAGGGTGTTTTGAACATGCACAATTTAAATCATTTATAAGTTGCTTAATTTAAATAGAACACCCTGTATTTTATTACATTTTCTGCTGTATTTTGTTAAGCCAATTCGTTTGGTATCGGTATTCCCTATACCTACATACAACAACTTTTGAGATATTTCATTATCTTAGTTAACACTACTTAATTCTTTCAACATTAGTAAAATGTCAAATTTCAAATGCCTGTCAAAGATTTGATAGTTAGAACGTTAATTGTTTATGTTGTTTTGACAGTTTTCTTTACCATTTTGTATTTTATAGTAATTAATGGCAAATGTTGGATTGACTAATGATGATTTTTTAAATCTTATTATTTACGGCGAGTGTAATAGAATTATTAAACGGACTTGCCGTGTTTTTGCAGAACGATATCCAAATGGACCAAATGCAACTGGCGATAACGTAAGAAGATTGCTTAAAAACTGCCGTCAGTTTGGTCAATTTAAGACAAAAATTAATAAAAATAAACCACAAGTGGACAGTGATAACGAAAATTAATATTTTGGGTTATATTACGGCCTCTCCAAATGCCTCCATTAGAGATTGTGAGAGAGATCTTACTTTGTCGACGAGAAAAATTTATCGCAATTTAAAAAAACACAATTAAAAACCATTTTTATATCATTTGGTGCAACACTTACAATTAGGTGATCTTCCTCGAAGGGTAGATAGAATTCTTTAAATGGTTTTTAATGAAGACCCAAGAGAATTAAAACTTTATAAAAAAGTTATATGGTGTAAAAATGAATTATTTATCGACATAATATCCCATTTTTGGTCTAATGAACATCCACATGTTAGTAGAGAACGTTACTTCCAAGATAGTTAGAGTTTTAAGTTTGTTGTGCAATAAAAGACGATAAAATTTTAGCATTAAAATTTAAATGGTAAAAGATATTGCCACATTTTAGAAGAAGCCGTACGACCGGCGTTACATACTTTAAGAAATGGAGAGGTGGCTTCAGCTTGGTATCAGCAAAATGGAGCACCTCCTCATAACCTTGTGCCTGTTCTTCAGCATCTGTACGGCATGTTTGACGATAGATGGATTGCCAATCAGGGTCCATTTCGTTGGCCAGCTCGCTCTTCTGACTTGGCTCCTTTAGATTTTGGTATTTGGGGTTACGCTAAAAATCAGATATTTTCCAAATCTGTTAAGACAAAGGAAGATATGATGCAGAGAGTCTTACTTGCTTTTAATACTTTAACACCCGACCATATTTCCAGAATTACAAGACATAACTTAATGAAAAGGATGGTGTTCTATTTAAAGTAAAGAAGTTAAAAATGATTTAAATTGTGCATGTTGGTGGCTAAGTTTAAAACACCCTGTATAAAATATCAATGAGTTGAACATATAGAGTAAACAAGCAAGTGCTTGTTGTTTATTGGTTACAATTTCACGTCACTAGCTTCGTTATTAATGGAGACACGTTATTCAATGTAGACTAGGGTTTTTTCAAAATATTGAAAAGAATCGAAAATACTTCATTTTTGGTATAGGACATTGTGCACAAATTTAAAAAAACAAAGTTGAGATCTACTTTCGGTATAACCGGAAGTGCCACATTCATGACAACATTATATTTGAACTCAACGTCATCCAAAATCTACAGCTTCGTTATTTCAGATTTTTAACATAACTGTATCCACCATTACTTTTAATCAAAATTTTTCGCGCCACATCTGTAGAGTTCATCTTCCTATTTGATCTAACCGTGCCAACTATATGGGTTTTTGTTTTTAATAAATCATGTCCACACACTTGTACAGTATTTGTCCGTAAAAACTTGACAACATACTAAAATTTCAAGAAAATCGAAGAGGTGTAAGCTCAACTGTATAATTACCGACTCATCCAAAGCGAAGCGAGGCCGGGTTTAGCTAGTGTTATTTATAAAAAATATTCAGTAAAATGTTATTTTTATGAATACATATTATAATTTAACGCGTTTTTCAAATTCTTTAAGTTCAAGTAATCTTTAAAAAAGTAATAAATTTCCTCGTGGTAACTTAAATTAACCATCGTTATTTGTCAAGGTAAGTTTTACAGAACCAAATTTATTGATAATAAAACTTCACATAAGGACAATTTTAAAATAACAAATTTCAATTATTCTTTTTTAAAATTAATTACAATTTACAATTTCAATATTTTTTAAAACTAAAACACCGCTTAAAAATTTTGATGTTTTTGAAGTGATAACTTCTTATGGAACGCTGTGAACTATTCGGGCGCGTTTCTAAAACCGTAACGATATTATATTTTTTAAAAAGTTGGATACTCGGGGATTTGAACCTGAATCACTCACGTGCTAAACAGATTGCTGTACCATTCACCCACTACACACTCTTACTTCAGGCAGCGGTCTCGGGAGACAGTTAGTTTAAAGTCAAGTATTTGAACTAATTAATACAGTTGAGAATATCTAAGTGATTTGTAAAGTAAAATTTATTGTGTAGAAATACATATTAGAATAAAATTTGTTTAGTTATTGTACTGTGTGTTTAGAATCACCGAACCCAAAAAGTAAATATCGTAACAATATTTAATAGGCTATTCAATTGCAGAACGAGTTGAGATTATTTCCATAGGTGTGCAAGAAGAACAGCGAATTTATTTAATCAGTTTTATGAAGACAAGCAACTTTATCACTCACATGTATTGAAGTTAGTTAAAAACAGGGTCAGTAGCTAATAAAAGATTACGTTTAGCCGAATGAATACACAAGCGCTGTATACTGCCGACGTACCCAACTATACGAAGTAGCCGCGAAAGTTAAGCAGGCTACAAAAGTCGTTATTTCGGGACTGAAATGCGACCGGAAAGACCGTAATTTCGACTTGGGGAGCAAAAAAAAATTATTTTGATGAAAGTATTGGTGCTTACAAAAACTTTTTAAATCTAAATATTGATTCTAATGAACAAATTTTTAGTTTTTTTTTAAATAAATTAGGAATTAATATATTTTCTTTGCACATTTTTTATAATACAGTTAAATAGTTGAAATCGAGCAAAAAAAAATAATGCTGCAAGACTAGACAGAACTCAACATAGAACGCTATAGAGACCAAAGAGCTGAAGCAAGTGAGGAGGAAAAATAACAATCAATAGCTACAGAAATTTCAAGAACTAAAACAAGACCGCGCAAATAACCAGACAAGAAAATTCTATCAGAAATTGTCAAGCATGAAAAAAGGATTCCAGGCTGGAGGGAAAACAATGATCAGGAAAGAAGACGGCAAATTAACGAGCGACAAAAATGAATTGGTTGGTGAATAGAAACAGTATTTTGACACACTATTAAACATTTACAACGACATTAGTTATAGCCCTTTAATATATCATTTGGCAGAACCGCTTGTAGATGTACGAGAAGGTATTGAGAGCATTATTAAGATTAAAAACAATAAAGCCCCTGGGAATGATATGATTCCTTCTGATTTTATCAAAAATGGGGAAGAGTCATTACACGGATACCTGCACAGGCTCATCTTGTTGATATGGGAAGACGAAACAATGCCAAATAAGTGGAAGGAAAGCATAATAGTCCCGATACACAAAAAATGAGATAAAAAGAAGTGCAGCAATTACAGAGGAATCTCCCTCATTAGTACTACATATTAAATTCTGGCCAACATTGTCCTGGAACTCAATTAACCGATTACAGAAGAAAGTATTGGAGATTATCAGTGCGGCTTCCGAAGAAGCAGATCAACAGTTAATCAAATTTTTACCATAGGGCAATCGCTGGAAAAATTCTGGGAGTTTAACCGGGACGTCCACCATCTTTTCGTAAACTTCAGACAAGCATACGACAGCATATTGCGTTTCAAACTGTGGGATGCAATTGCGGAAATAGGAATACCTAAGAAGCTGATAAATATAACCAGGATGTGTGTAAACGGGTCCCAAAGTAGAGTACGAATCGGTGAAATACTTTCCGACCCTTTTAAGGTAAACAGCGGGCTTGAGCAGGGAGACGCGATATTACCAATTCTATTCAACATTGCTCTTGAGAAAGTAATAAGAGCCGCTGAAATAAGCGTTGAACTTTTTGGTCGGTGGCACAAGGTTATTGCTAGCTTTTTTCGATGATATATCGGCGTAGTAGGAAATACGGTACTGACAGTAAAAGACCTCTTTTCGAGGGTAGAAACGCAAGCTGAGCAAATAGGGCTAAGAATAAACGAGGAAAAAAACCAAATATATGCTCACCATCAAAACAGGACGTAGAGATAGAGTGGGTCAGAATGTCACTGTGGGGAAATACAATTTTGAGAGGGTAGCAACCTTTTAGTATTTAGGAGCCACAGTTGCTCAAGATAACAATTTGACAGAAGAAATAAAAGTCCGGATTCAAAGTGGAAATAAATGTCTTTATGCACTAGGGTCAGTACTGACATCGAAAAACATCGTCCGAAGAACAAAAATTACAATTTATAAAACCGTTATACGACCGACGGTTATGTATGCTAGCGAGACCTGGACACTGACCAAAGACAATGAACGGAAACTAAGAATTTTTGAACGGAAAGTTCTACGCAAGATTTTTGGACCACTACGAAGCTCACAACAGTACCGAGTAAGAACCAATCAAGAAATATCAGAATTATACATAATAATAATAATCTTTATTGATTTCCAAGACCTACATGGTAAGTATAAAACAAGTCAAAATAGAACATTCAAAATAAGTAAAACCAACAAGTACATATAATTTAAATTTAAATAAATAAAAGAGTATAAATAAAAGAGTATGAGGAACAAAGAGAGCCTATTATGACGAAAGGAACTCACCCATTGTATAAAACATGTTGTTCAGTAAATATATCTTCATCGCTTTTCGGAATTTGACGTAATATGCTTCTTGTTTAATAATTGGAAGTAAGTGGTTGTATACTCTAATCCCATTAGTTATGGGGCCATTCAGGCATATATTTAAATGATTTTGAGGTGCGCACAGGTGATGGCTAAATCTCGTTGGGTAATTGTGTATGTTGCTATGGCAAGGAATGATGTTTCTGTTTTTATGTATGTAACAGGAAATTTCCAATAAATATATGCAGCATAAGGGAAGTATTTTTAATTTGTTGAAAAGAGGTCTACATGATTCTCTTTGATTTTTCTTCAACATTGCACGTATGCATTTTTTCTGAACAGCAAATAGTTTTTGAGCTGAAGAAGACATGCCCCACAACAATATACCGTATGATAGTCGGGACTGTATTTCAGCAAAGTAAAAGTTTTTTATCACATTCAGGTTGAGCACTCTCTGAAGGCATCTTATTTGATACAACTTACAGTTCAGATTTTTTATTGTATCACTTATATGTGATTCCCAGTCCAGTGTATCACTCATAGTTATACCTAGAAATTTTATAGTGTGACATTTCTCTAGAGTCATTTCCCCTAAATGTATTTCTATGTTTTCGACCGTTCTCTGTTTTGTGTGGTAAATTTGAAACTGTGTTTTGCTGGCATTAATGTATAAATTATTAATCGAGAACCATAAGATAATTTTTTCCATGAGGGTATTACATGCTTGTTAATTTAGTTTGGGAGAGTCTTTTGATACCAGTATAGAGAGGTCATCAGCGTAGAGTGTTAATTTGAAAGGTGCAAGGTATTTTACAATATCTGCTACATAAATTGAGAACAAAACTGGGGCAAGCACACTCCCCTGTGGCACTCCAACTTCCACAGGTGCCAAACGAGAGCGGGATATTGTGTTTTTACCACCCTCTTCATTGCAAGATATCTGTACATATTGATTCCTATTTGTCAAAAATGACTTCAACCAGGCAAATGCACATCCTCTAATTCCGTATGACCAAAGCTTGTCAAGCAGCCGATCATGTGGGACACAATCGAACGCCTTGCTTAAATCACAGTTTATACCTATAGGACTTCTTTTTTCATCTAAGTTATTGATTATGTTGATATATGTATCTATTGTTGCCGTAGATGTAGATTTGAATTTTCTGAACCCATGTTGTTCATCTGGGATAAGTTTGAATCTTGCAATGAAGGAGTTTAGCCTCTCCAGCATACAGTATTCGAAAAGTTTTGAGAAAACTGATGTTATTGATATGGGTCTGTAGTTGTTCATGATATTTTTACCCTTTTTTTTGTGAAGTGGGATTACTTTTGCTGTTTTGAGGGCATCAGGGAATGTGCCTGTTTCTAGTGAAAAGTTTATTATGTGAGTTATAGGTTTCACCAGTTCATTTTTGAATTCTTTTACAATATTATTGGGTAAGTCATCTGGTCCAGAGGAGCGTTTATTTTTGAGTTTTGAGAACATTGTTAGCATTTCTTCCTCAGTGAAAGGAAGTATAACCATCGAAGTAAGAATGCTGTTGAGGCTATGCTCAAAGTAATTGTGATCTACCGGTGGGATCTCATCTATGACTTGTTTTGGAGCATCTATAAAAAAGTTATTGAAGAGATTAGCAATATCTTCGGGACAGAAAAATTCTTCATTTTCATGGGAAATTTTAATATTGGGTGTTTTTGTGTTTTTATTATTTTTCATTTTATTGATAACTGCCCAAGAGGTTTTGCTTTTATTCTCAGAAGATTGTATTATTTGGTCATAATGATTTCTTTTACATGATTCTATAAGACTAGTGTGTTTCCGTTTTTGCACTTGATATTGGTCTTTTAAAATGGGGAATTTTTTTTGAAGAACATGTAGATCTTTCAGTTGTGCGCTAGACTTTTTGACTTCTTCTGTAACCCAGGATTTGGAGTCCTTTTTTATTTTATTTTTCTTTATTGGGAAGGCCTGAAAGAAGTGACTCAGTAATGTGTTTGCGAATTTTTCATATTTTTGGTTGCATGATAGCGAATCGTATGTGTCTTGCCAAGATTCGCTTTGTAAAAGTTGGCCAAACAGTGATTTATTTTTATGATGTGCACACGGATGGTAATACTGGCCTGGGAAGGGGCACCAGTAGGACGAAGACATTTGGGTCGACCCCAAATGAGGTGGCGAGACAACATCAAAGCGGACCTAAGGACCATTGGGATAGAATACGACCCAGCATTGATGGAAGATCGACAACAATGGAGGCGAACAGTACAGTCGGCCAAGACCCACCCCGGCTTGTAGAGCCATGGAGTGGTAGTAGTAGTAGGTAAATAGTGTTTAGAAATAACGCTGCTATATATTCTCCACATTGCTCTATGGAGTAGAGAGTTGGACGCTGACCGACTCATTATTGAAAAGGCTGGAGGCCTTTGAAATGTGGGTCTACATAAGGATCCTACGAATAAGCTGGATGGACCGAATAAGAAATGAGGTGGTTCTACAATGAATGAGGAAAAACACAGAAATAATTAAAATAATAAAAAGCCGAAAACTTGAATACTTTGGCCACGTGATGAGGCATCCAAAGAAATATTACCTCCTTCATTTAGTGATGAAGGGTAAGATTGCTGTAAGTAGAGGTCCAGGACGAAGAAGAACATCTTGGCTCCAAAATCTTCGAGAGTAGTATCGCAAATCATCCGTTGAACTATTCCGAGCTGCGATAAACAAATAAACCAATATGATAGCCAAAGTTCGATAATCGGACAGGGTACCGGAAGAAGAAGAGTTTAGAAATAAAATCTTTAAATTTTTTTAATATTTTAAGCAATGAACTGCTAAATGCCTGAAATTTTGTTTCAATTACATATATTAAGTCCTGGTATACTAAATACCATAAATTCTTTAAATTTTTTTAAATATTTTACTTACTTTAATAGCTAAACACTACCGTACATATTAAATTAGCATTTTCGAAATAGTAACTTCGTTGGTACCCCAATAATTTACTTATATCTTTGTAATTATTTACTTTTGTTTAAAAAATAACCTAGATTATAACACAAACGTAAAATAGATATATTTATATAAATATAATACGTATTTGTTAGAAGCACCAAATGATGTTTAATGCTGCGAAGATGAGTAGTCTGAAAAGTATAGCCGGAGTGACTCTGATAGATAAATTCATATTCATATCTAAAGTTATGAAAAAAGCGATTAACATAGAACTCATCAAATATGTGGAGAAATTTGAGATAATTCATGACAGACAATATGGATTTCGAAAACTTTGGTCTACTGAAGATTTGCTGGCTTACGTCACTCAGCTCTGGACAAACACTATTGAAAAGTTTGGTAAATCCCGTGCAATAGCGTTGAATATATCTAAAGCCTTCGACCGCGTTTGGCACCAGGCATTGTTAAGCAAATTATTTGCCTACGGTCTCCCAACCAATTGCGCCAATGGTTCATGAGTTTTATGCAAGATCGCTCCTTACATGTGGCAGTTGACGGTATTTCTTCTGATGATTTAAAAACCAATGGCGGGATCCCCTAGGGTTCCATCCTGTCCATCACCCAATTTCTTTTACACATTAACGACCACTTGAAAACCACCACGAACCCCATTTACAGTTTTGCAGACGACAGCACACTTGTCTTAACTTTCACATCCTATCGGTGAATGATACAAATAGACTTAGGCAGGAACAGGTTGACTTCATCAATAGAGATCTTGAAGCAATCGTCGCCGTCGAGTGGGGAACCAACAATCTTGTTCAGTTCAACGCCCAGGAAACACAAAGCGTCACGTTTTCCAAGAAAGTGAATTCCTTAATTCATTTCATTACAATATCCGGAAATACCCTTGAAT
Organism: Agelastica alni; assembly: GCA_950111635.1. Lineage (NCBI taxonomy): Eukaryota > Metazoa > Arthropoda > Insecta > Coleoptera > Chrysomelidae > Agelastica > Agelastica alni. The sequence goes on from OX467712.1 coordinate 29,869,748, forward strand.
CAAGTCCCTCCATCTCGATTTTGGGAGTCACGGTGTCTAATAATATGTCTTGGCATGACCATGTTGCTAACATCGCAAAGTAAGCAAGCCACAGGCTAGGTTTTCTGTTGATTGCTAGAAAGTTTTTTACTCCTGATTAACAGTTGACGACGTACAAGGCTAAAATCTGACCTCTACTGGAGTATTGCTCGCACATATGGGATTCAGCACAAAGTCATTTTTTTCGTCTTCTAGATTCCATTCAGAAAAGGGTCATTCGGTTGATAAACAGCTCAACTCTCACAGATACCCTTTACACACTAGAACATATAAGAAGAGTTGCAGACCAGACATTACTCTACAGATATTTCCATGGCAGATGCTCCAGAGAAATAAAAACTCATATACCACCACTGGCCACAAAGATAGAAAAAGGAATGCTTAGATGGTTTGGACTCGTAGAGAGGATAAAAGACGGAACAGGCGAGTGTGAATGGACAAGTCGGTAGAGGTTGACCTTGGCGAGATATGTCGATCATATCGACATTGTAGAGTACCAACAACCAACGGGCATGTATGAGAGCACTTATAAAAGTTGAAGCAGCGAAAGATGTGTGAAAGAACCGTAGCAAATGGTAAAAGTGGTCTCTGCCTACCCCTACGGGGAAAAAGCGTATGTATGTATTTGTTAGTTTCAGTACAATTTCGCTTAAATTTCCTAACAGCTCAAAATTGGCGTTAAACATCGTAATTTTTGTTTTTCTAAAAAAAAAATCAATCTGTGTCTGGACCCAAAGTTTATGTAAAATGTGTAGCTTGTTACCATTTTGTTTAGTAATTATTATTATGGTATGGTTTGGGAGTATTCTCAGAGCTTCCTACTTGACTATTTTTCGTTTGGTAAAATCTGCTGAGCTTGTGGAGGCCAAAATCTTCTCTTTGTTTCGCATGTTTGTAAGGATTTGACCTGGTTATTACCTGCTTTTTAAGGTTTAGTGTCTCTTAGCAACCTTGACCAGGCTATTTAATCACGCGGCTAACTAAAATTCTTTTTGACCCCAGCTCTCATTTTCTCTAATGGCAGTTTGCGCTAGGTTAGCATTATGTACCTCTCTGTCGCCAACCCCTGTTTAGTATATCGTGAAACACTAGCAGGACATTGGACTTTGTTAAACATGCTTGCAGAGTTTGAACAAAACCTTAGCTGTAAGAATATATGTCTTCTCCGTCATATTTGATCTTTGTGTAGAAATCTTGCCATGAAAAAGGTCTATCTTATGCTTTTAATTAAACTTACGTAAAGAAACAAAATGGTAACAAATGGAAACTAAGCAATCTTAAAAATAAGCAGATTTTCAATGACAGTTGACGTTAAATCTATAATACTAACTCTAAGAAAAGTGATCAAAATAACATTCTATCAATAAATTTGTATGTATTTTTAAAAATTTAATCCAACTAATAGTAAATTTAGATAATTGACAAAAAATCGGTAACGCAAAATTTGTTATGTGTCATTGTCAGATTTGTATCTGTCGAGCTAATATAAGAAGTACAACGATCAGTCAAAAATGAGCCAATTTTGGAAAATCCTAATTTACATAAACTAGAAAAAGAAACGCAGAAGGTACAAATTTTATTTTAACTTTGTTACACACTTTAAAAGGCACAAAAAATCCTTAGTCGTAAATGATTTTACGAACCCTAAATATAGGTAGGCAACAAGTCCTAGAATAAAATATTACGCTAGCCATAGTAAACAAACAGGAAACTGGGTATATTTTATCTTACGTTAGTTTTAAAATAATCCTTTTTAAAATTAACACGAAAACTACCGTCTATTATAAACATGTTTCTAATTTTTTAAATTCAATTAAATTTTTCTTCACGATATTATGGAGTACTCTAGCGGTATAAGTTTTTGTTGTTGCAAACAATTAATAAGAATCATGATGCAAAAATTTTTATTATTTACTTTTCACGAAGAAGCAGAATATCAACAAATTAAAAACAAAAGAAACTGCTTTATAATTTAAAAATATTATTGTGATGCTAGTAGTGCAATAAAAACTAGTTGGTTTATTTTTGCTTTTTCATTTTATTTGCGAGTAAATTGTGTTACAATATTAATGCAGAAAACTATTTATATACATTTTCTATTCTACTCTAATTAATGCAGTGACTAACTAATGACTCTAGTGATTACATAAAACAAAACAAAATTAAATTTTGGAGAATATGGCACTGATTTACATTTATTAGCCTGTATATGCCATTTAATTAACGAATTTCGCACTTGATAAGGTGACTTTGTAAAATGTAGGAGGTGACGTTAGCTGCTAAAATGGCAGTATCGTCTGCGAATATATCTGCTAATATATTATCATAATATATAAATATTATCATAATATATAATTTGTTAGTTTTAAAAGTCCAGATTTAATTATGTGGAAGGGTTTTCGTTTATCAAGGTTTTTTTTGGCTCTTAGGATTGTATCACAAGGGTTACTTTCTTCTCGCATAGAGGCCGTTCAGGGGATTTTTTTCAAAGACGAATACAAGGTGGACCACGGTATAGTTAGGTAAATGATACGATTCGCGATTTAAGCCAAGCGATTAGCTCTCTGCTGGTGACATTTGAAACTTTAACAAAGCAGATAGATTTATAAACAAATAGAGTGGTGTTGGTTATTGATACTGCAAATTTTGATGAAGTTTAGTCCAAGAAAAAAAAGTGAATGTATAAAAAATACTTATTGCGGTGTCTCTGGATGAAAATCCAAACAAAGTTCACCCATAATTTATCAGATATTAAAGTAGGCACTGAAGAACAAAAGATAAAATAGTTACCCTGGAAACAACGAAAAAAGCAGTGTTATTTAGAAGTGAGGTTAATATTTATCTGCTTCTTTTGTTTGAGAATGGCGCGAATCCTAAGTTTGAATTTCGAACAGGAAAAAGACATTAATGGTAACAACACTAAGCTAAAAAAAATAATTAAATAAACGGAGGGGGCCAAAAAATTTACAAATTAATTTTGGTTCCAAATACGAAGAGTAGCAAAACATCGAAAATACTTGTATTGTTTGATTATATTAAGTACATGATATTATAAGGGTGCTTAACCTTTAGCTGTTGAAGGTTTTGCAATATGGCAATATTTTTAAAAATTGCATCACTCGTCAAAAACAAAAATTTACAAATAAACACTAAAATAAGGCTTCTTTGATGCTACGTCTACTCTGTGTTGCTGTATGGAGTAGAAACATGGACGTTGAAGGAGGCAACCACAAAAAACTAAAATCCTTTAAAATGTTGCTGTACCGCAGAATTCTGAAGACTCCATGGACAGACCATGTAACCAACCATTCTACAATTCTACAACGGATTTTCCAAGGCAAGATATTGGGAAAGAGAGGATCGGGAAGAAGACGTATCTCGTGGCTGAAGAATCTGAGAACGTGGTTCTCTACAACCACGAACGGGCTATTTCGTGCCGCAGCAAACAAGATAATGATAGCCAGAATGATTGCCAACATTCAGACCAAATAGGCACTTTAAGAAAAGACCCCCCTTCCAAAATATCACCCCTAAAAGGTGGTGAGTTAAATTAAGTTTTAATTTTTTTTCTCAAATTTGTGTAGAGATAGAAACTTAAAATTTTCTAATTTTCTTGCACTCGCAAAGGCCTAACCACTGGTATTTTTCAACATTCCTGTTACATTATAAGGGGGTGCAATTAGCATCCCTTATCTTATTTGATATTAAATATTTTTTCGAGATTAAGAATTGTAAAATAAAAATATTATTTAAAATCCCTGTTTATTTAAAAACATTTCTCTTGATCTTAAATTTTTTTTCCTAGAACCAACAGATTCGGTGAAAAATAATAAAATACAATATAGTGATTTTTATTCTTTATTAAATACGTATTGAGAGTGGAAAGCAGTGTATACAGAAAATGCAAGCATAAAATGAAATGACCGATATGCATTTTGTGTATGGTCTGGCAAATAGTAATTCTCTTAAAGCTGGACGGTTTTTTATGCTGAAAAATATCTGTAACGAGTGACCCCTTCTCATCACTCCGTATTTGTGCGTATTCACCAACGCCTATCCGATACTGGAAGTTTAAAAAGAAATTCAGTCAGCACAGATTGAGAAATGTTTATAATTAAACAGGGTTTATAAGTAAAATTTTTATTTAACAAAACTAAATCTCAAAAAAAGATTTGATATTAAATACGGTAAGGGATGCTAATTTCACCCCCTTATAATGTAACAGAAATGTTAGTCCTTCGCGAGTGCACGGAAATTACGAAATTTAAAGTTTCTATCTTTATTTAAATTTGAGAAAAAAAATTAAAACTTAATTTTACTCTCCACCTTTTATTATTATTGTCACTGTTCTTAAAGCGTGGCGTGCTTTCATTCCGAAACGCAGAGTTAGTTTAAAAAGTCATGCAAAGAACCTTACGCTTTTAGAACAGTGACATTAATTTTCTCGTCAGTTATTTTATTCATAGGTTAAAAATTGATTTTTACTATTAAGTTTGATTAACTCTAAAATCGTGTTTCTTTAGTTTTTTTAAACTATAATTTATTCTATAAATATTTTTTAATTAAAACCGGCTTTTAAATTTTGTAAATAAACTTTTTACACAATAATGCGGTGTAATTTTAAATGTGTGTGGTTACTTTGCAAAAAGAAAAAATATGGAATTAAATAGGTTGTAAGTAGTTCAAAAAATTCTTCGTAGGTAACTAAAATTAAAAAAATAGCACAAATAACTAATGATTTAAATAATTTTTTTACATTATCTAAATAAAATAGGGATCGTGCGTAGGGGATTTATTTTATTTGTAGATAAGCGAGGTCACATATATTAATCATAATACTTGTTTATTTATAATACACATCGATAAATAATCTGTATATTCCTCGTTTACAAAGTCATATTGCAAGATAATATAAAATATTACTTAACTACTTATGTTTTGTCTAGTTTTTTAGTTTTTGAATTATCTCCATAGCCTATTTATTTATTATATTTTTGAAAAATCTCTTATTGTTAGTATTGAATCCGAAAGAAAAATTACTTAAAACGAAATTTAATATTATATCAGCTACATCAGACATAAAATATTCTCGATTCGCGAAATTTCAGCTTTATTTTTTGTTTTGAACCAAATCGTCGGGTATTATCAGTAAATCGTGAAACATCGATTTACATGAATTCATATTTTGAAACTGGTTGTTTAAATAATACGTTCATAAAATGTCGAAGAGGTCATCCGGTTCTTATTGACGGTTTAAAAACAGATTTTGCTAGTTTTTAACGATGCCATCTTTCAACATTGATGAAATAATTTTAGTTTACCAAATAACAACAAAGAAAATTGATATATAGAATGTTGCAACTCGACTTGACTTTCCCATAATGAGGTTTAAAGTTAAGAACATAAAACTTTAAATACAAATGTAAGGAATACATGTTTTTTTTTGGTATAATATTTAAAAAATTAAAATTATTTTAATAAAATTTTTAAAAGGTTTCTTGGTTATCCTGTACATATTTTATTTTTTTTTAACTGAAAATAGTCGCAAAATGAGTAGACCTATCGTGTGGGCCGCGGACTATTAGAAGAGGAAGGAATTATAGAAAGATGATTGTGGACCCACTTTTTAAAAAGTTGCAGGTCATAGTTATCTGGAAAAACTGATTTTGGAAGCTTGTTCCATTCCGTAGCAGCCCTGTAAAAGAGGGATTCTTGTTGGAGATTGGTCCTTGTAGTGTCAATCTTGAGAGTAAATGGGTGAGACTGATCAGCGTGCCGAGTTCTTCGGCCGAATGGCCGAATTTGAGAAATTCACTTTCTTGGAAAACATGGCGCTTTGTTTTCTGGGCGTTAAACTGAACAAGATTTTTGGTTCCCCACTCGACGATTGTTTTAAGATCTCTGTTAATGCAGTCAACCTGTTCCTGTCTAAGTCTATTTGTATCATTCACCGAAAGTAATCGATAGGATGTGAAAGTTGAGACAAGTGTGCTGTCGTCTGCGAAACTGTAAATGGGGTTCGTGGTGGTTTTCAAGAAGTCGTTGATGTGTAAAAGAAATAGGGTGGGGGGCAGGATGGAACCCTGGGGGACCCCGGCATTGGTTTTTAACGCATCAGAGGAAATACCGTCAATTGCCACATGTAAGGAGCGATCTCATGAGTCATTGGCGCAATTGGCAGATAATTTGCTTAATAATACCTGATGCCAAGCGCGGTCAAAGACTTTAGATATATCCAAGGCTATTGCACGGGATTTACCAAACTTCTCAATAGTGTTTGTCCAGAGCTGAGTGACATAAGCCAGCAAATCTCCAGTATACCGAAGTTGTCGAAATCCATATTGTCTGTCATGAATTATCTCAAATTTCTCCAGATATTTGATGAGTTCTATGTTAATCGCTTTTTCCATAACTTTGGATATGACTGAGAGCAATGCAATAGGGCGATAATTCGCAGGAATAGTCTTCTCTCCTTTTTTCGGAATCGGTTGGACTTTATCGTTTTTCCACATGGACGGAAATACTACTTTACTGTATAATAGCTTGAAGAGTCTACAGAGAACTGGGGTGAGCTCTTGAGCACAGGTCTTCAGGACAATTGTCGGAAATTCAATCTGGTCCTACTGCCTTATTGGAGTCAAGATTTTGTAGGATTTTCCTGATAGTGCGATGGCGGATTGCGACCTCAGGCATTGATGAGTTTATTCTAGGTATCGTTGAGGGTTGTTTCCCATTGGTATCGAGAGTTGAGTTAGAACTGAATATTCCGGCTAGCAGATTCCCTTTTTCCTTGGAAGATACGGCTGTCGTTAACTTGGTTTGTGCCTTTTTTATATTTAACTTCCCAGAGGGAAGCACTTTATTATCGACATGCTGCCGTGCGATGTTGTCAGATTTTATGATCTGTACTTTTTGAGACTTATTATCAACATTAAATATTTATTTATATAGTTTACGTATATAACAGCAAACTTTATACACAACACTGTAACTTAAGTACACAGTTGATGGCAAACAGTACAGACCTCTCGAAAAATAAGTTGACGGCTATGTGACGGACAACTCTACCACCGTGCGCTCATTCGTCAAATTAAAAAGCGCGTGTTTTCGCGACTTCCTGTTACACACTTTTTGTTACATTTCACAAATTGCAAGAAAGGGAGAGAAAAGATGTTACACATATGTTAGACACTTCCGTCCCATTTTACGAAATCACTTTCACAAATTGCAATATTGAATAAAACTTTCTGATGTAATTCGTTCCTTTAGATTATTTGCCTTGAGAAGGGGTGGTCCCCCGACCGCACAAATTTTTCTTTGCATCGGTATGTGACAATGGATCAAAAAATTCCAACAGCATACTCCAGAATTAAATCGACAGTCAGCTAAGAGGTAAGTATCAGGTGAAAGTAAACAAAGACGCCACTGTCGGCTGGAAATATTATGAGAATTGTAGGTTTTAGTAGGTTTGTAGGTTTTTCCTACACGGGAGAAATTTTAACTCAACTTCGATATAGTGGACTGGAAGTAATCACAAATTCACCGGTTTTTAAAGGTGTTTATTTAACACAAAATATATTTATATCTTCAAAAACACAATGCACTTATCCCGACTAGTGAACTGCTGCAAGCAATGAAATTAATTCAAAGTCGTGGAAAAATAGAAATTAAACTAACGAATGAAAGAAAAAACTAAATGACTCGTCACTATTGACGGTCGGAGCAATATTACTGACTGCGGCCTGTCTTGGCATACAGCTGGAGATATGCTATTGTTGCGTCGACTCGAGACTGCACGTTGAAGAAAGGGCGTTCTCGGAATTTGCCTTGGGCTATCAATGGAGACAAGATTGTTAGGGATTGGACTGGCCTGAATTCAGAGTCACTACTAAGAGCAGCACAGGACAGAGAGAGATTTGCCGAAATTGTAGCCAACCTTCAGTGAAGACGGCACGTTAAGAGGAAGATCAATGGTTTTCAAGACGTTGGCGTGCAGGGACGGATCGAAAAATGATTTTCTATCGGAAACATTTCATAGAACAAATGAAATCAAACTAAATGTTGCATCTGTGATCGCAACAGGAATCAAGGTAAAATGGCGAAGTCGATGGTAAGGATAGCAAAACTGTACGATTTTGAATTCGAATTGCTTGCGGACCCACTATATTGTGTACATCTGGTCTCCAACGACTCTTAGTAAGCCTAAAAATGATGCTCCAGGCAAAATAATAAATGATTAAGTCGAATCTGAAGCTGAATCGTAATATATAAATACTTTGCTACTGCTTTCTAGCGCCACTTTTAATTTGAAGCTAATAGTAAACCGATGCTAGCGGTGTACAGGTATCAAACCTGGGGCCGCATGATCATGGATCCAAGTGATCTAAAAGAGACAGGGCCAACAGAAATCCTAAGGTTTGCCAAAATCAGCGGATTAGAATTCTGACGCCCTGAAGACACAGCGGTAGTCACAGAGGATCAAAAGATCTAGGTGACATAGGTGCCTACCAAAGGCCCGACCGCAAGATTGTAATGTAATGTAATGTAAAACCGACGAGTAATTAATTAAATAATAAGTTAAAAATATCTATAGATTTTGATAAGTGAAGTTTAAGTAAATTTTTTTACATGACTCCAAAACGCTAAATAAAAAAACTGCATTTCAACTTAATTAAACATTTCTTCTGTTTGTTGGCGATCTGACGACGCATGTTATTTCCACCGTAACGTGTTTCAGTGATACACACCAATTTTACCAAGCACATTTTCGAGATCACGTACAATTTTAATGTTTTTGTGGTGCACCGATAGCAAGGTTGTTGGCAATGTCAGTTGATATTAAAAAAATGATACCTAGATGGTTACTGAACTAAGTAATCATTTAATTGGTACGGTAAAATATGAAGGTGAGCTGAATACTGTAGTTAGATTGCGATACGCCACTGAATACTGCTGTCGGAACCAACCGGTCTTCTGTAATCGCTTAACTCTTTCACGGTATTTGAATACAATTTCTAAATCATTTTTAAAAGTTCGATACATAATATTCGTTAGATTGTTCGAAGCGCTTTAGCCGATAGTTAGTTTTTCGAAAATTGGTGAAAATATGTAAGTACTATTTTTTTTTACATTTAATGTAGCTTCAAATTAGATTTGACATTTGTTTGATTGTAGTATTGTGTAACCTCTTCTTGTTTATATTTAAAACGAAAATTATTGTTGTGATAGAAGTAGCTGCTCGACCGACAAACGGATATTATAACTTTAGTGACCGTTGTTCGATTTTTTTTTCTTCTTTTGTTGTTTTCATTGGATACACTTTACTTTCGGTGTTTATGAAGTTTGACTTAAGTTTTCAGGGTAGGTTAGGGTACTTAAATTCTGACTTATATGACAACGCGAGAAAGATAAATAATACGATACCGAATTTTTTTAGTTAATGCGAAATTTAGTAACTTAAGGTTGGAATTTTTTTGCATCAACTTAAGTCAAAGTAAAGTACCAGCTTTTTTATGGACTATTTTATGTTACTAATACTGTGTTATTTCATTTTATGCATAGAAGTTATATTATGTAATAAATACTTTTTGCCAGTTTTTTAAAATTAAATGTAAAAAATTTTCGTTAGTGCTTTTTTATCACATAAAATTGATCCTTTTATACTAGCAAGTAAAGGATTTAATTTAACTTATATGATTTTATTTAAAAAAAAAAAATGTTTGTGTAACTTTCATTTGGAAAAAATCAATATTTTTAAATATTTGATGTCAATTAATTTTTAGTGAAAACAGATTTAAAATGGCTAAAACATTGTTTGCTACGATAGAATTTTAAATGTATGCCAATATTTTATTTTCCGGGTTTTTTAAATACATCTATGAATGTTTTTGCATCTTTTGCTACCGAAAAGAAATTATTATGTTTTGAAGAAATAAACAATGTGGTCGTTAAATATATCTAAAAGCTATATTTCATTGTAAGTCTTAAAATTATTATAACTTTTTTTTCTTTATATGTTTTAACAATAAAACTAAATTTTTTTCAATTTTCTATTAAATATGACTATACCTATAAAATTATTTTTATCTATATACCTAAATAAAAATGAATCGCCGTGCGTTATTCTCGCCAAAACTCAAAAATGACTTGATCGATTTGAATGAAATCCTAAAGAAAAGCTAAAAAATAATTTATATTCATAAAAGTCTATGTATGTATGTGTATAGGTATACATTTTTTAAGGACGTCATATTTCATTGAATACGTTTTTCGCGAGTGATTTGCGAAAAATGATGTAGGCAATTTTTCGCAAATAAAATAAAATTGATTGTGTGATACAAGGACGTCCAGCTAATCTAACTTTCATTAAATCACAGTGGTGGTTTGAAAGGAAAAAGAATAAAAAGAATACTAAAGAAAAGCTAAAAAATTATCTGTAATGTAAAAAGTGAATCACCATTTGTTAGTCTCGCTAAAACTCAAAAATGGCTTGACCAATTTTAATGAAATGTTTAGGCAATCTTAAGTTTAGCCCGGCAAGTGCTCCTATGAAGTTTGGTAACAAACATATTAACAAGAGGGCTGGGAAAGGGATAAAATATAAAAAAACTATTAAAAATGACTAGTATTAGAGTCGAATTCGTAGTCTTCAAGGCCACTGGGTTTGATAGTGACATCACCAATTTTTTAAACACCCCTACGGAAGGGGTGCAATGGGGATGAAATATAAAAACTATTTAAAACGCTAATATAAGAGCCGAATATTAAGCTGTCTCGAAACAAAAGAAATAAATTCCATCCTCTTAGTCTTAATATAAAAAATACTATTGTATAAAAGTATAAAGGTATAAAAATCTCGTAATATCTATTAATTGATTGTCGTTAGTGTTAAATGAAAATATTTCTCTTGTATACCCAAAAGTGAACCAGCAAAAACTATGGTGATATGAAAACCCCCATGGTTGAGCGATGATAGAAAAACCCCCTCTCTCCGTCACAACTGCTTCCAATCTCTTCCTATCCCTTTCCTCGATTGTCCAGGCTTCGCTTCCATAAGTAAGTACACTCCAAATAAATGTCCTAATGAACTTTTTGCGAATACTAATGCTTCGATGTTGGTTTGTCAGAAGTTGATTTTTATTTTAAAAAGCTTGATTCGTTGATGCTATTCTTCTTTTGATGTTCATGGTTGATTTGTTGTTGTAAGTGTTACCAAGGCATAAAAACTTTTAGACTTGTTGTATTTCTGTGTTATTTGGAGTGATTTTGACACGTGCATTGTTATTTGATGTTTTACTAATAAGCATGGTTTTAGTTTTCTGGACGTTTATTATTAAACTAAATTTTTGGAATTTTCTTGCTATAACTCTTAACATGTGGTTCATGTCATTCTCAGATGAATAAATGAAAAATTGTTTAGATTTTTTTATAAGCTTGAGTCGATATTATAAAAATATATCCCAAGTATTTATAATAACCTTCTGTTAACACATTTAAAAACCATTTTACACACAATGCATAAAAGTTTTATTTTTTATTTATTATTATTAGATAGTAAATTTGGTTATTTATTTCAATTGTTTTTGTTTGTTTCAGATTTGCTGTGATGGCTGCCATCGCTGTACTCCTGTGCTTATTTTTTGCGGTTCAAGCGAAGGATCCAAATATAGAAGAAACAGAGATAGCTGCTTTTAAATTATTGTTAGCTATAAATAATCAAACCGAACATTTATATGAAAAGTCTGCTTATTCGGAATGGGACTATGCGTCAAACCTAACAGAAGAAACGTTGGAAAAGAACGTATGTATTTTCGCAAACGAATTAAACTATTTTTAATGGTTCTTCATTAAAATTAATTTATTTTGAAAAATAACTTTACCAGTTTTATAAATTAAAGTAGAAAATAATTTAATTTAATTGAGGATTCTGCAGTATATCTACATTTCAAAGGCGTTTAATTTTTTCATTATGGCTTCAGTCGTTGTCCATGCTCCGTAGAGCAGAATTGAGAACACATAGCGCTTTGCTAACCTTATTTTTAGAGGCAGGGATATATCCTTGCTGGTGAATATACTTTTCATGTTATTGAACGATGCTCGAGCTCTTTTAATCCTTGATCGGATTTCGGTGGCCTTCTTGCATTGATCAGAGTACCAAGGTACTTGTATGACTCCACACGTTCGATCATCTGGTTGTTTAGTGTATTTTTTTTTAAATATCATAAAAAACACCGCTTATTGTGAATTTTCTGGGCACTTTTGTTTTTGTATTGGGTATTTGTATAAGAACTGTTGCTGAATCCAAGTATCAACAATCTGTTGTTTTTAATTTATAAAGTTCGTTTCTTTTAAAAGTATCCATAATCTTCATGATAAATAGAACCTAAAATATAAAAAAAAATTTCAAATAAAAAAGTGAATTTTGTGGGGATCGTACCATCGACCTTCCTATTTTATAGATATTTTCATGGGCGATGCTCTTCTGAAATATCAACAATCGTACCCGTCAAGTTCAGTCTTCACACCCCTTCGTGGTCACTTTGGAGACCTGCAGAACATCACTTTCCAAAGACTCATTCATCCAACGAATTGCGAGGCTTTGGAACTCATTGCCTAGGGAGGTGTTTCCCGAGGCATACAACCTCCAGAAATTTAAGAAGAACACCAACTCCTACCTTCTTTCCCTTGGTTCCCACGATGTTCTCTGAACATTACAGGATATCCCTTTTCGTGGGAACCAGAACATAAAAAAAAAAATCACCTAACCACTGAGCTATGTAACTTATATCTTGTCAGTATGATATTTGTACAAATAGTATCAATAATAACGCCTGGAGTAACTTATTTTTTCAAGTAATTATAAAAAAAATACCAAACAAGTTTATCGAAAAAGATAATAATTTACCTTATCAAGTAAATAAATGTCATCCAGAGCGGTTTTTATGAACTTGTGGACTTCATCTATGGAGAAAATTTTGGATTTCTTCGACATGTAACCACTTGATTTTTTTTGAAGAAATGCTTTAAGGTTCGAATATTTTCCAATGTTTTCTTAAAGTGCCATGCAGTCGTTACTACGTAGGCGTTCTCCTAATTGTTAAGACTTTTAGTTTCTCTGTGGGTTCGGCGATTTAAGACTCTCGATACAGTAACAAAAACAATGTTTATTCCAATACAATAAATTCTACTTTTATAAATCACTTAGATATACAACTTTTACAACTTTTCATAACTATTTACATTTCTTAATTCATAAACACTTTTAAAACTAACTAATACTGTCGAAATAAGTTCAGACTCAAAAGTAAAAATAGGGGTGCCACAAGGAACAGTATTGGGTCCAATACTGTTTCTTGTATACATAAACAGTATTGCAAGAATAGCGGGCTTAGAGGGACACCTTATAAGTTATGCTGATGACACAGCCCTCATTTTCACAGGAAAAAAATGGGAAGACGTTAAACGTAGTGCTGAAACAGATCTACAAAAGATTCACTTATGGTTGAACTTGAATAAGCTTACATTGAATATTGAGAAGACAAAATTCGTGGTGTTTACGCCAAATATTGTAAAACAACCAGAAAACTTTTCTTTGAAATTACACTCTATGCACTGCAAAAACAATAACCCATGCTTATGCCCTATGATAGAGAAAGTAACATCAATAAAATACCTCGGAGTTATCATAGACCAACATATAAGATGGACAGACCACATAATGCATGTCAACAAACGCCTAAGAGCCCTGATTCATAATTTCTATACCCTGAGAGACATTTTGACAACTAAAAACCTCCTGATGTTATACACCTCTTTAGCCGAATCAATCTTATCCTACTGCATCACAATATGGGGCGGGGCTTTCAATACCACTCTTAATATCTTACAAACAACACAAAACACAATTCTAAAAATAATCTTGAAAAAAACAAACGTTACTCTACTGATATCATCTACCAGGAAACAAAAATATTGAATATCAAACTACTTTTCGCCCACCAATGTTCAAAAAAAATGTACACAAATCATAAAAATGTCCACCAAATAAAAAATAGGATAACCAGATCAAATGCAAATATGAATCTCAACACACAATTGTTCAAAAAAACCTTAACACAAAAATCTTATTTCTTCTTCGGACCTAAATTTTTCAATGCCATCCCAACCGCTCTAAGAAAAATTTCAAACCAGAAAAAATATAATATTGAAACAAAACAGTATATTTTAAAAAACCCAAAGATATTCTACAATATATTGAAATCAACATCTACTTGACAAAAAAAAAAAAAAAATTATACCTGCCTACCTTCCTGCACCATCTGCTTGACACTGTAAAACCTCTACAAAAAGTATTTTTCGAATTATGAAAACTTCAACAAATATATTTTAAATCTATAATCTACTCACAGACTTAACATGATAAATACAAAATGTACGTTGAACTTATAAAGTCCTCAGATCGAGCATAGAGCAAGACAGGCAAAATTTGCCTAGGCTCATTATGTTCTAACTGGGATCTTATTTTAGATATAATTTATAACACCTGTAATGTACTTTATCGAAAGCAATAAAATTTGATTGTTACGACCGCTTCCACTTTTATACTTCTATATCACAAATATAGATCATTCCACCTGTTTCTTCACCCTTCGCGACGTGGCTTCTAGAAGTTGCTCGACCTTGCCAGACCCCGTCGGTGGCCGACAAAACGGTCTAATTAATATGCACCTCAGCCGCGGTCGATTCCTCAGTTACCGACAGGACCGGATTTGTAACAATAATCTATATATATATATATATATATATATATATATATATATATATCTGTTATTTGCAGCGTCTCGAAGCGATCCAAAGTCTTTAATTCCCGTCCAATGTCCAATGTTGCGCAACCAAGATAACTTCTTACGACCAATACCTCTTTTTCCCTCAACTTTCCCTTCTAATATTAGCCGTAGAAACTCATATCTATCTTTTTTCATTATGTGTCAAAAATATGCGATTTTCCTCTTTTTGATTGTCTCGAACAGTTCTCTGTCTTCTAGTTTTGCTTTTCTAATGACTTTTTCGTTTCCGACTCTCTCAACCCATGATATTTTAAACATTCGACGGAGGGTCCACATTTCAAATGCTTCGAGCTTGTTAATTGACGAAGCCTTAAGAGTCTACGCCATATAGAAGAACAGGCCACACATAACATTTGGTCTTCTTGAGTCTTAATTTAATGTCTAGTCGGTGGTCAACTAAAAACTTACGTAGACGTAAGAATGCGGCTCTCGCTTGTTCTATACGGCACCTAACCTCCACCTCCGGGTCGCACTTATCATTCAAGTAGCAGCCTAGGTATTTGAATTTCCGTACTTGTTCTATGTGGTTAATACCATTGATGGTTAATCTGAAATTTGGCAGGACGTTTTTTGAAATTGTCAAAAATTTGGTCTTAGCAGCATTTATTTTTAGACCCAATGCATTGCTTGCATCATTTAGGGTATTCAATAGCGACTGTAAATCATCTGCTGTGTCAGCTAAGATCACAATATCATCAGAGTATCCGATATTGTTGATAGGGATGTCGCAAGTGCTTCCTGACAGGCTTTTTCCACGTACAGATTGAACAGCATCCAATGTCTGCAGTTCCGTTATTATCCAGCATGGTCCTTAACATGGAATTTTGCGCACATAAGGTATAGGATTTTAATTTTTTCGATAATTCATTGAAGTATGCAAGTTATACAGTTTCTGAATTTGACACGGTACCTTTACCATTTGATAATCTGTAAAGGATTTCACATATTTTTATTTTGATATTTCTGGAATTAAATTGTCATATGCCTGTTTTGCGGCTCTAGTAAGTAAGTCATATCTACGTCACTTTCGCTGCCCATCATTTGAAGTTCAAAAATCTAACTAAATAGGTAGTCGGTATTCGTTGTTTACATTTTAAAATAAAAGAGCCGTATGGCCGTAGAAAAAAATTATTGTTTTATTGTTTTCTAGTTACAAGTAGCTGCCGAAGTAGCAAAACAATCGAAAGAAATTTGGCAACAAGTTAAGCAATACGATTGGAACGGGTTTTCAGACTATGATTTAAAAAGGCAATTCATGTTTTATTCAGTGTTGGGATCTTCTGCGTTGCCCGAAAATGATTTTAAAATTCTAAAAAAGGATATAAGTAATATGGAATCCATTTATTCCACAGCCAAAATTTGTGATTATCACAATAAAACAAAATGTAATTTAGCTCTTGAACCGGGTGAGTTACTTTTATAACAAATATATTTATTATACACATTGTTTTCATGTTTGTTAATTCTTATGTATAAATTACGATACTTTTGGCTAAAATGAGCTAATACGCGATGTTAACCTGGCTTAGCAGTACTTCGTGATTTTTGAAGGACCCATTTTTCTTCTCCAGTAAATAAGCAATCCAAAAACGCTTCTACAGGGTGTCCCCGAAAATAGTGCATTCCTTTAGACACAAGACATAATATAGTATGCAGAATAAACAAGTCTTATAAAATTTTTTTTTCGCAGTGAACGGTTTGCAAAAAACAATAACATTAGTATTTATATCTTATTATTGTCTACAGAAATTTAGTTAACGCCGCAACACTGTCTGTTGAGAATAAAATCTTGCCCTTAAACCTAATTAAAAATGCACTTTTAACATAACTTTGTTAAGCAAAATGCCGATTAGAAGTTACAATTACATATTGTGAAAGGCTTTTGCGGACCTTGTTTGTTAGTGAATGGTTTTTCGGGTATATTGGCCATCTCCAGAAGATGCCATCCACTAGAGATGGCGAAACGTCGAGTAGAAACTCAGACCTACAACGGCAAATATAACCGAAAAACCATTCACCAACAAAGTGAAAATTACTTATGATTATTAGAAAAATAAAAATTTATAAAAAATATTTCTGCCAGGATAAACTCTGGCACACCGGGCCTATGTTGTAACTGTGATTAAATACTATTAATTCCTATGCTAAATTTCAGAATCCATGTAAGTGCACTTTTAGTGTTACCGGCTGCCTATTACCCCATCATTGTCTAAATCTGTTCGCCTTTTAGTTTAATACGAGTCGGAAAAATCAAAATTACCGGATCTAAACCACATTTGACACTTAACAACGTCTATTGGATAATTATTACAAATATTTTTGGTAACAGCAGTTGCGTAACTACCCTTCAAAAATTGCTAAAGTCTTTGAAGTACACAAAAAGCTGATAAATATCGACATGCGCATAAACGACATTACTTTCCGGTTCGCCCTTATCTCTTTCGATGCAATGTATGTTTTTTAAACTTTAAATTAAAACCTACCTATATAATTATAAAAACATATAAACGTCACTACTTTTTAGAATTGTCGAATATCCTGACCAATTCAAGAGACGAAAAGGAATTGAAACATGTTTGGGTTGAGTGGCGTAACGCCGTCGGTCCCAAGTGTAGAGAGACGTACAAAAGTTATGTGAAATTATCAAACCAAGCAGCAAAGTTAAATAACTTCACAGATAACGCAGATTACTGGCTTTTTAACTACGAAGATCCTACATTTAAAGATGAAATTTCAAAGCTGTGGGAGGAGTTAAAGCCGCTTTATTTGCAAATTCATGCGTATGTTAGAAACAAACTTAGAGAAAAATATGGTAGCGAAGTCGTAACTGAAAAGGGACCTATTCCAGCTCATTTATTAGGTAAATATACAATTCCATCCTAAACTATTTCCATTATTTATTAAAAAACAAATCTGTGTTGACACTTAAGCAACAAAAAACAAAGTAATTATTATCCTAAGACAACTACCTTCTGCAATATTTCAGGCTAAAGTCTTCGCCATCGAATTGTGTACAATAGAGCTGACTAACATAACTCTAGCAAACAAAAACATAAGTATAATATCAGACAGCCAGGCTGCTTTAAAAAAACTGAGCTCCAACAAGATACATTCTAAACTTGTATGGAATTGCATCGAATACCTATTCTTGCGAATAACAGGGTGACCCTGCTGTGGGTACCTGGGCACCAGGGGGTGGAGGGAAACGAAATATCCGACAACCTTGCAAAACAATGGGCCTAATCTGCGTTCACTGGACCAGAACCGGTTGTTGGAGTAATTACAAGTGCCGCCAAAACAATTATTTCGGACTGGGCGGAGAGTAAAATACTCACGTTCTGGTCCAATATACCAGGGTTGACTTACTCGAAATCATTTTTACCTAAACCCTCGAGAGACACAACTAAGCAGATCCTATAATGGAGCAGGAATAATCTGCGAATTCTAACGGGACTGCTTACATGACACTGTCGTCCTTGTCCTTGGAAGGATAGGTCTGAATCAACAAACGAACTGTTTTGCTGCGTGGAAGACGAAAGTGCTAAACATATACTATGTTCATGCCCCTGCCTGGGAAGAATAAGGTTCAACATATTTGGTTACACCTACCGATTTCAAGAAAATCTCACTCCATACAACCATGAACTTCGCGAGAAGGGCTGGATTGTGCGTTGAACTGTAACCTCTAGGTATATCCCCTGGGGATACGGGGAAAATAGAATAGATCCCAGGTATGGTCTGCCTGTCGTAAAAGGCGACTAAAAGACTTACAATCCAAAGTGTTATGCGACCCGTGCTGATGAATGCATGGCGGTGGTGGATCACCGTCGCTAACGGAGCCTACAGGAAACCGGGCGAAATCCCTTAGTAGAAAGCCTTAGTCCTGTGCAGGTGGCACCTCAGGGTTGGACCATCTCTTTCCCCATACTTGTTGACTGCAAAAAAGAACTGATAACGCTGGTAGACCGTAATCACGTTAAACTTCCAGGACGCCAGGAAGTTGCAGGTAATGAGGAAGTAGACGAACTTGCAAGAAGAGGTTCGGAAAAACACAAAAACTACTGGAAAAGTATACCAGGAAACAAACACGGGAAATAATACATCAAAGGACCGTTCCATAAAAGGACGGCAGAACTGTTACCGATGAACAGGAATCAGCTAAGACTGTATAATGGAGGCCTGGCCTGTGGGTTGAGCGGTGGGGATCTGGGGGCGGTGAAGCGCTTGCTGTGCTGTTGCGGGGCGCTGAGGGGAATGGGTGGTTCTTGTGTGACTACATTGTTCCCACCCAGTATAGAACTTGTACAAACTTCTACAAGATACGAAGGTACTGGATTAGGTGCAGCGTGGTTCTAGGTCCCGGGAATTGCCTGTCTTTTTCGGACCAGTGCCTCGCGGCGGCGCAGTGTGTGTTTTACTGTTTTCGAGTCCTTGCCGGGTGGTCTGCGGGTCGGGTCTTTATTGTACAATGATACAAAAACACATAGGCAAGATACAATGGGCCAACAGGCCTAATTGTCACCGGAGGCAATAGCCAGACGGAACTAAATAGGAGTGAAGTTTTTAGTGAGTAGTCCTGACACAGTTAGTGGAGTCTCACAGTAGACCTTGAGCTTTCGGACTCATTACCTTTCCATAAAGGATTTTTTCACCTCTGCAACAATAAAAAAACCTCTAGGTATGAGCCACAATGGACCTACTAAAGGTCGCAGTCGAGGGGCAACCACGCCCCACTCACATAATACCTAACCTAGCCTAACCTTAGGCAACTACCTACTTTTAGATTATATTTAAAATTTGGGAAATACTTAAAATAATGCAATAAAATCCCTTATGAAGTTGAATCTGTCAGATAAAGTAGCGGTTGCTTAAGGCAATTCAATAAAAAAATTGCAATTAGCTTGGTTTCCACGCGAAGTGGCTGTTTCAGTGCTTGCTAGGCATCACTACATGCGGCTGCTGCGAGAGTCAATCTTCGGGGGTCATGCCTAATCAATAGATAGCTTTGATACATTCAATACTTTTAAAGATGGTTTCAAAAACTATCTAAATTTCTTCACACTTAAAAATGCAGTATATACAACCTATATTTTGTCGCGTACCATATTTAATGTACAATTTTTTAGGAAATATGTGGGCCCAGACATGGAGTAATATAGCCAGCTTTACACTTCCCTACCCATCCGTTGAAGATAATGATATAACGTCAGAAATGATAAAACAGGTAAAAAAGAATCTTTAATCTTCTTTAAAAAAGTTAAGAAAACTTGAATGAAAAATTATAGCTTTCATCTAATAAATGTTCCTTAGATAACACAAAACATTTTTTTTAGTAAATTAATGTTCTTCTTCATTCTTGGTTTTAGGCGAGTCGCCTGTTCAATTATCGTTTACTTGCGTGAGGCTGTCGCTCCATCGTTTTTTGGTGCGTCCAACGTCTTTTCGTCCCAATGGGGACTTGTCCCGAGCAATTCTCACAAGTCTTCAGTTGTCCATTCTGCCTATGCGTTCGTTCCATTCCTTCTTCCTGTTTGCTACTCAGTCATTAATGTTATTGACCTTACAGGCTGTTACGATATTCTCGCTTCTCTCTCTATCCAGCAGTGTCTTTTCAGTGATTCTACGGAGTATCTTCATCTCAGCTGTCTCTAGGAGTCTTTTGGTTTTCGCTGTTTATGGCCTGTTTCTGCGGTATATGTCATCACCGGCCTCACGACGGTTTTGTAGATCCTTTTTTTAGTGTCCGTTCCGATATTCTTATTGCACCATATTATATTCAGACAGCCAGCATCTTAGAGGGGTTTTCGATGTTGTTAAGCACTTTGTTTTGGTCAGTGATATTTTCATGTTTAGAGACTTAGCTGTTAGGTTTAATAAGTGTAATAACCTTTGTAAGTCATCTTCATTTTCTGCAATGAGATCGGCATCGTCAGCATAACACACTATTTTGAATTCTTCATCCCCCATTTTGTATCCATTTAGTCCTCGAACACTTCGAATAATTTATTTCATTATTAAATTGAAAAGGGTGGGACTCAGGGAGGGAATGTTACGATATTTATTCTTGGGTTCGATGATTTTAAAACGTAAGTACAAAAACTAAACAATTTTTTCTAATCTTTCTATACAATAAATTCTTACATTTGGAAGCTTTATACAATCTTTTCAAAACTATAACACTTTATAATTAGGTTAGGTTAGGTTAGGTATCATGTGAGTGGGGCGTAGGTCGCCCCTCCACTGCGACACTTAATGGGTTCACCGCACAACCCAGCTCGTCTCACGAAGTTCATCCACTCTATAATTAATTTCAAATGAAGACTTTGGTCTGCGATTTTTTTTTTATTTAGATACGTGTAAACCAATGTTCCCGACAAAACGATTTTTCTCTGGAAATTGTCCCGAAATTGATCGACCTATCTAGAGATATCGGATGCCTTTAATTACACTCGCGGCTATAAATCATTCGCTAAAATGTGGAGCTTTTTGATGCCGCCGAAAGGAAAATGCATCTTTGTGTGGACGATACATTGCCTCGGCCAGATAATAGGACAGGGGCGTATTCATCGGTTACAATCCGAAACATTATTAAATAACTTTGTCTTTATATCTTTAAAATAAATATAAAATAAATAAATTAAATTCCAATATCACTGTTTTTTTTTTAAAAATCTTATTTTTTTTTAAATTGTAGAATTACACAGTTAAAAAAATATTTGAAACTGCTGAGAACTTTTTCATTTCCATCAATCTTACCGCTATGCCTGAAACATTCTGGAAAAACTCAATTTTGGTAAAACCAAATGACAGAGAATTGATTTGTCATGCTTCAGCTTGGGACTTCTATAATGGAAAAGATTTTAGGTGAGTTAAGAACAAAACACTTTGTATTTTATCAGTTTACTTAAATTGTCTAAATGTGTTGACAATCAAAAGCAGTTTTTCAATTTATATATCGCAGATACTGCAAATTCATCAAAATATTTTGTTCCAGATAACTTTTTGCCGTTTTTTTCTGTCCCTTATCGTTATTAAAAATATAGTTTGGTAAATAGTATATTATACTTTATTTTATTTTATTTATTACCAAATAAGCGCTAGGGCTCCGACTATTAATTCACAATTGACTCTGGTATGCAGACAGACCCCAGAGGCATTGACGAAAAGCAACAAATTCACTCTTGTCTGGGTTCCTGGTCACTCGGGAATTAAAGGCAATGAGAGGGCTGATAAGTTAGCAAATGCGGAAGACTAAATTCGTGGACCCAGAGCCCGCCCTAGGAAAGTCTACCCGAGAGGGCTTCCCACTCCTATTTTGGAGGAAGACAGGTAAAACAGATCACTAAATGAAAAACTTGACCTTCACTCATTTTTTCATGTAAACAAAGTATCTGCATTTTATAAGCACCCTGTAAGAGGCAAACAAAAATATGGCTCTGAAGTGAGGATCCTCATGGTATCACTCCACTCCATTTCGAATTTGATCGTCTCACTACCAGAGAGTTCAAGATTATCAGCATTTATTGAAGTTCATTATTGGTAGAAAAAAAAATCTAAATTAATTTTTATTTCCTAAACTGTAACAGATAGGTATAGAAAAATAGTACGTGAAGTTGTTAGAAAAGTGATGAAAAATTATAAAATGATATTATATACAGGGTGTTCTATTTAAAAAATCAAAACAGCTGCTATTTTGTAGTAGAAGCGGCAACGCCGCATCGTTTAAAATATTTTAGGCGTGTAGATCATGTTAATGTATACATACTATTAAATTTTCAGATTGATCCGTTGTCTGATTTGCTAGAAACGTCTAAATAACGTTCATCGTGACAAGCCCTGTATATACAGAGATTATAGTTTCAAATCTTGCCAATTTATAATTGTCGAATTCTCTTTCTTACGTATATCGATACCGAAGATTAAAAGCATGGAAATAGGATTAATGCTGCGGAGATGAGTAGTCTGAGAAGTATAGAAGTATAGCCGGAGTGACTCGGTTGGATGAAGTAAAGAATAGTAACATAACAGAACGCTGTGGTGTAAAAGAAGATGTGGTTACTAAGATAGATAAAGGAATATTTAGATAGTTTGGACACGTAGAATGGATAGATGAAGGAAGATAGACGAAACAAATTTATAAGGCGAGTGTGAATGGACGGAAGTCGGTAGAGGTCGACCTTTGCGAACATATCTCAATCAGATCGACATTGTTTTAAAAAAAGGCCAGGTCAAGAGTACCAACAACCAACGAGCATGTATGAGAGCACTGATAAAAGTAGAAGAAGCGAAATGTGTGTGTAAGAACCGTAGCGGAAGTGGAAGGAAGTGGTCTCTGCCTTCCCCTACGGGAAAAAGGCGTGACTATATGTATGTACGATTAAAAATTTGTTTTTTTTGCATTTAAAAAATATTTTTTATTATTAAAGCATGTTTCGTATAATATATAAATTTAAAAATAAGCCCCAAGAATTGACAACAATTTTTACCAATTAATTACCTAACATTTCTTTCGTGTATCATACCTACATATTTATATATAGTCACGCCTTTTTACCGCGGGGATAGGCAGAGACCACTTCTTTCCACTTGCTACGGTTCTTACACATGTCTTTCGCTTTCATCAGCGCTTTCATACATACTCGTCTTGGCATTTATCTATCTTTGTCACGTCATCTTCCTTTACACCACAGCGTTCCCTTATCACACTTTTGCTTATTTTGTCCATCAAAGTCACTCCAGATCTGCTTTTTGGACTATCTCCGCAGCATTAATCTTAATTTTATGCTTCTTCTGCCAAACAGTTTTCTATTTTCGTACCTCTAAGTGGTTTTCTCTTCAACGTTGAGCTATTTTTTAATTTTGTATTTAAGAATAAAGCAATGCACTGAAGTTAATGTCGAAGATATGACAACTGCTCATCACGAAATGGGTCACATTGAATATTTCTTGCAATACAAAGATCAGCCAATCATTTACAGGACGGGAGCAAATGATGGTAACTATCACACGAAAAGATTTGTCATTTCGGTAATAACCCCTTTTTTTAGGTTTTCATGAAGCTGTCGGCGATTTAATATCATTATCATTTAGCTCAACCAAACATTTACGTAAAATTGGATTATTGAAGTCAGACGATCAAGATTCGAGAATTTTACTTAACAATCTCTATAAGGTTTGTACTGCATTCGTATTCGCTACAAAAAATATTGTAAAATGGGTTTAAAAGAGAGACTAAAGTTAAACGTGTAACTGGTGTTTTATGAGGGCTAGATAGGTACCTATATTATATAAATGTAAGTACTATGGTCTTGCATAGCTGATAATTTAGTTTTTGTCTGGAAACTGAGCATGAAAAATAACTGGAAATAGTTTTAAAAGGTCGATTGCTGGAACTGCAATTAGGTCTACCTGCCATGTTATTTTTGCGCTTAAAGATGATTACCACTTAATATCTCTTAACAAAGAGTATAATATTGATAAAATTTATTAACGTAGTTTTATATTGAGCAGATTAAAGAGCTTATGTAGCCAAGTATTCATATGGGTTTTGTTTGTAAATGACTGGTATCCGTGAACTAAAGAACTGTTTGATGTTAAATAAAAAATTACTGGTTCAAAGATGCAACAAAACTCAGGTTCAAACACAAACTATTTGCGTCCATAAAAAATATAAATCCAAAAAAAAGGACCAAAAGATCGTCAAATTACTCTGGAAAGCGGGAGCAGCAGAATGTAAGACAATTGTGGAAGCACTGTATTTTAAATGATAAAAATAAAAAAAAGGGGTTGACATTGAATAATATATAAAATAACAAAGAAGATTATATATATACATATATATGGTGTAAGAATTATAACTGCTGTTACAGTAAACTATTAAAGGTTTTTAAGTTTCGACAGCGTGAATAGTTGTGAAAATGTGTAACCGTTTTTTTAAAAACCAGCTTACTTTCGCTGTATAAAACCTATTTTAATATATATATATATATATATATATATATATATATATATATATATATATATATATATATATATATATATATATATATGTGGGTCGATTATACATAAAAAAACAACTACTCCTCTGACTATATGTCGCGACAGGCATTGAATTACATCTGATGTATAGTCGTGTATACTACCCCATCACAGGAAGCAAGGTATACAGATGTTTGTTAAGTAAGAGAAAGGGCTATTAAATTTATTTAATCGCAGCTACCACCTATGGACCGGTTTCGGGATGTTGTCCCTCGTCAGCATAGCGCAGGTTTAGTCTGTTAACCACGTACACTACTTGAAGAATAATTACGTTTAAAAACACTGCTTTACAAAAAAATGTCAGAATTATCATTATAACAAGATAGTTATTAATTTCGATAATTAACAAGTATTAAAATGATGCATTGCAATAACAACTACACTGTTAAGGTTATGTATCTTGCTTGGTTGATTGCTGGAAGATAAGTGAGTTTGCCATTCATTTTAAGGGCGAGATTGCATGAATACCAAGTAAATTAAGCACGCTTTTTGACATCGCACAAAATTTAAAAAAGGTCACAGGATCGCCTTGGGTAAATATTACATTTTAAAAGAATATCACCCAAATCTGTGGATTTGCAACAGGTTTACCTAAGAATTTTTTTAGAATTAAATTTGGCATTCAAACCATCTAAAAAAGATTCATGCAATAATTCTGATTGGTTTAAAATGAATGGATAATAAGATTGTTTATAAATGAATAGTTGATAACAGTGTTATATGAACAATTACAAATTAGTGATAGGCACAAGAAACAGTAGCTTCCATAAGGATCTGGATATGGATACTGTTGACCAAACTAAAGTCAAATTTGCTATGAGTCACGAACTACGACTTCATCAACATACCAATGTCGAGGTAATCTAGCTCCTCGACACTGCAGGAATAGTGAGAAGACTCAAGAGGATTAAACCTTTCGAGTTGGTGATGTGAGATTGTTAAAATCAGAGTGTCAAAGTGTACGTTAAAATGTATTAGAAATCTAAAGATGCTATTTTGTAAGACCTTAGTCTAGTTACAAAAGTAGTAATTTAAGTTAGCTGCAAGTTGCTCATTGATCTCAAGATCAGATTGTAATGTTAACACAATGCCACGCAAAGGTAATTGTTTATATAAAAAAAATTTCATTTTAAGATGTAATTTTATAATCTTCTATTGACGTTTTTCGGGATTTTTTATAAAAAAGCACATTAATTGAAATAATGAATTTATTTCATTTGGCTATTCCATACTGTATACAAAATATATATTGTCCATAATTCTTTTAAAAAGATCTTGCGTATGGGAATTTTTAAAAAAGTTTTTTTAGGTTTATCTATTGGTTTTTTTTTTTTTTGTCAGTTATACTATTAGTTTTTTAAATACTATCAAAGGAATCATTAATATAATTTTTTTCAGATTGGTTTGGAAAAAATAGCCTTTTTGCCTTTCGGATACTTAATAGATTTGTGGAGATGGGATGTATTTTCAGGAAAAACGACGCCAGATAATTATAATTGCAAATGGTGGGAGCTCAGAGAAAAATACCAAGGTCTTGAACCTCCTGTAGATCGATCCGAAGAAGATTTTGATCCAGCAGCTAAATATCATGTTGTTGCAGATGTTCCATATCTCAGGTTGGTATTTCTTATAGAATCTTTTTATCAAATGATACTTGAGTTGGTGTGGGCCACTTTGTGTGTATAACGACTTACTCGTACATTAACATCGTTAAAGTAAAGCAAAAACAATGTTTCTGCAATGCTGGATCGCTGTGGAACACCAGCATTTATTGGTAGAGTATCAGAAAAAACTCCATCGACCACCACGAGAAGAGATCTACCTGAAAGAAAGCTGTATAACAAAGAACATAACTGGGAAGGAACATTTAAGATGGAAGCCTTGCGAGGAGGCCTTGGAGCGAAACGCAATCCATTGCTTTGGAGATACCTTATGCCACTGCTAGAGTTTTACCATGTTTCTCAACAGATAATAGTCAAATGTGTGAGACGTAGGCAAGCAGATCACCAGTTGATCTGTGATGACGAAAACCATATTGTCGATAGTTTACAATGCTATTTAGATAGCAATCCGATAGGTTGCCGTCGAATTGAAAAATGTTCGTTAATTACCTAGACGATCGGCTTAAATACAAAATTTTATCTTTTTTCATGCATACATACATAAAGTCACGCCTTTTTCCCATAGGGGTAGGCAGAGACCACTTCCTTCCACTTGCTACGGATCTTACACACATCTTTTACTTCCTCTACTTTCATCAGTGCTCTCATACATGCTCGTCGGTTGTTGGTACTCTTGACCTGGCCTTTCTTCAAAACAATGTTGATCTGATCGAGATATGTTCTCCGAGGTCGACCCCTACCGACTTGTCTAATCACACTCGCCTTATAAATTTGTTTCGTCAATCTTCCTTCATCCATCTTTTTTACGTATCCAAACCATCTAAGCATTCCTTTATCTATCTTTGTAACCACATCTTCTTTTACAACACAGCGTTCTCTTATCTTACTATTTTTTACTTTATCCAACCGAGTCACTCCGGCTATACTTCTCAGACTACTCATCTCCGCAGCATTAATCCTATTTTTATGCTTCTTCTGCCAAACCCAACATTCACTACCATACATAAGTGTAGGAACCAACACACCTCTATGCACCGCCAGACGTGCCTTTTTTTACACTTTCTGGATATTCATAAAGCTATCTTTTTTCTAATCTATTAAATGACTTCACACCTTACCTAACCACAGATATTCATATGAACTATGCTTCGAGGATTTATCTTTCATACTTCCATTCCTGACCATATTGATAAGAATAACCTAAACACAAAGGTCATTTGTGAATATTGCAATTAAATTTTGGAACTCATTATCTCGCGAAAATTTTTATTTTGCTTCTAACAATTAACATTAGTTTATATTTACATTTTAGATACTTTATTAGCTTTGTGATACAGTTTCAATTCCATCAAGCAGTTTGTTTAAAAGCAGGACAATACGAACCAAATAATCCAAAGAAACCTCTTCATGAATGCGATATTTACGGAAACAAAGATGCAGGAAATGCACTTAAGTAAGCATGTTGAACGTATTTTAAAATATTTTTACATTTACTTATTGTATTTGCCAATGAGTAATTTAAAACTTAACTAAAGACGTTTCTGTTTGTTAATAGGAAAATGCTTAGCATGGGCGCTTCAAGACCATGGCCAGATGCAATGGAAGCTTTAACTGGGCAAAGAAAAATGTCCGCTAGTGGGTTGTTGGAATATTTTAAACCTCTACGTGAGTGGTTGGAACAGGAAAACATAAAAAATGGTGTTTTTATTGGATGGGAAAAAACGAAAAAAGGTATTTCTTAATAAATATGTATATTTATATATCATAATACACAATTTTTTTAGTATGTGTACGAACTCGACAAGAATTGGAATGAAAATGAAAAAGGGATTGATCAAGAAGGCATTTTTATGGTGTATTTTTTATATAAAAGTGATGTTTTTATTGTACTTACCAGGCTTTTAAAAAAAATAAATTTAGAGTATTTTTAACTAAGTATTTTTGAACAGTTATTATTTTGAATCAAACATCAAATTAGCAAATATCTCACAATTGCAAAAACAAAAATGTTTTAAAATAAAATATGAAAGTAAATGATCTCCTTGTAAGTCCTTTCATATGCCCATATTCAAAGTCCTTACTCAAGGCGGAGTTAACGCTTCGATTACAGATTCGCGTTCGTACTCCGTCTTGAGTACGTACTAAGAACACACACCTTATGCATTCAACGATTCTATTCTAAATAAACAGTTTTGCCGTAGCAAAACTAACTTTTCCACACCAAGGGCTCTTTTCTATTTAAAACAGAAAAGTAAAAAAAAAATACCTGAAAGTTTCATCGCCCTAGCTCTCTTTCTTAAGTTATCGTGCGAAAAGTACAAAATGCGGTAAATTTGAGGATCACCTTGTACGGCGGCTACCTGAAGGAATGTACCGTTATGGCCCATCTTCGAACTCAGTCTTGTCCTTCGGGCAAAACTTCTACCCTGTAAATTTTAGTGATCTACCGCCTCTCTGTGTCAAGATATCATGCACACAAGATTTTCCAACACACACTACACACAGACAAAATTTTTACATACTTTACATACTTTTAGAAATAGAGAGGCGGCTTCAGCTTGGTATCAGCGAGATGGAGCACCTCCTTATAACTTTGGGTATGTTGCTCAGCATCTTTACGACATATTTGATGATAGATGGATTGCTAATCAGGGTCCGTTTTGTTGGCCAGCTCGCTCTTCTGACTTGGCTCATTTATATTTTGGTATTTGGGGTTACATTCAAAATCGGGTATTTTCCAAACCTGTTCCGACAAAGGAAGCTATGATACAGAGAGTCTTGGTTTAAACTCTCTAATACCCGACCATATTTCCAGAATTACAAGACATAACTAAATGAAAAGAATTCATAAATGTAGATGTAGATGGTTTTAATGTTGAACACTTATTATAAAACTTTGTTTAATATTACATTTAGTTTTTTTTGTTTGTAAGTAATCTAATTAAATTAATACAAAATACCTAGTCAACGTTTTTAATAATATCCACAAAAAATAATTTTTTTTTGCTATTGGTTACTTTTTAAAATTAATAACACATAAAAAAATATTAAAATAAAATATCACCTTAAATAATGGTAATCATGGCCTACCCTTTACTAATGTTCAAATAATTAAGTGTTATGTTTTAACTAAGATAATGAAATATCTCAAAAGTGGTTGGATTTAGGTATAAAGAATACTGATACCAAACGAATTGGTTTAAAAAAAACGGAAAATGTATTAAAATACAGGGTTCTATTTAAAGTAAGCAACTTATAAATGATTTAAATTGTACATATTGGAGGCTAAGTTTAAAACAAATAAACAAATGAAATATCAAGAACCAAAACTCGTTGGTTTTTTTAGGACTTTTTAGAACAATTACATATATTTTTAAAGTAAAGTAAAATTATTTCATTAAAATGTTTTATAATTGTGAATTGTTTGGCGCCTTCCAAAACATTGTATTTTAAAATGGTAATGGTTGGTTGTTTCGTGTTGAAATGTATCAATAAAATATTTATTTAACTCGGTAGAGTATTGTGGGCATCCAAATAACAATTGAATATAAATAACAATATTTGCCATTACATTTTTATATCCCTATTTCGAATAATAGATTATTAAGACTTCAAATGGTCTTTTGTGCTATAAAGTTTTAAAGTCATACTTTTATTGATAATTTAATTAAAATGTTCATAGATAGGTGTCTACTAATTCTTGCCATTCACTAAGTTATATATTTTAAATCGAAAATTCGGATCTCCCTACTTTGATTTAAATTATCAGTGATGAATGTCATTGTTTTATTATTTTTTGTCGTTGTAATCGTTCATGGGCAATTTAAGTACCCAGAAATAAGAGAAAAGTTTTTTGCGGAATTCTTGAAGTTTCTAAATTTTCAAACAGAAAAGATGTTTCAAGATTCTGCTATTTCTTCATGGAACTATGCATCGAATATAACAAATCAAACGTTGGAGGAAGATGTAGGTCCTTTACGAGTTTTTTGTAACATGCAAAAAATACCAAAATATGTAAAATAATATTTTTCAGTTACGTGTGTCAACAAAAAATGCAATTAAATCAAAGGCAATGTGGAAAAATTTAAAAAGCCTTAGTTGGACCGAAGTCCGGGATTATGACGTACGTAGGCAACTAAATATTTATTCAATTTTGGGTCCATCTGCTTTGCCTTATCAAAGTTTTATAAATTTAAAAAAGAACGTTAATGCAATGCAAACCATTTATTCTACGGCTAAAATTTGCGATTACCATGATAACACAAATTGTAATTTAACACTGGAACCAGGTAAGGTTTTTCTCTATACTGAAAACATCGAAAAATATGTTCAAAAATAATAAGTTACAAAAAAAATTAACATAACATTCGGTAACTACTTAATAGAAATATTCAACTACTCGTATATGTAAAACTCAATAAAACCTTTTTGTGTCAAAAAATCATCAATTAATGATTTATAATTCAATGGCACATCGTCAAAGAAGTTGTTATGTTATCTC
Organism: Agelastica alni; assembly: GCA_950111635.1. Lineage (NCBI taxonomy): Eukaryota > Metazoa > Arthropoda > Insecta > Coleoptera > Chrysomelidae > Agelastica > Agelastica alni. Next base: position 29,900,794 of record OX467712.1, read on the forward strand.
ATACCCCTCTTGAAAGCATTTCTTGGTTAGGCACTTAGTTTAGGTAATCATTCTTAAGTATCTATAACTATATACATGGTGTTGGTAAATAAGTGCGACAAACTTCAGGAGGTAATTCTGCATGAAAAATAATGACAGTTTGCTACATAAGCGTATGTCCGGAAATATTTCGTTTTTAGAAATACGGGTTCTGCTTTAATATTATTGTATTAGATAGTTCTTAATATTGTATTAAAGAAATGAAAAATACGCGTTTTATTGCATAAAAACAGCACCCTATACGAAAAAAAGGCAAAAGAGATTTTTTGTCTCAAATTTACCGAGGAATTTAAACATAATTTTTCATTAAAAATATTTCAGTGGCCCACTATTTTTTTCTTTAAAAAAATTGTGATCATTACCCGTATGCGCGCCAATGATAAACATATAAATCTTCATTGCACGTAAAAAAAATTCGCAATTCCTACTTTTTAAAACCCACCAAATTTCATTTTCTTATCTTGACTGGTTTTAGGGCAATAAATAAATCATCAGTTTTTAAGAAAAACTTTGGACACCCCGTATCAGTTATAAAAAAAAAGTTACCGTAGCTATGTAAGTTTTGTTTAAAACGCATTAGCAAATTGATGTGTGATTATAATTGCCTTTATTCTCCAGCACGAAAAGATGATTAACCTCT